>JAZDUA010000102.1:0-497500 GCA_038098605.1 Gryllus longicercus
AAAAACTTTTGGATGATCTTTGAGAAAATAGATGTTTGAAAATTGTCTATATTTCAGATACAATTACCCGAAAACAGTTTATTTTTTCCTATAATTGTACAAGGCTTTATTTTATTATCAGTCTTTGAACAAGAGCTTTCATTAAGCAAAAATCTCTTGCTTCCATGTCGTCATAAGAAGACGCCATAACTTTTTCACTTTTCGGAAAATCAAGGAATTTCAACGAAAATGAACCATGTAATAGCTGTATGATTCGCGTTTTAATTGTTGCATTTTTTGTTGATATGTTAAGGTCATGAAATGTAGTTTAAAAGTCTGTTAAAATGCTTCTAACAAGACGCACATCACTCATTAAGGAATGATTCATTTGCTAGATAGTCTTAAGCAGACAATGATGTCACAGTCGTAGCCCTCAAAAGTCGCTGTTTCTGGCGCTATATCTCTCTAGAGCGGTTTGTAGGAGAGCACTTTCTCCTGCAAATGACGATAGCAGTGGGGGTGGTGCACGGTAACGACGCAGGGGCGCTAGTGCCGCTCTGCGTTTCACTGCTCGCGCTCAAGCAGGCGTTTTTCCCGCCCCTGCCCGTGCTGCTGCAATTCGGTCAGGATCTTGGACTCTCCAGCAGATTACCCAAGTTCGTTATTTGCACAAGACGAATGTATTAGATTCGTTTTTAGTGTTTTAAACTATCTGTGATGTGCAAACGTTTACTTTCTCGCATGTGCCATGCATGTTTATGAAATGTAAGTTTCCCATTTGAACGGGGCGATTTTAAAAAGAAAACTAATGAATCGCGTACAATATTTTAAGCGTTTTATACGTCACATTTACAAATTAAATACCGACAAAACATCGCTAATAAAATATCGCAAAATTGTCTACGTCTGTCGCTTCCTCTGTATTAGCTCTGCCTCTGTTATTAAAGTTGTAGTGTTTCTCATAGGGTGCTGGTTTGAACACTATGTTTCATTTCTGATCGTTAGAGATTGTATTATCTGATTAATTGGGGTTGTAGCTTTTGTATTTTTACTTTTTTCCATTAATATATTGATTAAATTCAGATAAATACGATGTTGACTTTGTTTAATTTTGGATGCAACATTATTTATAAATTTGTTTATTTGTGAAATTAAATAGAAAATATACTTTATTGTCACTTTTGTAGTGCCACGACCTATTATAATGTTCTTCTAGCGTTAATTGAGCAGTAGTTTAAATCATTTTAAGACGCTCTTATTCGTTTATCTTTTTCACACTATGTCTCTCGATGCTTTTATACATGATCCTTTTGTTTCGTCCTTTTTTAAGAATTACCCCTCCTTCGTCCATATCTATTTCTCCGCCAATTCCTGAGTGATATTTTTTTTATCTCTGAGAATATTGCATTTATTATGTTTTTTCCTTGCCTCTGCCTGTTAAATGCAGTTTTTGTTGTTCCCAGATGTATAGACCCTCCTACTTTAACAATAATTGAATTAAGAATAAATGATATCAACGAGTATTGTTGACCAAATCTGATATGTTAGTTCCCGGGTGCAATAGAAACAATTTTGGATCTAAAAAAAAGGTACAGATATGATTAACAGTGCTGTGACCGAAATTACTTCCTACCGCCCGTCCTCTCGTTTAGAGCAAAATGAGAGCTTAAGAATGTGGAGATAATTCACACAACTTAAATATTAATTCTTAATTCCATGTAAACCGCATTCTTTATAACCCCATTTTAATAGTGTTTTAATTATTAGTATCAAAAGTAATAGTTCTTCTATAAATATCTGAAATTGCATGTTTTCCTCATAAAAGTTACTTATAGGTTTTTACATTTCAATTTTCCGTGATACTTTTTATTACATTGGCACTATACACCGTTGTCCGCCATTATTCTTCTTCGCCTTCGAGGCTCACGCTGCTCGCTGTCGCAGCCTGGGCATGCGGCACGACGGGCCCCTGGCGGGCAACGCCTGCGACCCCGGCAGCTTCATCATGTCGCCCACGCTGGGCAGCGGCAAGACCACGTGGTCCTCGTGCAGCAGCAGGTACCTGGAGCAGTTCATGGGGTACGTGCCAACTCCAGGGGAAAATTGTGTTCAACGATTTTCAAATCGAATCGTTGCGGTAACGTATAGAAAAAGATGCTATAATTGTACATAATTTTCAAGCTTTGAGATGCGTGGATTTAATGAGCATTTGAAATAGAGTAGTTTTAATGGTGAAACAAAGCACGCTGACTTAACAGTAATATTGACTTAAATAAACGGAATTGTCAGAATTTATAAAATGTCACTTATACCGGTCAGGTTTTCACCCATTCGTTTATCCGCATTTTGAATTTACGAGTACACTTCCGTTATTCAATGGAGATGCAACCTCCAGTCTGTTGGGGCACCAGCCGCCATTGCTGGTTTTGATCGGAGAAAGTACAGAATACTACCGACCAGAGCAGAAGGCCACTAGAATTCCCCTCCAGATAGAGACTGAAAGCTATCTATGCTGTGTCTAATATCTTGCGAGGACCTCCCGGTCAGAGGCGGTGCAGTGCCATCAGTTGACGCCCTGCGCCACTTGTCTCGGTGTGTGTGTATGTGTGATGTGTATGTGTGATGTGTGTGTATGTGTGATGTGTGTGTATGTGTGATGTGTGTGTATGTGTGATGTGTGTGTATGTGTGATGTGTGTGTATGTGTGATGTGTGTGTATGTGTGATGTGTGTATGTGTGATGTGTGTGTATGTGTGATGTGTGGGTGGTGTGATGTGTGGGTGGTGTGATGTGTGGGTGGTGTGATGTGTGGGTGGTGTGGTGGGTGTGTGGGTGGGTGGTGGGTGTGTGGGTGGGTGGTGGGTGGGTGGGTGGTGCGTGTGTGGGTGGGTGGTGGGTGGGTGGTGGGTGTGTGGGTGGGTGGTGGGTGGGTGGTGGGTGGGTGTGTGGGTGTGTGGTGGGTGTGTGGTGGGTGTGTGGGTGGGTGGTGGGTGTGTGTGTGGGTGTGTGGGTGGGTGGTGTGTGTGTGTGTGGGTGTGTGGGTGTGTGGGTGGGAGGTTGGTGGGTGGGTGGTGGGTGTGTGGTGGGTGTGTGGTGTGTGGTGGGTGGTGGGTGGTGTGTGGTGTGTGGTGGTGTGGTGCATGTGGGTGGTGGTGTGGTGCATGTGGGTGGTGGTGTGGTGCGTGTGGGTGGTGGGTGGTGTGGGGTGCGTGTGGGTGGTGTGGGTGCGTGTGGGTGGGTGTGGGTGCGTGTGGGTGGTGTGGGTGCGTGTGGGTGGTGTGGGTGGTGTGGGTGCGTGTGGGGTGTGGGTGCGTGTGGGTGGTGTGGGTGCGTGTGGGGTGTGGGTGCGTGTGGGGTGTGGGTGCGTGTGGGGTGTGGGTGCGTGTGGGGTGTGGGTGCGTGTGGGGTGTGGGTGCGTGTGGGGTGTGGGTGCGTGTGGGGTGTGGGTGCGTGTGGTGTGTGGTGTGGGTGGGTGGTGTGTGGTGTGGGTGGGTGGTGTGTGGGTGGGTGGTGTGTGGTGTGGGTGGGTGGTGTGTGGTGTGGGTGGGTGGTGTGTGGTGTGGGTGGGTGGTGTGTGGTGTGGGTGGGTGGTGTGTGGTGTGGGTGGGTGGTGGGTGGTGTGGGTGGGTGGTGGGTGGGTGGGTGGTGTGGGTGGTGTGGGGTGGGTGGGTGGTGTGGGTGGTGTGGGTGGGTGGGTGGGTGGTGTGGGTGGTGTGGGTGGGTGGGTGGTGTGGGTGGTGTGGGTGGGTGGGTGGTGTGGGTGGTGTGGGTGGGTGGGTGGTGTGGGTGGTGTGGGTGGGTGGGTGGTGTGGGTGGTGTGGGTGGGTGGGTGGTGTGGGTGTGAAGTGGTGTGTGTGTGTGTGTGTGTGCAGAGAGGAGAGCCGGTGCGTGGCGTGGTTGCAGGACATCGCAGGCGCGGTGCCTGCTGGACGGCGGCAGCAGCGTGGAGGGGCTGGAGCACGGGGCCGACGGGCTGCTGCCCGGAGAGCGCTTCGGCGTCGACCAGCAATGTGAGTGCCGGCGCCGCCGCTACCATGTTAATTTTTAATCAATATTTTATACAATGTTCAAACTGCCACGAACAAAATCCACGAGGAAAATAAAGTAATGTTGAATATTTTTTATCAAGTTTCCTTATCAGTATTTGTCAGTGTTAATTGATTACAAACCTGGCTGATGGCTATATTTTCATTAACTATATTTTCATTAACACTAAAAAAAAATCTTTCAGCCTGGAATACTGCGACCATATAGGCGACTACTTGTACATTTAATTTATTTCTGAAAAAAAAAATAGCATATTCTCCTTTGCAATGCTTGTCTCCGATTTCTGCAATTTCAAAAAATTGTTGTTTTTCCCTTCTGTTCTGCGGATTTCTGTGACAATAAATGCAAATTAGTAGCTGCAGCGTGATCCAAAACATCTGGTGGAGTTCCAAATATATTGTCGAATGTCTACGTAGTTTTCCTCCATTGCAAATGCCGCGCAATATATTTTTCCATTAACATTCAATTGTCATTCAACATTTAGGAAGCAAAATACGTACGAATTCGTGAACGGAAAAATAAGTAGTGTGTACTTGTGATAGTCAATTAAATTTTAATTCTTCTGAAATTGAGGTTTCCAATAAAGTGTTGTTCATCGCGCGGCAAAATTGACTTTCCATGGCAAGAAGGTATTTGTCGACTCGGCCTAACAACCTCGTCCGGGGACTCTCCCATCTGGTCATGGAAACATCCACGTACTTATCTTGTAATGAAAAAGTATATTTCTGTGTTTTTAGGTTCAATTTTGTTTTGAACTGAGATCAGCACACGCTCGACATTGTTGTATTCTTTTGAAATAATACCGAGCAGAATTACGAAATAATAGAGCGCCATAGCACGCCAAGCGTTAGTGGAACACCCTGCAAAGTGACTTCCTCTTTGGCTACTCACATGCACACACATATATAAAAGCGCGAGCACGTTAGTTTATTTGCGAATCGAAAGGGCAGATATGAAGATGAGGAGGTAATGTGGAGCACGTCGGGTCTGCTGATGTCTAAAAACTGTCGGGGTAAAACTAATTTCAGACAGTGTACCAACAAGGAAGTAGCCTAGAAACTTTGTAATCAACTACCTCTGATATTTTAAAAGGAAAGTTCTTTAAAATAGATTCATTGTTCGACAATTTTGTTCGAATTGTTTTCACTATATACATTGTGTTACTTTTATCTAATTAATATTGAAGATTTATTTGTATATTAAATGTCTCATTCCTAGTTAATACTAGACAAAATAAGGAAAAAGTGGGCTACCTCGCAAGGCCTCTTGAAGCGTTCGTGTGTACTATTTACATCCGCAAAACAAATAAGGGAATGAGCAGCATGATCTTATTGGCGGAAAACGTTTCAAAGGATGTGGTGCGCGTCAATGCCAAACGGGAAAAACATGTGAAGAGTTTACTGACATTAGTTATGCAACGCCATCCGTTATCACTGAGCGCGGGGCGGCGCGGGTTACCTGTCGCCAAGGCCCGGCGGATGCCCGCGAGGTTAATTTTTAATGTTCATAATAGTCACCGCGTGGATGACTCTATTCGAGGAACTTCCATGAAATAAAATCCGTGTTACCGTATGTATTGCGTTTTGTGTCGCATTGTTCACATGGGTAGACGCATTGTCTCCTATATTACTTCAGTGGTATACATACCTTTTGCGACTCTCATAGGCATCCAATCTTTGTAAAAGAGGTCCCTAAAGAGAGAGAATTTCACGGAGACGTGGCGAATTGATTTTTTACTTTGAAAATACGAAGGATTTGCTGAAAAAATGCATCTAAATATTCATTTTAAATGCAACCCGTAACACTCTGAATCATTGTCAAAATCTAAAATAAACGGAGCGTTTTAGGGCCATATAATGACCTTATGAGGCCAATGGATGAGGAATAGATGGTGATATAACCTAGAGAATCTGCCACTGTATGTGAAATGAAACTATTTACTTGATGTTGTAAGCGATTAAATTGCGCGGGTATAAAGTAATTGCCTCGCAGTTCGGTAATAAAGTTAAATAATAATCCGAAGAGCAGGTTTACGCTCGCCTGGTCCTGCATTTTTGCGTGGACACCTCTAAGTTCCTCTCGCGTGGCGGGCGTGCGCAGGCGTGCTGAAGTACGGGCCGGGCAGCGCGCACGCGGCGCAGCAGCCGCTGGAGGACGTGTGCCGCGACCTGCACTGCGCGCGGGCGCAGCGCGTGTGGACGTCGCACCCGGCGCTGGAGGGGTCTGCGTGCGGCGCGGGCCGCTGGTGCCGGCGCGGGCGCTGCGTGGCGCGGGGGCGCGGCGCGGGCGCGGGGGCGGGCGCGGGGGCGGGCGGCGGGCAGCGCGTGGACGGCGCGTGGAGCGCCTGGTCGCCCTTCTCCGACTGCGCGTCGGGCTGCCTGGCGCCGCCCCCGCACCACCCGCCCAGCACCGGCGTCATGGTGGCCACGCGCCGCTGCAACAACCCCAGGTACTCTCTCTCACCCTCACGTCTTTCATTCGCAACGCAAGTACCAAGGTCGGAGTCCCGTAAGTGTAGTGCGTTTTTCTGTACCCGAATTGCCTTATGCCGATTACCGTTAGTTTGGTCCATTGAAGGTTATTTCAGAGGCCGTAGTTTTGCCTCCGGTCTGCAGATGAAGGAAGCGATGCATACCTGGGTTACTCCTGAAAATCTTTGCTTCTGAGGGTTTTGGAAAGCTTGAGCATAGATGGACCAAGTACCTGAAAAAACGGTCTGACTGAATTTTGTATTGTAATAACCTGTAAATTAGAAGTGCTACAATAGTAATACTTTCTCGCATTATTGGAAACAGTTACGTAATATTTATTTAATATTAACATGTATTTGAGGCCTTGCAAAATCAATGGAGCTAATTGGCAGAAATGTTTTCGGGAAATCAATAAAAGCTATGTGAATTCGCATTCCTGAGAGGAGGATGCGGCAGTTAATCCGGACATATTTCAATTTGAATTTCCCGCCATATCGTATGTTCGCTACAGGTCGCGATTGGCGTCCTTGAAAGCCAGACGCATCTAGTAAACAGTCATAACCTTTAAGTGGCCGATGTGTTACGTACAAGTGCGGAGTACAATCGAAGAGCCGCGATTACAGAAAGTCTGGCTGGCGCGCTGGGCGTTCGGCGACCGAGATCAGTCGATTCTTTGGGTGCAACCAGCCAGCGAATGGAGGGCGGCGCCCGATCGCGCCATCCAGCGGGCATCACCGCTGCCTCCCGAGCAAAAACAGGCACTACACTTTCCGGAATAATGACCTTATCAGCTGAAGCGCCCGGAATGACTAACAATCATTCAATCAACTTTGTGCAAACGAATTTCCTTATTTTGACCTTACCGAAGAATATCAGGAGCTGTGAGTTTCCTACATCAAAGTTGTCAGCTAAATTGATGTACGCTAAATTCTCAAAATTTGTTAAGCCTGTTTGATATTCTATTGTTTTATTATATTGTTTATTGGTCAGCTCAGGTGTTCTCATTCATTCATGTCAGCCCACTTCCTTTTGACCCCGCCTTGTAACGCCAGCTGTTGGGGTGCGCAGGCCGGAGAACGGCGGGCGCGCGTGCCCGGGGCCGGACCGGCGCTTCCGCGCGTGCACCGCCGACCAGTGCGCCAACGTGCCGCGCACCACGGCGCTGGAGTTCGCGGGCCAGGTGTGCCGGCGCGCGCGCGAGGTGGACGCGCAGCTGCTGGGCACGGGGCTGCAGCGCGTCAGCTCCGACCGTGAGTAGATCCACATGCTAAATTCAGAAAAAAATTCTCTATCACGTGGGGTAGCCACAATCCCCGTTTTGTGGGTCCTTGATACCGAAAAATCGAATGACGGTAAAAGTCTGCCCCACTGTGAACAGCCCTAGCGGCTAAACCGTTCAGCCAATTTTCTCCAAAATTGATATTCGTCTGCAATATTGATCTAGCTGATGTCACGGCCCTTTGAATTTGAAACAGATATTCCAATTTTGGGGGGCACTTTACATGAAACCCCTGCATCATTCCCCAAATTTCCCCAAAAAATTGTTATTGGATGTGTGAAGGATGTTTAAGAGAATGGTGCAGGTGACATGCCCGTAAAAAATCTCCAATTTTTCAAAAATTACAAAAGTTCAAAATTTTTTCGGAGTATTCCTACAACTAAAATAATAGAGATAGACATTTCCCGTAATGAAATCTGTTCCTTAAAGATTGATTTTTAAATAAGGTCAGGTACACATTTTCGGAAATTTGAGTACTTTTCGCGTAATTTTGTGTGAAAATACAGGCAAGAAAGTGCGTATTGTTTCAGCATCACTAGATTTTTGTATAAGATGTGTAGGGTAGGGAACTCCGTGGTAACCTGTGCCTTCTTTATCGAGTCGTCCTCACCAATAATTGGGTGTTGGTGACCCCAACCGTGCCACTGCTTGCCTTTACAGTCGCCTTCGACGGTGGTTCAGGGCAGGCTGTTGAAGGCTATGGATGGATATATCCATTAAGGGAATCCCATGGTTGAGAAAGCAGTCGTGAGGCCTATGGTGTCGAGAGTGACGACGCCAGTGAAGGTCCACTGAAACGAAACATCAAATAGCGATTTCCAATTATTAATTAAAACTACATACTGAACTAATCAACTAGAACTAAACCCATCTGAATTGTTTTTGTTCCATCAAATACTTCAGGAAAGGGGTTCTCAAAAAGGGGGGTACGATTCACAAGCGTGCGCTATATGGTTGTAATGTGAACGTGAACAACTTACATGGGAATATTTGAAGAAGAATTGAACTATTTATTTGAAAATCAGTACTCTCTTCCCCGTTCTTGTAATTACTTACTAATTAAATGTAATTTCTCCAGAAAACTTTAAAAGGACACAATCCTTTAGACAGGTAGTAACGGATATTTTAATATCACCATTTAGAGAATTTATGTGAATTAATTACAATGGAATTGTATTTCTTCAATGACACAAGTACTTGAATGCTAGGCTATTAACCCAAGAAATGAAGAATATTGACAACAAGAAATGACTGTGTTGTTTTGTTTTCATCTAATGTCCTTAATCGCCATTTTTATTACGTTTAAAACACTTTGTTCTACGACTCTTCTCTCAGAAACCGACATGAACTCCTCTAATTATTTTTACTCAGCGCATTTCCTCAATGCCTCGAACTGTGAATTGGAGAGCATGAAGGGGAAAATTGCCGACGCCCGAGGGAAGCAGTAATTTGACGCCAGCTTGTCAACTCGTGGACCCCGAAGTGCAGCTGACTCGAGGTCAACCACCCCAGCCTCAAGTACCGCGCGAAGAAAGACAAATGATTTTGTTATTAATCTTGCTCTACTTATTATTTTTACACCTAGATATAATACAATGTAATTGACTACCCCCGACGAAGAATAATTCATGTAAATATGTTGTATTTGTAGCGAACTTTCATGAATATTCTGCATACCTCATGCCTTTCTTTAATGCTCCAAACCATCACTTCTTTTATTCATTCATTTATTAATTATTATTCTTCCCCTTTTCTTCCTTTTCCGATTTGTTCCCCTCCTCTTTCTTCTTATTCTTTACTACTATTACTTCGTCGACATTGTCTTCTTGTGCTTTCATTCTTTTTCTGTTTCTCCTCATCTTTTTTTCTTCTGATATCATTTTCTTCTTCGTCATTCTCTCATTTTCCCCTTCACGTTCTCTTCTCTCTTGTGTTCTTTTTTCTACTTTACTTTCTCCTCTTTGTCTTGTTATCGTCTTCTTTATCTGTGCGTTATTCTCACTTTTCTTTTCTTCATTCCTGTACTTCATCTCTTCTATCTTCCACATGTCATTTTCCTTCTGCCTTTTGTCCTTCATCTCCTCTCTTCTCCTTCCTTTTCTTTCACTTTTATTACTTCTACCTTTTCAACTTTTCATCCTCCTGTTTTCGTTGACCTCTTCTTCTCCTTCTCGTTTACCACGGTTCAAAAAAAGCGCATTTGCAAAAATACTATTTCAATTATTCTCGTAGATTTCGAGGAGAGTGGTTGGTCGAAAGACTGTTTCTTCCAATTTCAAAATGGAAATCCATGGTGCCCTGACATTCATCGGTTAAATACATCACTGGATGAATTATTACGACACATTATAGGAAATTAAATAGTCTTTAGTCTACCTGTCTAAATATTTAACCAGTGAAGAGGACGTCCACATCTATTTGGGAGCGAATGAGAAAGTTTGAAAGGTGTCCTAATTAATATCGTAGTGATTATAATTCACTAACTAATTCGCAAACCGCAATTCACACTAAAACTGTTAAATGTCGTCTTAATATAAAATCTACTCGAGGTTGCAACCAACTTCTTGAGAAGCAGAACTAGTGGGGAAGGCTCTCTCTACAATACTTTGTTGAGATTGTTGTGATTTGTAGGTTGTTCCCGTAACTATTGATGTAATTATTATTATCATTATTATTATTATTATTATTATTATTATTATTATTATTATTATTATTATTATTATTATTATTATTATTATTATTATGAATAGTGCGTATTTGGCTGTTTAGTTCTTTCCATCGCCTGGAGCTGCGTGGCGCGTGTGGCGGGCGGGCGTCTGGCTCCGGGCAGGCGTCTTGCGCGTTCCACTTTTTATGCGCCCTTTCTTCCAAACGGAAGCTCCGCCCCTCTCCCCGCCCCTCTCCTCGCCGCGCCTCTGCCGCTGCGCTGCGTGGCTTTGCAGCGCGTCTCGGCCGGGGGGGGGGGGCGACGTTTTGCACGGGGGTGGGTGGGGGGAGCCGGTTTCGCTTCCTGCGTGCGCGCGGACGCGGGAGCCCATGCGCGTGACTGCGGGTCCACGTCTGTCTCTGCCTGGTACGCGGCTCGGAAATGCAAGATCGTCATGGCAAGTGTCGCAAGAAAATGAAAGTTTCCATATTATTCCGACAAACTCAATTCCTACGCCAAAAACTACGTTGTTCCCTCACTAGTTAATCGTTGTAGATTTGGAGATGGATTGACAATGGCTTAAAATCTTTAATGCTTTCCAAAGTTAAAATAATTTTAACTGTACCAGAGTACTGTAACGCGAGAGAGAGAGGGAGGGACGGAGAGGGAGGGACACGGAGAGGGAGGGACACGGAGAGGGAGGGACACGGAGAGGGAGGGACACGGAGAGGGAGGGACACGGAGAGGGAGGGACACGGAGAGGGAGGGACACGGAGAGGGAGGGACACGGAGAGGGAGGGACACGGAGAGGGAGGGACACGGAGAGGGAGGGACACGGAGAGGGAGGGACACGGAGAGGGAGGGACACGGAGAGGGAGGGACACGGAGAGAGTTGGAAACGAAGAGAGGGAAGGAGAAAGAGGAGACTATCGGGCTTGAGCCTTAGACGATGAGGATGCTAATTCAAGTTTTTGATCTGATCGGGACAAAATCAGAAAGTTAGGCATTGATGCCTACTTTGGAACATAAACATACTTCACTAGTTGCCTCAACATTCTGACTGATTTTCCTGGTCGTGCCCTGGCAATTGTTTACTCTGACGACTAACTTTTATTCTTCCTCATTTCATCTATTTATTTCTTTGGCAATTATCTTATTTGTATGCTGAGGTCAAACCGTCCTGATAAAATGTGATTTGTGGGTTTGACAAGACTGTCTATACAGATTCGCGGTTACGAAAATCTGCGTAAGAAATATTTATTTCTTTGTTTTGGATACAGGAATTTTCCTCTCCATTTATATAAATAATGATACCCCTTTCAAAAATCAATTAAACATTATAATCTCTTGTTCTTCTGCTTCACACAAAAATATCTTTTTTATATTAATTCCAAGAACGCAATAACAATAATAACCCTGTTATTATTTAAATATTCCTCTTTGCTTCTCCCTTCCATGCATGATCATTACCCCTTACTACCCTAACTGAAATTGATTGGTATCTACTCCAAAACTTGATCTTCTTGCACACCTTCCCATTTAATAACTTTCCTATTTGAGTCCGCTGCATTCTTGACCGTCTGTTCTCAAGTATATTTTCAATTTTCCATTTTCAGCATAGTTCAATTATGTCGTGGCATCTTCACCACACGATGGTTATACTTTGTTCCTCTTACAACACGTATACTGACCGCAATACACTCAATTTATGCATTTGATTATTACCATCTCGGGGAAGTGTCTACCACCGTCAGCCACTACCACCTACGAGCGTCACCGCGTCGGAGTACGTTCTGTCCATAACACGCGCTATTCTTCTGTTTCTAAATCTGCGCAGTCCAGAACCCATTTAAGTTTCTCGTCAGTTCTATTGCGTTGATTCTCCCCTCCCTCGCACGCCTTCTCATTCCTCGTTGGCTCCCCGCAAGCATCTTATTTAGTTTATTCCTTGAACTATCGATTCTCGTTTTTTGTTATTATTATTTATTTAATAGGTAATTATTACAAACAATTTGTGTTACTTGATTCTATGTGGCTAGGCCGAAGGCCTTTAAGCCATTACAATACCTACATCCTTTCGCGTTCTAATCTTTCGAATTCTGGTATTCACCCCAAATGGTCTCTCCATCGCATCAAAGCCGCGGAAAAGATACCATACGGTACGGCTCAGGAAAAAACCCCTGAAGGGGGAAAAACCTGCCGTCAGAAGCCGAATACATACTAATCTATCTGACGTTTATTTTAACTATTTATTTTCTGGCGTGGGCGTCCCGCCGTCTTCTTCCAGTGCTTGGCCTCCTCAGCTCCTGAAATCAAACAGCGCCACAGAAGATCGTCCGCACCAGCGCCTCTGCCCTTATATTTTCGATCCCCCATTACCTTCCCCCCTAATGTGCTTATTACTATGCAAGTTTTATTTTATTTATTATATTGACCTGTTACTTGCCAATTGACTACGATTTATGACTTATTTCTTATCTGTTTACTAACTTAACATAAAATTACTGATTAACTTACATATTGTTAGCTTATTGACGTATTTATTTCTCTCCAGTCTAGGCTCCGCTCATGCTAACCGGTGCTGTTTTCCCACTCCCTAATTTCAGTTTCCCAAATGGTCCGAACCTTTCCTAAAAATGTTCCTAATTCTTTCATGAATTTAGACCTTTTATCTCCTAAAATGTTTTGGCGAGCGTTACGTTCCTGTTTAGGAAGTAGTAATTTCCCATTCCCATCCATTTTTTTCTCCATGATTCGGTTGCACAG
Source organism: Gryllus longicercus (assembly GCA_038098605.1). Taxonomy (NCBI): domain Eukaryota; kingdom Metazoa; phylum Arthropoda; class Insecta; order Orthoptera; family Gryllidae; genus Gryllus; species Gryllus longicercus. The sequence goes on from JAZDUA010000102.1 coordinate 13,190, forward strand.
CAAATTAAGAGGATGTGGATCCAGTCTTTCCTATCACCGCAAAGCACACAGATGCCATTACCACTTGCGTCCTTTAGTCTACGCTGCATCCATCCCCCAACCCTGAACCAAGCGTATCCCCCTCTTGCGTCCTTTCCGAGAGTATCAACGTAACTTTCGCAACCCCATAAAGGACTCGCATGGATTTGAGCTGCTAGCGAACGTTTTACAGCCGTTGCTGCCCAGATCTCTTGCCTTTTAATATCCGCAAGTCTATTGGAAATCAGCCGTTCTATCTCACGGGTTCCCCTATCTCCCACCATTTCCGGAGAGACGTCTCCCAACCCTGCGCGGTCAAGTAGCCGTTTAATTTTGTACGCCCAGTAGCGATGGTCGCTTCCCTGCCATTGCACTCTAAAGCACCTATGTAATAGTGTGTCACCCTGTGCATCTGCTAATTTAATCCAGAGTTTAATAGATTTCATTTTAAAATCTCTCCAAATTCCTATACTACCGACCTCTCTTAAGACTCCGGTTTTTTGTTGTAATTTAATTAATACCCTGGGAAATCACTCACGTGTCCATACGATATTCTAATCACAAATTCCAAAATTTTTCCCTTTCGTAGTCACACATTTACCTTGCATTTTCATTATTTATCACTCACCATATAATTCCTTTATATTCCCCATTGTTGATGTCGTTTATCCTTATAATTTATAAGAAATTTGTTTAAATCTCGTTTACCTTGCGATGAATTATCACAATATTAAAACATCCTTCATGGATGATTGTTTATAGCCTAACTGACTGTGGGAATCGTTCAAAAATTTTATTGCAAAAATTGTGATTTTAAAAGCCCCTGAAAATATTTGTTGGACAGAAAGAATTAACAAAAATAAGTAAATAAATTAGTAAAAAAAACCTGCTTTTTCTAATAAGACGTGTGTTCAAAGCATTTATTAAAAACACTTCCCTGAAAAAGTGGATAGGAAATTCTCTATTTGTTACTTTTGCAAAAATTACCATATTTAAACTTGATTTGTATAGCTTGATATACGTGAGAGCTGGAAGGTTGAACTTACACATTCATAATCAATGTAATAAAGAAAGCTGCATTGTGTTAAACAAATCGCTATGTTTAATAAACTGTTTCATCCGCGAAGCTAATAATTACAATTTTTTTTAGATATGTAGATCTCCAGACACAAAATTTCGTGAAAATTGGTGGTGGCGGAGATTTTTTTGAATCTAATTTATATGAAATTACTCTTAAGATATTGTAACCACTTGCTTTTGCGATTTTACTCTGTCTTTCAAAAGCTTCAGAATTCTGACGCTACTGATTTACTGACCTAATTCAATAATAGACGGACATAGGGCACTGCACAGGCTGCGATAACCGAATTTTGACTATAAAATAGACCGCTAACCAGTTCTGCCAATCACCGAAATTATAAGCCTGTTACGCGAATTTAACGTAAAATTTGAAACTCGACAATTTTGGGAAGCACTTCCGAGAAGAAAGTTCAACGAAAGCAAGACTAGTGTTCCACGCGATCGTTCCAGATACGTGAAACTGGAGCTCGGAAAAGAGCTTGTCTCCTCTGTTATAACAATTCTTCATTCCTTTAACGTTATCCAACCGAGGAGAATATTGAATTCGTTTCGAGGATACTGAACGAAAGAAAGCACTCTGCTGACGAGAGAAGGCATAAACGTGCGTGGCTTATACGCAAGAGTTACGTGAACGGGACAATGATCTCGCCCCCGGAGTTGACCGGACCCACCGCAGATGAGGAACAGACATCGAGAGATGATGACACGAGTAGTTCAACTGCCAGGAATTACTTGCTTCTTCTGCTAGTTACTTGCGACTTACTTGAATTTGTGTGCTTCTTCTGCTAGTTAAACGCGCAGGAATACTGAAAGTTGAAGCGCTGTTAATTTTATAACAAGCTCAGCTGCACGAAGTCAAGGTCGAACCGACAGAGAGCTCATTAGGACCGGGGACGACCTTAGCTGGAGCCATCTGTTACGAGTTACAAGAATGACTGTAATTTTGAAAAAAGGTGAATAGGGAAATAACGAATCGTGAACAAAACTGAAATATTATTTATGTTCATTTACGAACTTCTTGGATGTTGGAAAACGGTTTTGGTAACTGAGGAAATTAATCTTTTATTTGGAAATACTAATACGATAGACAATTTGCAATTAAAGATAGGGTCCAAACAAACTTCCATTCAACTAAAACAAGTAAATATTGTATACATGTAAATTAGGTTTTCTTTTACTTAAATTTATGTCATTTCTTATGGTGGTCTAATTCATGAACTGAATGTTTTTTTGTAATTCTATTGGTGTGTTATTTTTTATTTGTGCTTGTTATGTTGTTTGTTGTGCATGGCGTTTTCTGTTTCAGTAATTTTGTTATATTCACTGTACAATTTCATTCAAAATTTTGAATCAGTTGGAAACCAGTGAGTGTAATTTATATCCATTTTTATAGGGAGAATACATGATCTCTTTTAGAATGAAATAGTACTTGACTATTTCTTTACATTTTCAATTCGAAAAGACGAAACCCACACCCTGGTTGCACCTAAAAATACCTTGCTTGGCTCATCGAAACCAGGAACCTGTTGGTATACTGTAAACCCGAAAGAGGGGACAATTTATAATTGATAGTTTTGAATGATGAAGATTGTCATAATTCCTAGTTTGACATTTAAACATTTTACTCGACAAGAAAAATAACTTACGTGACAGGACAGGCGCGTCGTCACAAACTGAAAATGAACTGTAGTGTCTACTTAATTGAACAATTAAGAAACATTATTTAAATTATAGTTTACGGAGTCTCTGATGTAGAGAAAGCAATCAGTTTTGCTATCTAAAAATTTAATTATCTTAGAAACCATAATTTTCGAGAGATTTTTCGTTAAATAACCTTTTTTTCTTTTACCAAGACAAGCATATACGGTACTCACTACACAAGGAGTAGTCAAAAGTAATTTACTATTTTCTTTACGAGATTGATCCACTTTTTGTTACCAGGGCTCGGCAATAAGGGTTTTCTATCGAAAATTCACCTTTTTCTATGCAACATTACAATACTTTTTCTATACAGCGTAAGCAGTAGGGAGAAAGTAAATCCAGAAACGAATGTAGAAAGAATTTATGCAAAATATAAAACTAAAATAAACGTAGTAATTAGCATAATATATTCTATAGTCAATGAAAAACCTAAAAGACGCTTATCATGATGTGTGGTTGGGAGTAAAACCGATTTCTGTTTGATGCATCGTCAAGTGCTGTGGCGTGCTCAACAAGAAGCCTTAACAAAAGTAGGCACACCTCAGCTTCGCGACGAAGTGTTTCGCAAGGGCTTTAGAGTAGTCAGTTGCATAGGAAGCGTGCGGGTAGAGGTAGTAGAGGTGGAGTTGCGCTGTTGCAGCGGTGGAGGCGTGCGCCGTGTGGTGCTACAAGAAGAGCGGCGGCTCCGTGAGCCGCGGCTGGACCTTCCCCGACGGCACGGCTTGCCAGAGCCGGCGCCCGCGCCACGCGCGCCCCACCTACTGCATCGGCGGCCGCTGCGAGGTGAGGAATTCTAATGACTGGCTGCTCTGGTCGGTTCTTTTAGGCGGTGTCTCGAATCAACACCAGGCGAATGTCGGAGCGGTTTCGTAACGAACGGGCCACGGACCGCGCGCGTTCTTTCCTGGACTTATCCTCATTCCTTAGTTACACACACACACACACACACACACACACACACTTGCATGAACTACACAACCACACATGCTGGGAGACTAGTCGAGAGTTTAGTGTGTCCCGAATGGTACTTGGTTGGGGGAAAACGCTGTGAGCTGACGTGTATGTCTCCGGCGAATCTCACCATCCAAGGAAGAAAGAGCAGTGCCACCTCACTAGATAAACCATGCACTACATTTAAGGTACCACTGACTATAGTTGACGCACCCAGAAACAAGAAGTAATCAAGGAAAATCAAAATATTTATTGGTTTTCTTTATTTATCGTATGACATTACGAACACAGAATTCATACAAATGAAAATAATTTTACGAAACACAATTGCATTGAAAAATATCCCAAAATTATACTAAAATATAATAACATTTCAACCTCGCCAATCATATTTATTCTTAGAACACTCAATTTCAATTCTCAAATATAATTACAAACAAATAGTCAAGTGGATGATCAATGGAGTTAATTGTACGCAAGTTGCAACGTACAATGCACTCGGGACACATAGCACGCCACGTCTCCTTCGAGGGAGTCGTAATTTACAAGTTCTGACAGAAAGTACCGATTCTTGAATTGTGCTTTAGCTGAAATAGAGCGGTGCGTGTTTGAGGGCGTTGCGATACATTGCTCTCTTTGAGCAATCGCTCTTTTTGTAACAGACAAAATACTTCGCTATTAAAATGATTCGTCTTCCATATTGGGATTCACCAAATCTGTTCTCCAAATCAAGTCATTTAGTTATGAAACGATGAATTTGGTGTAACACGAAACAAGCTAAACTTCTTTCGTTACATGTAGGAATTCGGTAGAGATGCAATTATTTCGTAGGTGCAAACATGCTTCGCCCTCCTGGTTTCACCTGTTTTTCCTCTCTGAAGCGGATGTGGCAAAGAGGCGGAGGTCGTCATTGGTGTTGAGTTCGGAAGGTGACGAAGTTTCTATTGTTTTTCTTTTCACAATTCTGTGCAGCCGGCCCAAACGACACTCGTGCCGTCTACCGGATATCGCTCGATGCGTGAAGCGTAAAGCAATACAAATGGAGGCAACGACACTAACCTTTGCTACCTCCGTGGTCACAAAGGTGTGGAGAAAAAAAAGAAGAAAAAATATCAAACTAGTGATGCTACAGAATTGCAGAGACTTTCCCGTATTAGTTTTTTTATTTCCTTTGGTTTTCGGCTAGCTATTCAGACTTACCAGCTGTCATCTATCGTCGTCCACAGAATATTTTTTAAAAAAATGTTAATTCAAATACGCCTTTTTTTGTATGTCTACATTATACATTTATAAACGAATCAATGTTAATTTAATAAATAAATTTAGTTTCTTAAGTATGTTCATTTTTCGATAGTTTTCCTAAAGAACATTTCTTGCATTTAGCACCATGGTTTTGCAAGACCTCAATTTTATATTTCAATATTACGTCAGTATTTCCAATAATGCGAGAAAGCACGTTCTGTTGTGTCGCCTGTAGTTGAAGTCTGCCTGTGTTTTGTGTGCGCAGGAGTTCACGTGCGACCGCGCCGACAGCGCCACCTTCGGCCTGGCGCCCGAGTCGTGCGCGGGCGGGGGCGCGGGGGCGGCGCGCAGCAAGGGCCGGCGCCGCGACGCCGACGCGCGCGCGCCCGAGGGCTGCTTGGCCGGGTGCGTGGCGCCGGGCCGCGGCCTGCGCCTCGTCGCGCCGCCCGGCCGCCGCCCCACGCTGCGCCTCTGCGAGCCCGACCGCCTGGTGAGCGCAGCGCTCAGCTCCTCCTCCTCCTCTGGAGCGAGCACTAATCGTTCGCCTGCCGAGCACCAGGGCACCACTCAGGAGCAAATGTCACGTGTTTACATTTGTTGTGTTTAATTTATCACCACATGTTTAGTGGCAAAAATTGTTCATCGTTGACCCCCTGTACATGCCCGCGTCGTTTGTGCTGTTCATTGCCCTAATGAAGCTAATAACAAAGGCTTCGCTTTCTCATTTCCACAGCAACGAGTTAAGACGAACATTTATTCAGTTTTTATTAAATTCTATTAATTTCTTTACAATATAAGTACGAGCTTTAAAGAAATATTGAGTTATTTTGAATGTTTTACTCCTCATCTGACCAACATTTATAAAATGCATGTCTTGTTTCTAACATACCTATAATAACACTTGATTTCACTATTTATCTCAAATTTTTCGGTGTATTGTTGAAAATTGAAAATACTACAGAGGGCTACTATTCAAAATGATTCCTTAATTGTGTGTGTTATTGGAACTGTACAAAAGACTACTTACATAAAATCCACCTTTGTTGATTTTATGTAATTTAACAATGAGAATAGATTCTCTTTGTAAAGTTGTGTGTGTGTGTGTGCTTAATCATATTATCACTAGTGATATCATTGATTCCAGGAATGTGGCAGAATGCGCACTCCTTTTGAATATGCTTCTACCATTTGCGGTGGATTGCGGGAAAGGGTTCAACGCCTTTCTGGTCTGGGGATGCAACTGTCAGCGGCAGCACGTAAGTTTCAAAGAATATTCTGGCGATTCAGATAACCATTGCTTGTACTCAATTGAAGTACAACTCTGAGTGCGTGGGAGGGTGCGGGGGGGGGAGGGGAGTGGAATGTGGAGAGACACGATTTGAGCGAGGGGAGGTGAGGCAAGTAAATTAAATGACAATAGACTCCGGTTCTAGTGAACTTCTGGGGACCAATATTTTCTGTTCACTGTATCGGAAGTTAACTCTACTGTGACCTTCCCTCCTCTTCTATTCCCAAGCGATTGTTGATCTGACCCGGCTTCGAGAAAGAGAAAACTTGGACAGTGGCCACTATTTGTTATACTGCCCAAATTTTTACTGCATTTAAGGCGTTCCGTGAGCTGGCGCATCAACAGACAACATCTTAAAAAGTACATAATCTCAGTGTTTGGTCTCCAGGATTTGAGAATGAGAAACTGCAATTGATACCTCTGGCTCAAATTATTAAACAACATTTTTTATAATCTGTGAAATACGCTTACATTACCAAAAACAGAAAAATCCTTTACAAAAACAAAAATTGTGCTTTCTTCTGTAAAAAAAGACAAATAACATATCTTGTGCATTAATATATCAACTCCCGAAATTAATAATTTACTTTCAATGTAAACATACTCTAAATATTTCCTGTTTTTATTACTCTGTAAAAGTGTCAAAATATTGGCTAAGATGAAAAACTTGAAATGTAAAAGAGTTCGTGGTGATGAAGTAAAGGCATCTGTTCAGATTTTTGACACTTGGCCACGCCGTCCATCTGCCACACCTACTCACTTCTTAGGAGGAAATGGACATTTTCTACTTTCTACTTTTATATTGCGGTGGCCTTCTCGTCAGAAGAGTTACTCCCGAAATTTCGTGTTAATTCCCAAGTCGCTCCAGCTCCATAACACTCCGTCCACTTTCGTTGTCCTTGCAATATCAGATAAATCTTCGTCCAACAGGGAATTTAAATAACTTCTATTTTAGTTTTACAACTAATTACATAGATTCCACAAGAAAATACGTAATAAATCCCGTAAAGAATACTATATAGCGGAATGAAGACAACTTTTCATTACCTTTCATAACGTGCGCATGGCATGCATTGCACGTTCAAATTTACTTTTAAGTTTCTCAATTTAAATATATCAGTAGTATTTAATAATAATAATAATAATAATAATAATAATAATAATAATAATAATAGTAGTAGTAACTCTTTTGAGCAAAATGGAATGGATCCACACTGGATGTAAAAGGATTCGCTGAGTTGATCACTTCAATGTCGCTCTGTACACCACTGATCTACGAACACCTTGCTCTATGAGAGTTTTGGAAACAAATAAATCTTCCTGTAAATGGCCCTCATCAGCGAGACGCTTTCATGCTAAAATGTTTCATGATTCGTTTCCTAAATTTGGTCGAGACTGCGACAACTTTTCGATCGTTTTACTGATTTGGTGGGTATTTGAAAAATCAGAATGGACTCTTCACTCACCCGAATGAGTGATCTGTCTCAGTATTCAATAATTCAAATATAATATACAGCTTTACAACTATTATTAATTTTATTATTGTAGAATGAGAGCAAAATATTACATGCCGCGAATTTAAAACTGCAACAACGTCGTGCTTTCTCCACACTTCATTTTACATTCTCCACATCTGTAAATATTTTGGTGCAGTCCTTCATTCTTCTGTACTAATGATACAGCTTTGTATCATCACACTCGCTTTCTTCTGTATTGAAAGTCTCTTTCATCACATTAACAAAGTCCCAACTAGTTCGGACCTCAGTACTTCAAAATTTGCAGTCTTCATAGATAAAATCTTCAGGGGGGACAGAACAGCCATTGATGAGATGAAGATATTATCTCTGTGGCACGCTTCTCCCAATCCTTTTCATTCGCCGTACATGGTACAAAATATTTTGAGACCATTAACAGCAAACCCACAGCATTATGTGAATTCGCGTTACAGAGCAGACTTTTCCTCTGGAACTTTTATTAACTGTGTTTACTGCAATCGTTTTTGAAATTTCTTATAACCGAATCTTATAGTGCATATATTTGTAATTGGGATCAGTATTTCTGTTTACTACAACCGAGAGTTCGCTATATCGGATCCATAGTCGACTGCATAAACTTACTTGCACTAACAAGCTTTACTGCTATAAGACTTGGTCGAATTTAGACTTGTACCTATGAAATCACACTAACTCATTTAAAAAGGAAATGGGGGAATATGGCGGGGCCATGGGCCGGAGCGTGGTGCGCCCTCTGTTAAACCCACCTCCGTTGCATGTTAATCCGAAGTGCAACGTTTGTGTTCCAGACGATCCCGACCGCCCGTGTCGAGTGGCTTGCCAAGACGCTGACCTCCAACGCAGATTTTATTTAGTGAATGGGGAAACGGGTTGGTTTCCTCCGGGAACAGATTGTGGCCGTGGAGAACGAGAAGCTTTTTGTGTGAATGGAATGTGTCTGGTAAATAATTTATCGAAATTCTGTTAATTTCTTTGTAAGTTTGTGCGGCTTACGGCACGTACAAATTGTGCACAGGAGAGTTCATCCAAATTTCTTGAAGGGTAGTAGCCTTCTGATGGTTTGTCTTAAAACAGAATAATCTTTTTAGACATGACACATGTATTTAATGAATAATTTTTATTCTTCAATGAATTTTATTGAATTTGATCTGTTTTATATATGCTATGCTCAGGATTTTGGCCCTGATGGCTCTCTCCAGGCTGATGTAGAATTAATCATCCCGCTCTTAAACAGAACTCGAAGAGCAGCCTGGAACGATGTACATGATCATGTACTTACTCGTGAAACTAAAGAACAAAGTAAGTATCAATTACTCTCCTTCGATTCACTAATAATATGACTCGGTAAAAATTCATTCCATATAAATATCGTAATTCGTAATATCGTAATATGTGAACGGTGCAAAATTCTAACAAGAAATTAATACTTATAGAACTAAAAATTTTAAATTTCTCTTTAAAAGGAGATTTTGTACAAAATACGATACTAATGCCTAAACGATTCGAAATATTTTTTTTCCAAAAATATTCCCCAGTCGATCTGACCCGACTCGAATCCCTACGATTTTGGAAAGTATTTTTTAATGATAGATTAGTGATTTCAAGCGCGTAAACTGTTTAAGTCATTAGTCCTGTAAGTGTATTGCGTTTTTTATTATGGGAGGTGGCGAGATGCGACGCCATCCAGTGGGGAAGAAAGAGAGACCACGCGCTGTCCGGGGCCCTTTTGTTAGGGTACTGTGCTGTGTTGATCGGAGAAACCACGGAAAATACCGATTAGAGCAGCCATTCGATAGAATTCCACCCCAGACAGCGACTGAACTCGACCATCTATGCAGCTGGTGTCGAAAATACTTCCACGGTCGTCTCGAACCCTAGGGCCTCCCAGTCAGAGACACGGAAGTGACATCAATTGATGCCTGGAGTCATCTAAGGCGGTAAAAGTATTCTTTCAATTTTGGGGCTATTCACATTAAACCCCCGAGACTTTTCAAAATTTTCTCAAAAACTCCAATTTTTTCTTTACATATCATCGAAGAACGAAATACAGTTATGAAAATGGCTAAGGTCCGATTTTCACTGAACTTTGTGCGATTAAAAATAGTGAAAGTTGTAAATTTTTTGGATCCTCTTATACATCTGCATTATTGATGATATTTTTTGTCTTCAAATAAAGATTCTTCACCTTTACTTCTTTATTTAATGCCATGTACTTTTTTAAAAATACAAGTATGTTTTTTTCTTAATTTTGAGGGAAATCATTTTGACTATTATAAAAAAAGATTTTCAATTTAGAAAAAAAGCACCTATAACGTTGTGTAGTCAGAGGCCATGTTTTGTGGTTCCTTGATACCAAAAAATGGAATGACGAGAACACGTCTATCCGTTTCTCTGTCCGTCTGTGAACAACGCTAGCCGCTAAGCGCTTCAGCGGATTTCTCACAAATTGATATTCTCCAATCGGTCTGGCTGATGTCGCGGCCTCTTGAATTAGAAACCGATATTTTTATTTCGAGGGGTACTGTACATGAAGCTCCTGGAACATATTCCAAATTTTCAAAAAAATATTGCTCCATCGTTTTTGATTAAATTTTGTTGTTGGACATGTTGTGCGATGGACGTTTAAGGGTATGGCGAAGGTCTCTTTAGGTAGGGTTCTTTTGAAAAATTCCCAGGGGCATTCCTAAACGCGTTCTAGAACATAAAAATTTAAAAATTAGAAGCCGAAGGCCTCGAAGAAACGTTTCGCACACCATAACCAACAAGATGAGATCTTATTGAACATTCTATTACATTTTTGCTGGACTGGCGCATATCTCTATATTGACCCACTTGCTCAGAGACGAGAAAGACGTGTATGAGAGGGATAGAGAGAGAAACAGAGAGAGCTTTGTGTCTTTGATTTCTACCCAATCCTTCCATAATATGACATTATGATATGTCATGAGAACTATTTTTTGTAAGAATACGAGCCCTGGTGGTAAATGTGAAATAGACACATGAAATGACAAAGTTTGAACTAAGTGAGTGGACATTTAACGAAATACCAAAATTGTGATTCTCATATTGATTAAGGTATTTCATATGACAGCACTGGCTTCATGTTCCATGACATTTCACCATATTAAAAAGGCCTTACGCAATTTCTAAATGTCCGATTATGCAGATGCTCGATTACCGCCAGCGCCACGTCAGTTCCCACACTCGGGTCCTCACGTGCGGTGCCGATCGCTGGTTGCGACGCGACTTCGCAAATCTCTCCTCCCTATCTTGGGGCTGCCCGGTACGGGAGCGCATCACTCCAAGGACCTTCCAGCAATTGCTTGTACCACTTGCGGGCACGAGATGGGCTGTCTTGGTGAATGAGCGCTACTCGAAACTGGTTACATTCATCTCGCACGGCGTGATATAATTGATTTCACATTTCTCTCTGTGCTAATAGAGGCACTCACAGAGCCATCTGTTATTGTCAACAGGCATTAGCACAGCATTTCTTTCACGCGGTAAATTAAATTGTGCGATCCGGTAACATCTTTAAAAAACTAGTTGCTATGACTTTTGTCCCAAACCTCGTATATTGGCCTGGTAGTCAACTGTGTGCAATCCGGCGTTGTAATTGAGGAAATGGATCCCTACCCCCAGAACAAAGTGCGCCGCCTTAGGCCTGCACGATGATGGTGCAGCGCGAAGATGATCTTCAGGGGAAATGTCGCCTGGAGAGCGGCAGATGCCACGCGAGCCCCGGGTAGACCTTTTAGCGGCTGCGAAAAGGATTGGACAACCGAAATGCTAACCCCTACTCAAGAGAACAGAAAATAAACCACGAGAAAATCTATGTCCTTCTGTAGCACCACTACTTTCGATTTGATATCTCATTCAGACATTTTGTTCTAATTTGGCTTTAAATTGGCATAAGATTTACCACAAACATTTTATCTAATAAATAAGTACATGATTTGGAAGTCTGAATCAATTTGGAAACGAATAGTAATTGATATGTTTGGTGCCCTTCAATTGTAATTAACTTAATGAGAAATTTTCCATTTCAGATTCTGACAAGTCCAGTACATCACCTGTGGACTTACACAATGCAGTGTACTCAAACTTGTCTACTTTCGACTCTAATCAAGAGTGGGAAAATCATCAGTTCACTGAAGTCAGATGACAAGAAGAAATGCGTGGAGTCATTTGCTATGAAGAAGACATGGGATGGATTTGTAATTTATAATTTTTGTGATGAAAAGCCAAAGTCATAGGAATACGGAGTCTACAATTGAGTCAGAATTGAAGTGGATTTTGAAAGAAAATTTCAAAAGTTACAATGCTAGACAATTGTGCATATCTGTGCTATTTATTATAAGAGAAATGTTATTATCAATTTATTTTTAAACAACATGTCAACTTACTGTTAGCAACATATCAAACAACCCTTCAAAAACGAGTGTTTATTGCAACTTCACAATGCTATAAAAGAAGTACAAAAAATACTTATGTGAATATTTTTTGAGTACATGTCGTTTTATTTTGTCGCAATTTCAGATTAAGATTTATCATTAACTGTCAAAAATAAATTTTTAAATTAAATTAAAATGTCTACCTGTGATTAAAGAGTGTCTGTGTTTAAAAGCAAGGTACACTGCAACTTTCCAATTTGAGCACAACTCTATTTTGCACACTCTTCTATTTATATCATCTAGACTTGGACCTACTAGATAATTTAATATACATTTCTTCATCCTCCAACTTTTGCCTCTTTCACTATCAAAAACCTTTGAAGTATCAAAGGAGCTGGAGTGATTATAGTTTCTCTCTTAAAATTGAAGAATGTTGATGAAAATTATTACAGAGCATCAAGAAATAAGTTCTGTTATTTACGGAAGACATACTATACTTTAAAAAGTTTTAAAGTTAAGGTGGGTGTATCCATATAAGTTTTTGTCAGTGGAAGAAATGTTGATGATATTGAACGTCGTAAGAACTGACGCACAGAATATGAAAATTCAGTCTGTACTCGCAGCACGAGAATACGCGGACAAACAGAATTAAAGATATGCATTTTTCATACAAATCCGAAGCAACTTCATTGTTTTGGAATTTTCCTAGTGTCTGGATATCTAAGGAAAGAATAGACACCTATCATATGGCCTGAGGCTTCATAGTTTTCTTTCAATTTCTGCGTGAATTGGTAATTAGTAATTCATATTCTTTCCTCACCTGATAAGGGAAGAAAAGTTGTTGCTATTAATAAACATGAGAGTATTCAAAAAGTTATCACTTGGATGACACGCACGCCTACAAGAAACTCAGTAGGAATCGTATCCACAGGATGGCAAAAATTTCAAGAGCTCCTAATTAGATGTAAATCATAGGATTATATTACCAGCATTCAATATACAATCTGTAATCAAAAGTATCCGGACACGTGGCTGAAAATGACTTACCAGTTCGTGGCGTCCTCCATCGATAATTCTGGAATTCAATAGGGTGTTGGCCCACCCTTAGCTTTGATGACATCTTTCACTCGCGCAGGCATACTTTCAATCAGGTGCTGGAAGGTTTCTTGGGAAATGGCAGCCCATTCTTCACGAAGTGCAGCACTGAGGAGAGGTATCGATGTAGGTCGGCGAGGCTTGGAAGGCGTCGTAGGTCGGTTGGCGAAGTTCGGTTGGCGTTCCGAAACATCCCAAAGATGTTCGATAGGATTCAAGTCAAGACTGTGCGCAGGCCAGACCATTGCAGGGATGTTATTGTTGTGTAACACTCCGCCACAGGCCGTGCAGTATGAACAGGTGCTCAATTCTGTTGAAAGATGCAATCTCCATCCCGTTATTGGTCTTCAACGGAGGGAACCAAGAAGGTGTTTAAAACATCAACGTAGGCCTGTACCGTGATAGTGCCACACAAAACTACAAGGGGTGCGAGCCCCTTCCATGAAACACACGACCACACCATAACACCATTTTGGACACCAGGACACCTCATACAGTATATACTTTCACTAGCTTCGATACTAAGCAGGCGGAAGAGTTGTTGAACCAAGCCAATCACTTCATTAAGGATTCATTAAAATTTTTTGATTGACTTAATGACATTACTTTGCCATCAGAACACAAGTTTTCTTTGGATCATTATTTATTAGTTTACTACACCAGCATTTTTATTATTTAATTTTATTCCAACAATGTAAGTTGTTTGTAACATTTAGGAATTCTTATTGTCCAATTTGTATTGGCAAATTTATAAATAAGACTATTTTTTAAGTAGAATCGAGAATATAAAATATAGGTACGGGCAACTCAAGACGTTATTAATTCCCCTAGTGACCACGCTCGCTTTCTTCAGCCCTCATATCACTGAAGGCGAGAGGAGTGGGAGATTAGTTATTTCGGCGACAGGACTATTTCGTCAAATCTCTATCTCGTTTTTTCGATGCAAAATAGTTTCTATATAACGGGGGCATTTAGAATTGTTAGATTTTGTCAAACACCACCTTTTAATTTGAATACCAAGTCATCTAATGCTGGTAAGGAAGTGAGGATAGGTATTCCTGGGCTCAAGAAAATATGCGCATGTAATATCCCAATGGCATATTTTAATGAATATGTATCTAATCTGTTCTTCTGCTTCTTAGGGCTAGTTTGCAGCCGATAGCCGGTTAACAAAATATTCGCTGTATGTAATAGAATATATTTTCAAAGGCATATCAGCTATCGATTTTGGTTCTTTTCCCTCATGACCTTCATGGAGGGTTTTGTCTTCTGTCGCGACATGAAAGAACGATAGTTTGAATTACTACCAATATTTCCCACTGAACTCTAGAAGACGTGCACATATAATGCAGTTACATTGATGTCCAGAAGCAAAACAAGGGGCCATCTCAGCATTTGCTCAAGGGATCAGGGAAACTGACCGAAAAACCTAATCGAGAAGGAGTCATTGATCTCCATGGTCGAGATGGGGGAATCATGATTAATGAGCACAAAAAAAGTACGTTTTGCCTGGATATAAGAGTGCGGTTGTATCGATGAAGACACCTATGAATTGTAAGGCATTCCAGATACTTGATGTTGACAATTAATATAAAAGAATGATACTTGAAATGAGTCATGTTAACAACTCATCGTAACTTTATCATAGATTCCGACACCGAGAAATGGCACAGAACTTACAACTCCCTGCTTATTACGCTGTGTTGTGGTAGATTTAGTAAAATGCTTGGTTTCCTTCAACCCGTTAGTTTTCTATGCCACCTGGTTTTCATTTAATATTAAGATTTCTTTGCATACTGAAGCAAGTACGACTGCGAGATTGTTTTCGATTGTGTGCTGTTGCTCTAAAATTCAAGCAAGAATTGAAGTGAGGTTAATCGTTGTGTGTCAAATTTCGCTTCATTAACAGTGACACCGATTATAATGTAAGTAAAGAATATATTAATACTTTAAGGTTAGATTAGATTCATTTATTTAATAGTTTATAGCAATTTCCATGCAGGTGATTTGTATGAAAAATATTACGAAGACGCATAGTTCCACAAGTTTTACACACTATTGCTAAAGACAAGATCATTAATTGGTATTTCTAAAACATTATTCACTTTCATTTCAATATTTTAATGTTTTCACAGATTTGTCAAGAAAGTTTAGTACTCGGCGAATTTAATCTCATTATATTTTGAAATATTGAACATGCTTTTATTTTCAAGTACAAATGGCAATTTTCTTTGAAAAATTTGGAGCCGTTTTTTAAAAAACTGGCGTATAAGTGCTACTGTAAATTCGAAATTCCAAGCTCTTTCACAGAAAGTTTTCGAAAACCTTCATTTGAAGTCATTTTAATTACTATAACTCACAAGTACAATAGTGTTTACAAATTGCTACAAATGCGCATATCAAGGGAGACATCTTTCAAGAACTTTACATTTGTAGTTTGTGTAAAAACAAACAACGAAATTACCTTTCATATGAGCGTCATATTAAAGAGTGCAATTATAGTACTATCCGTTCAAAATTTTTGAAGAAAAAATTAGGAGCTGTTTTTGAGAAAATGTCGCTTAAGTGTTTCAGAAAATGCGGAAGTTTGAGCTAGTTTTCACAGAAAACGGCTAGTTTTCGAGAAACTTTGGATCACATTATTTAAAGCACATGTGCACATTAATATAATAATGTAAACAAATTGCCGCTAATGTAAATATTAATGACGTGAGAGAAAAGTAAAAAAAATCCTTTTTGTAATTTTTGAAAAACAAAAGACTAGAGAAATATGGCAGTAATGTTTAAAGAAAATATTGAGGACCGTTTTTGAGAAAATATTTTTTTGATACTTATTAAATTGCACATATTGCGCGAAAACTACTAAAATTAAAACAATGTACCTGATGTTAATGAAAGAACTCACTATGGAGAACAACTTTTAATTAACGAAAAAAGTTCTATCTTTAATTTTGTAATTGTAGGAAGCCCCCCGAAAAATTTTGAAATTTTCGAAACAATATTGTATTTGTGAGTTTCAAATTACTTCTAATCTATTTTATCGAAAACTCAAAAATATTCGGTGAAAAAGTGCTTCAAATTTCGAATTAACTGTAGCGCTTGAGCGCCATTTTCTTGAAAAGTCTCCAAATTTTTAAAAAAATGCCATTTACGTCCAGGTTTTACTTTTCTTTAAATATATTGACGATATAATATTTACATTCTACTATTAGGAAAGAGATAAATTAAGAAAATATCAAAAATATGCAATTTGGGGACGATATATGGCAACAGGAAAGTATGTGGCGAGTTCGAATAGGTAGCCGAGACAGTAGGAAATAGAAAACTAATACGGGAAAGTCTGTGCCATGCTGTAGTACTACTTTTGACTCTGCTTGGAAAAGCATTGTGGTTGTTATAACATTACAGATAATCACTTTGCTCTTATTTAAATATGAAGTGAATTTTAATCCTTAATCCTTACGTCAAAAATAGTTAAAAACGGTGTGTGGCGTGCTATGGGGAGAAGTTAATTTGAAGTTATATCCAGAAGAAAACCAAGGGGCCATCTCAGCAATTGCTTAAGGATCAGGGAAAATGGACGAAAACCTGATCGAGATCGTCATTGACACAGAAGCTAAAGTACAATATTTATTACCGGTTTTTTAGAATTATACAATCCAAATGGTAAAAAATACATTAAATGTCATTGTTAAAATTAATATTACTTTCCTTTTGAATGCTGGGTATAGTGGCTAATTGTATAGAAACAGTTGTGCAGCAGTAATGAGTTTACTTGGGACTTACTATCAAAGTCTGGGAGCTGGAAGATGACTTTTCCCCAGAATATTATGCCACATCTCAGGCGGGGAGGAACATTCGCGAAATGTACACAACGAACGGTATGGAGACTGACTGAATTGTAAAAAATTCTGAAAGCATAGCATTTCCTTTTGAAATCGTAGCAATTCTTTTCATGCAAGTTCACATCAAATCTCAAATTTTCATTAACAAGAATTACTGTGTTCATGCATCAAAGCGTAATAACTAATAACTCATCTCCATTTTTATCGTAAATTATATCACTTCTTACAATTGACTTCACTCTATCATAAAACAAGAAAGGTAAAGAAGTTTTGTTTTTTTGAATAGTATGTACGCTCAAAAATACGTGAACAGAAAATCATAAAATTATTTTTTTAAATTAAGTGTAAGAATAAATCAATTAATAATTTTCTGTGATCGGTAAGATTACTGATTTGCAGAAGCTGTGAATTATTTCTTAAGCGTCAAAGAGTTGAAATGAAAAGTACATAAACCCTTCCACGAGATCAATTCTGAAATCGTTAAGTATCCCAAAATGATTTCTCATCACAGTAACATTCACGTAAGTTACCATTTTCATGACAGGGCAGTTGTTTGTGAAAACTTGTGTAGGGGTCTTATAGTTGTTTTGATAGATGTATTGTCTTGTTTCAGCGTATTTGAGGAATCTTGTATTTCATAAACTATTAAATTTAAAAGCACTTCACCACTTCGTACATACTTGATACTTACCTTGTAGCTACTATATTGCTGTAACAACAATAAGAAAAATATGATGTTCAACTCAAACGTTGATTCAATGGATAAATTTACTAAGAAAATGTTCTGAAAGTACAGCACTATTTTTGATATATTTTCTTATAATCTCAATAATTCGAACATATTAATTTGTTTTTTAGGTGTGAAGAATGCTTCATTTGTTACTTAACGTTTATTGACTAGAAAGTTTGGTTCTGCACGTATTTTTTCTTCAAAAACATCTACAGAAAGTCTGAAATCTGTCGAGTCCAAAATGTTCGAAGTAAGCGCGCCGAAAAGTGAAAAGAGTAAAGATTGCAAAGAGCGGGAACGAGTGTGCAGGAACCAGAGATGCAAACCTGACACACTACGATGCAGCGCGTCCAGAAGCAGGAGTCCCGAGCTCGAAGGGGAAAAAATCAAAAGCACGAAAAGTAAGAAGAGGATCAGCGTAGCATCCAAAGAATCGGGAACGACTTTTTCCCAGCCTCCAAACACAGTCCAGAAACGGTCCCTCTTATGGAGGGAAGACGCGAGGGGAATGAGGCCCGTACCCACGTCATCGACTGAACTGAATTTGAAATCGAAGGACGCTAAAAGGAAGACGAGCCCTTTGAAGCAACACCTCGCGCGAAAGGAGAGTTCTAAAACGGGATATTCCGAGTCAGAGTTGTACAGTAGGTCCAAAAGTATCGATGAGGCCAAGTCGTCGGACTCGACTCTGTCCAGGCACAGTAGCAAGAAGCGAGTAATCAAATGCAAAAGGAAACCAAAGAGCACGAAAATCGAAAGTGGGGAATCTGCAGTGCCCTGTGTGGTGGATACGTGTTACGACAAACGTGTCTGTAAGAAGAAAGAAAGGGCGTTTGCGGCGGACTACAGCAGGGAAGTAGCAGAACCGAGCAAGGCCCTCAAGCGAGACGCCAGGCGAATTGCAGAAGGCACAAGAGAAGCGGTTCCTTTCGATGCCGAGCTGTTCTCTCTTCCGATCGGGAAAGCCAGGTCCGCTCTCTCCGCTGACTTCGCGCTAAGTGGCCGCGTGGCCTCGGAGAAGCCGAAAGAGCTGCGTCCGAGGAGAAAAGAAGAAGCAACAGATGAGTCTTACGAGTCCGCAGAAGGAATAGTCACACCGAAAAAAGAAAAGTTAAAACGAACCTCACCTCTAGACCGGGCAGAAGGCAAGGCTTCGGGTACGAAGAAGAAAAGCGATGAAAAGGTGCCAGAAACACACAAGAAAGGAGTGAAAAGTCAGGAAGAAGATTATTATGTACATCCAAAGACCAGAAAAGAAGCTGATCAAAAGGCGGTTAAACACTTTGGGAGCTATAGAAAAAGTACACGCCAATTGAAGCCATTTTCTAAAAGAATGTCATACGGTTCCAGGTTGCGTTCTAGAGTTAGTGCTGACTTGAATGTGCCGAAAGCATTTCCAGGTCATGTTTTTGAGACAAGATTGAATAAGGACAAAAAAGCGAAAGACAAATCGCCTGATCGATTAGGCGTCGATGCTAAGCTTCCTCTCGGGGCGCGCAGTCGGGACACGGACGCGTCAGAGGCAGAATATAAAGACACCAAAGACTCCGTGGGGTCCGTAAGAGGAAAGAAGAAAAGTTCGTCGATAAACGAATCAGGTTATACCGAAATACTGGCTTCTTTGGTGCCTGATGAAATAATTTATTTCCTTCACGAAACAAAATATAGAAAATACGATGTCTGTCTCTTGTTCGGAGACGCGTCTGGTTTCACAGACCTCTGCGAAAGATACAGCAAAGCAGGCAAAGGAGGGCCGTCTCGGCTGACCGTCGTGCTGAACAGCTTCATAGGCACCATGGTGCAGGAGATAATGACGCACGGAGGAGACGTGCTCAAGTTCTCGGGGGACGCGTTCCTGGCGTGGTGGAGGACAGATGAGAATGTCACCGACCTGCAGGACTGCGTCACAGCTGCCATCGACACGGCCATGATCATTCAAAAAAGTTTTGGCAAATACGAAACTGATGTGCAGGTAAGTGAATACTGCTTATATTCTACCTTCATGAGAAATTTTTGGAGTTAGAGTGGTGGGCTTCATTTACAAGATTCATAAAGAATTCAAAAGTATCTTAATAAATGGACATTTGGACCCAACGTAAGGGTTTCAAATTACAATACCTCCTTATCTACTGCTTGTGTTCTGTTTCGGCGTTTAGAATAAAAACTCACGTTAAAACAGTACGTTATCCGCCGAACTTTTCTGACTTTGCAACTGAAGGAGCAACATCCTTCTCGGAGTTATGGAGGTGTCTCTCTGCTCAGTAGTTTGGTTTCCTAAAGTTTAGCCCTGATTCTACAGCAAAACATTTCACATTATTTCATTCGATGACAAAATAATTATCGATTTACCTGTTATACGAATGTGTTAAAAACATATACTACTAAAGTTTTTAAAGAGTAATAATATTCAAATTGATAACTGCAATACCCTTTAATTAGAAAGAGAATGTAGCCGGAAAAAGAAAAGAATTCAGACCAACTATTATACACAATAAATGATTTGCGAAATCATGCAATTAAATCGCTGAACGCAAAAAATTTTAAAAAAATGTAGGAAGAGGCCTAGCTACGTTCGCGGAGGCTCCGCTGCAGAAAGTCCAAATGAGGACCCTAACTACAATGGTTAAATGTGAAATCTGAAGTTTCGTACAGATACGTGACATTATAAATTAAGTTTCATTAGTTAATCAGAGAATGTATCATCCACCATTTTGCTCATCAGATTCCAATATCTGGGATTCTGAATTTTAGCTCGTAAAATTCGTCCTTAAAGCATATAATAAAGGACGGGCAATAGCTCTTTTTCATGCGAAAAACAAACGACACTAGAGACTGAATAACATGAATTTTTGCGTTTTGCGTCGCTTAATTTGCCATCGAACATTTTGAGAATTCATTTTCCTAATTTGGGCCTTGTAGCTGTATTCTCAAAATCATTCGAAATATTTCGTATGGCAATGATTTCGAATAGCCTCATTATCAAGCGTATTCGAGTTTTGTCATGAATGTATTTGGAAACATTGGAAGTCAAACTTAACCTCTTCTTCCTTTAATAAAACGTAGCTCAGGCAATTTTTCTTGTCAATCATTTTACGTCTTCCACGAGATTCAAAATATCAATTTTATTGCGTACTTACGTGCAAGTGGCTGTGTTCTTCTCAGTTTACTATTAGTTTTTATTCAAGATCTTTCTCTGTACAAACATATTTAAGGAGATTGTAAAATAGAATGTAGTCCGTGCAATAATAGTTATTTAGTATTGAGGTTATTATAGGTGTTTCCTTGAATTAGAACTGTATATTTATTTGTCACAGAGCAAATGACACTATAGATAAAAGGCCATGCTGGTCAGGAAGAAAAGTTAGCTATTGCGGATTATATGTAAACAAATAAAGCCATGCCAAGTGGAAGATTCTTACCAATATTCACTGTAAAAGATTCCCCAAAACTGTGGGGAACTGTTAGCTTTGCATTTGAATGCCATCCCGAGTGCAAAGAACTTTAAGCATTGGCGTAAAAGATGACATGAGGAATTCAGCAAGGAAAAGGAAACAATTATTCATACCAAAGGAAGAGAACTGAATGTGGCCCTTCATTATATAGACCTAATTTCCGTGGATAAAAAAATTATCAACTAAACCCTCAACATATGCAATTAAACTGGAGTATGATATAACCTTAGAATCATGAGAAAAATGTATTTTTGAACAGGGTGATTTTGATATAATTGAAGAGCCTGAGATTACTGTTTCCCAGGAGGAAGATTTAATTTTATTAAATTGTGTTAACGAGGCCTCTTCTATAACTGCAGTGATTACTGATGCACATGAATGTTCTCACATGATTTCTATTTGTGAGTCAATGAAAAACAGATACAAACAGTGGCTGGGAAGCAGCTGGATATATTTTTGAAGGATCAAAAGAAAATTTAGAATGAAAAAAAACGTATTATGAACAAAAATGAAAACATTTAGATAGGCAAGTTATAGCACTGGAAAACATTGAAGAGCGTTTACAACACAATAAGTAGTTTTAAATTTTGTATTGTTGCCACTAATAGCACATGATTGCCACCGACACTTCCAATTGTCGCATATCAACTCTTCGTGCAGCTATTGTACGAGGATCGGTCAGAAAGTAATGTCCCTAATTTTTCTCTCCACTATTGATTAGAAGAATCTAAAATTTGCACACAATATTAATACATAGTTATTCTACTGGCTCTATTTTTTCACATAATTTTCATCGACTTGTACAGCCTTGCGCTTGCGTGCATGCCTTGCCCGTAGCAAGTATTTTCCTGATGGCGTTGCCTTCTTTCACTTCGGGTCATCTTCAATTTTTCCTCTGCGAAGAGCTTTTTTTAGTGACTCAAAGGTATGGAAATCTGAGGAGGGTATATACAGACCCTGTGTTGGATGGGAAGCACATTCCATTTTGGGCAGTGCTTCTCTCGTTCCGACACTTGTTTGTAGGCGTATCTTTTTGTGCAAGAGCAAGCATTGCATGCACTCTTCTAGGATTGAACTCGCGGTAAATGCTGCTTTAGGGTATTCAGAGTGGTGATGGAATAATTTGAATTGATTATACTGCTATTGGGCATAATATCAACATGAATGATACCATCAATATCCCAAAGAGCGATCAGCAGGTCAGGACTCGCAATGGCTGGGTGCGCTGGGCACGGCAATCATGGAGATTGCATTCTTCACTTTCCAAAGCTCTAATTCGTTTTCCCAAGCGACCAACTGTACTCGTGGCAACAACACAGGCGCCGTGCACTGCACACGAGGGGGTGTGGATGTTCACAACAGCTTCCTTCTCCGCAACGAGGAACTCGGTCACAGCTCGCTGTTGGGAACATATGTCATCGACAGCCACCATTTTAACACTTCGTTAAGGAACTGCCATCTGCAGGAGAGACTGGAAACTTCGTACACTAACTCTGGAAAGACGAAACTTTGAAGGCTTAACAAGCACAGCTGTCTACCAGTATTATTAATTTTCGATGACCACCTTCCCTACCTTCACAAGAGAAAATATCAAGCTGTGCTCACCCGTTCAAGAATTGGCCTTTTCCAAGCTAACCCGTCAGCATTCACTAACAAAAGAAATGCAAAAAAAATTGTGGCAAATGCCAATCTGTCGTGCTAACATTATTTTTATTATAATTCAACTACACAAATCATTTAAATCACATTAACGTAGTATCTGATGCCATCAGTCAATATATTATTACATTCACAATTTTATATGAACATTATACCCTCGTCTCACGTTTAAAACTTAAAACTTAAGAACTAAAAATTGAAATATTGCACGCTCTAAAAGAAACCTCTTTTACCAGGGACCGTCAAAACAGAATTATGAATTATACGTTGTGCAACTAACATACTTTCTTCTGGCTTGCCAATTTTGACTTTCCCTCTCCCACGCAGGTCACATTGAGAGTGAAGTTGGCCATTTCCGCCGGTCAAGTGGCATTTTCTTCGATAGGAACCGAAGACACGAAACACTACGTGGTGTTGGGATCTCCTGTTTGGGATGTGAAGATAGCGGAATATCTCTGTGTAGCTGGAGACATCATGGTAGCTCCAAAAGCTTGGGGTTTGGTAAATGCGCAAGAATACGACTACGAAGTAATGCCCGATGGCCAACACGTCAAAGTAAGTAGTAATGTTAACTAGAGGAATTCTTCTGCACTTTTTTCTTATTAGATTTCCCAAATTTGGAATATTTCAGTGGTAAATAGATAATGAAACTCAAAAGTTACATATATGTCCATACGTAATACGGTCTCAAGGCACTTTGAATCCAACACCTTCATGAGGAATTTCTCTCGTATCAAGCTGCAAAAAAGAAATTAGGGCTATGAAACATCCAGAAGACTTATGGTTTGTTTGACGAATATTGTTGGAAAATTACATTTTATCACACAAACAATTTTGGAGGGGCAGCAGCATTTGAGCAGTGGGCTGTTGGGGAGTGCCTGCGGTTTGTGCCTCCTCCACAGCATATCCCAGCTAATTAGATACGAAGGACTATCATGTTTGCAAGAGAACACGAACGTTGTGATGTATCTGAAATAACAATGCATACTATTCTGATAGCAGGGGCTATCGTATAGGGAGATTCAGAAAATGTAGAATTAATTTAAGAAGTATAATTGAAACTGTAAATTATTACAAAACTGAATAATAATGAACGATTGAATACTAATGAATAGTGATCTAATTTAACCTAAGAGATTGAATTGAGAACGAGATGATTGCTATTAATTGTTGGCATTTCTTGACTGAAACAATGCCTTATACAAGTAGAAAACAACGTGGGTATTATTGAATTGACAGTTTAATACACTATGATAGGACACGTATATACACTAAGAACATTGATAGAAAATAAAATTGAGTTGACATTGTTAAGACAAATTGGTAATGTACATTAAACACACAGAGTGTCTTGACATGCAGAACACACTGAAACAGAGGAACAAGAATACTTCGATGCAGGAGCTTGTGACGGCGAGTCGCCCCACGCGTCTGCAGTTTGAGAAGAGCGCGTTGAGCTGTGGCCGCTCGGGTAGCCTTTGAGGTTGCGCGCACTGGAAGGATTTCGACCGGCGTTGGCCGCGGGGAACAGCGTGAAGATTCAAATTATGGCTATGTGGATTTCAGCATTGCGTCGAGAAAGCAATCGCTGTGGCGAGCATTGTTTGTTATTAAGTAACAGTCACTACTATATTTGCAATGGCATTAACAACTGTATGCCAGCATTTTTTCGCTCTTGGCTCTTGTACTTGTATTGCCTGCCAGTTTGACTAGCCGCTGAGGGGCACGCACTCGAGCTACAGTTCGTTCGCATAGATGACTATGAGTCGCACTTCACTATCGTCCCGCCTGAAGTGGCACATGCGCAGTTGTTCCTTCCCCGGCTCCTGGGTTGGCGTCGCTGTGGTCGGTGGTGTGCTGCAGGGCGGAGTCGTTGTTTCGTGGGCGCCGCAGTGGGGGGGGGGGGGGCTAGGCTGTGGGGAGGCGCGTGCTCGCCATTCAAATCGCAGCAGCGGACGCCATGCGGACGTAACAACACGCGGCGCTCCCCGAAAGCGTCTCAGCGACAAAGCGTTCACTAATTTTCGCTTTTCTCGCAAATACTCCCTATATACGGAGTATTATACGTGGTATAGGAACAGTTATGTTATGCTTCGCGAAAATTTAATTAGCGCGCGGCGATGGTGTAATGGTTAGCGTATTTGACTGTTATACCCCAAGTTGGCGGGTTCAAGCCCGATCGATGCCGTGGGATTTTTAAGGGCGAAAAAATCCTTCGTACGCCTTCCTTCGGAGGGGAAGTAAAGCCGGCTGTCCCATGTTTGTAGATTTACTTGCATGTAAAAGATCCTCAAGCCTAAATGACGCCTCTGAGCTAAATTCAAATCGCCTGTTTTTCGTCCAAGAAATACCTCCTTTCTCTGCTAGTAGGTGAAAGGAGCGTAGCGAAATTTGCGTGATGAGACGGAAGAGAGGGCCTGATGGCACGAGTCTCGCCACGTAAAATAAGGCATTAATTTAATTTAATTTATTACGAGATTTCTACGGAAATACACGTTTTGGTGTCCCCTGAAACCGAGAAAGGTCTTTTTTGAAGACTTTCGTCTGACTGTCCGTCTGTGAACATCTCTAGCGCCGAAACTATGCGTAGGATTTTTTCCAAAATGAAAAAAACATTGTTCATCTGCTCGAGTCAAGGCTTTGAGATTTTGAAAAACTTTCTTTAAAATTTGGGGTTACTTTATATGAAGACTTTGGGACATTTTCAAAATTTTCTCAAAAACGACTTCACATTTTTTCTTTAGATTTCTTGTAAGAAGACAGTAAAATACACGTATAAAGGTGTCATAGACCCCATTTTCACTGTTAATTCTGAATTTTGCAAAATTTCTCGCTCGCGAAAATTTTTAGCTCTTTCATTAAGTTAACGTACATTTTTCTAAATTTTAATACTTTTCGCCCAATACTGCGAGCAAAATGTGAGAATGAAAATAGAAAAACAAGATTTTCGAAAAAAAATCCAAAGTTTTTCTTAAACTTTTGGTAAGGATAGAGCTAAATGAATTTTATAAAATGACATAAATGCTATATTGCTTTATTATTTTGTTTAAGAAATACAAAAATGTAATTTTTTTGACTTGTTTCTCACGTTAATATTTACATTAGCGGCAATTTCTTTACATCAATGTATTTATAAGTACATGCGCTTTAAATGCTGTCAGATAAAGTTTCCCGAAAGCTCAATAGTTTTCCGTGAAAATGAACTCAAAATTCCACATTTTCAGAAACGTTAAACACCATTTTCTCGAAAACGTCTTCAAATCCGGTCTTCCAACTTTTCGAAGGGATAATTCTAATTACACTGTTTAATATGACGTAAAGTTCATTTTGGGGTATCTTTTGTTTTTTCTAAAATTGTACAAATATACTTTTTTGGAAGATTTCTCACGCCGTTAATATGCACATTGCCACCAATGTGTAAACACTATTGTATTTGTGAGTTAATGTGCGTTAAATGACTTCTAATAAGGTGTCGAAAATCCTGCCACCGTTGGGAGTTAAAACAATGGCCTGCCTATTAGAGGCACACGTTAATGCCTTAGGTCAGTGCCAATGCCAGTGCACAGATGATTAGTTGATGCCTTGTGCCAGTTTAAGTTTTTCATTTTTATGGCCACAATGACCAGGGCAGTAGCAGTGATCTCTAAACCTCAATTAATGTATCAAACCTGTGTTAGGAAGGGGTAAATGTCGGTTTGATAAACCTGGCGTAGTCTGGTGCTGGGCTGTTCAGCTGAAAATATCAGCAAAAAACACCTATACTTCCCGTTTCTACAACATTAACGAAGCAATGAGGACATGACATACCGTGGAAGCAGGCAGTTAAGTCGTGTGAAAGAAAGTTGCGCATTACCGGGCCAGAAAGTCTCTTTATATCTAGGGAGATATATCTCCCTTCCATCAGGGTATTGCACTAACCTGGACAAGCTGTAAGCTTGCGGCTGGTGTGATATTGTAGTTCATGTTCAGAATTATAGCTGATGTGGGAACGTACAAAGACGAGGAAGGACGTATCAGGCACGATCTGTGGCCTGTTTGTCAGGGCTTGCCGCCGGATTTTGCTTGTCTTTGCTTGTAGAAATCTCGGAAAATTACCGACGATAGTAGCCAGTGCCTAGAATTCTCACCCAGACAGCGGCGACCCGGCTGTTTCAGCTAAACCACTATTACAAATTCGCACCGTTGGCTGCCAGAGCCTTAGAACCTTGTGGTTAGAGACTGCAACGGCACAGTACCTACCCTGAGGCGTGATCCACAGATGTTGAACGTTCTACTGAAGTCCCTTGTTTTGCTTTCGGACTTAAAAGTAACTTCAGTACCCGCGTAAATTCATTATCTGTGGTTTCTAGAATTTAGTGGAAAGTTCAGTTATTCAGGTTGTCATGTTCTCTGTTCCTGCGGCAGTCTGTCGATTCATTTAGGAAGAGCACGTTGAAAGACAATAGCCAAAACCTGTAGCTGATTTGTTTTTGCACATATTTTTTAATCCACAGGACCGAATGTATTATCACCACTCGCCAGCAACGCCCGTTTGCCTCTGCATTCCGCATTGGGAGAGGGTGAGGGCGAGGGCGAGGGCGAGGGCGAGGGCGAGGGCGAGGGCGAGGGCGAGGGCGAGGGCGAGGGCGAGGGCGAGGGCGAGGGCGAGAGCGAGGGCGAGGGCGAGGGCGAGGGCGAGGGCGAGGGCGAGGGCGAGGGCGAGGGCGAGGGCGAGGGCGAGGGCGAGGGCGAGGGCGAGGGCGAGAGCGAGGGCGAGGGCGAGGGTTGGTGTGTGCGCAGGTGCTGGGCGCGGGCGCGGGCTGGCGCCAGATGCAGGGCTACAGCGGCGGGCCCGACTCCACCGCCGAGGTGCCCGACGAGGACTGGGAGGCGGGCGGCCGCGGGCTCGGCAGCATCCTCTACATGGTGGGCGGCGAGGACGACGACCGCAGCGACGCCAGCGACACCAGCTTCATGGACGAGGACGGCCACCTGCAGGCCGTCGGCTCCCAGGTGCGACGCGCACATCTTTCTTTCTTTTCCCTTTCTCGTACTTACTAACGTGAGAAGTTATTACGTAAGAACTTATTAACGGGTCCTGGTAAGGAAAAACTGGATAAATCCAGTTGCTAAATATAGAACAAAATTACTCTTAACACGTGCTGTAGCCACAACCCATGTTTTGTGGGTCCTTCGAACCGAAAACTCGATTGATGGCAAAACATCTGACAGTCCGTTCGTGTGTGCACGACGCAAGCGCACACACCTTTCAGCCGACTTCTTCAAAATTGATATTTCACAATTGTTCAATCTAATGTCGCAGACCCTGGAATTTGAAGCCAATTTTTAATTTTGGGGTACTTTACAAAAAAGCTTGGGGAACATTTCCAATTTTTTTAAAAATTGCTCGAAATGTTTTGATTAAATTTTGTTGTTAAGTAGAGCAAAGAGCATTTAAGAGACTCGAACAGGTCTCAATTTCGTTGACTTCACCGATTTTTCGAAAATTGGAAACAAACATTTTCAAACTTCAAAATTGGGGATAGAGATTGTTTGTTTCAGAGAAAGTCTGTTACAAAGAATTAGCTCTTCAGAAAAGGTCATGTAGAATTTTTTTTAAAAAGGAGAAGATTTTGCGTATTTTTGCGATTGAATTTACAAAAAAATTGTTCTCAATAACCACTCCAAACTTTTTCTTTAAATTTTCTTCACTCTGTAACACCTAAATTTGGGTAAATGTATGTCTACGTACTTCTCCCAAAGACTAATACGGGCCAGGTTTACAATGAAGTATGATCATTCCGTAGCAATTCGTAGATCTCTTAATTTTATGTCTCCCGCCAATTGCTCTGGACGGAGTGACCGCTAACTCGAGTAACCTTTCCCACGTTCTTGACATGCTTTGTATAGAGAGGATGAGACAATCATGTAATCTTTTAAAAAAAAATCTTTTAAAGGAGTCGCTGCACGCCGGGGAGCAGCAGAAGGACGAGACGCTGTCGCTGCGGCCGAGCGTGGCGTTCGCCGTGAAGCGGCGCATGAAGACGCTGCTGCGCCCCTACGTCATCAAGCCCGTGCTCAAGGGGCTCGACATGGACGAGCCCATCGAGTACCTCACCGAGATGAGGCAGGTGCGGCGCTCGCACGTTAACAACCTGTTAGCAAACATACCTTCTTTTATAAAATTTCTTTTATCCTGTACACTCCAAACCCTCTCAAAGAATTTTTTGTACTTGTCAGCGACAGGTGTGTCACTTCAAACCTTTGTTTGTTTTTTGGCGTATTACCGTTGTTGACTTCGATTTACCCGATCATCTGTACTGTTTGCCATTTTCTGTATGCTGCATGAACAGTTTCTACTGAAATTTACATTTTTTCCAAGGAATATATATATATATATATATATATATATATATATATATATATATATATATATATATATATATATATACTCACACACACCAAATTAAGAGCTTGTAATGATAGTAATAAACAAGCAAAAAAGGAAATTAAGTTACACATAAATAACAAATTAACATCTTGTAATAACAGTTCTAAACTGCAAAAATAAAAATTAACGAATTTAAATCTTGTAATGGCAGTTATCAACACGCAAAAATAAATCAAAATCATGAAGGAGACGCCCATGGTCGCGCCTGCTTAAAGAAGGTCCCCTAAACCCGAGCTGGCGGTAGACTTCGACGGAAGCCTTTGGTCGAATACATGGCTGAGGAATACCGCCAATGACAGTGTCCTCGCAAAATCCATGTGACAAAAAGCAGCTATATGAGCCAGGACACAGCAGTGAAAAGCGACAACTTTAATTTTTGTCCCATTCAGGAATTGAATTCTGGAGTCTTCTAGACATGAGCCAATGGAAAGAAAGCAATCTGTATTAACAGAAAGGGAAGAGTATGTCAAAACATTATCAGAATTTGTTTACACCCCAAAATAGAAACGGGTATGCAATAGACAACATACCACGGCTTGACTGAAGCGACGAGGAGAGAAGGGTGGGGGGCGGGGAAGGAAAGTGCGGGGCACAGCAGGACGCGCAAGTGTAAAGGGCGGACAGAGCGGGGCCAGGTGGGGACGGCGAGCTTCTAAATATTACTTACATATTGTGCTATAAATAAATTTGAAAGAATTTTTTAGGAAAGTTTGAAAACATCCCATGAGTGTTTTATAAAGTACTCCCCAAAATTAAAATGTTCGGTCAATAAGCATTGAGTTCCTTCAGTTCGGTCGGGAAACTTTCATCTTGCGGAAAATCGAATGTATAGTTTAGTTGGTAGTGTTGTTTATATATAGATGGACGGACAGAAGTTTTTTAAAATAACCCTTTTTCGTTATCAAGAATCCCCTTAGTGAGTATTTCCGTTACACTTTTAATATCGATTGTTTGCAGCATTGCATAATACTGCATTGCGTAGCACTGTAACATTGCAGCATTGTACTATAAGAGAACGTAACAAAAGTTTTTCTTTCAGGTGGTGATTGTTTTCACTAATCTCGTCACCCTCAACCCTCCCATGGGGAAGATGATAAAACTTGTGAATGAATGCTACCGCATCGTGTGTTCGTCGGTTCACGCGCATCAAGGATGCGTGAATAAGGTGTCTCTTTTCGACAAGGATATGATGTTCCTCATCATTTTTGGCTTGCGAGGCTTCAAGCACGAGCTAGAGAGTCAAATCGCCCTTCGGTGCGGGGCAGAACTTCACGTAAGTAGCCCTTGCGGTCATACATTCCGCTTTGACAGGAAGAGATGGATAAACGACGTTGACTTGGCAATATCAACTCTTTTTGAATCATCATCATATCAACGTTTTGTGATTTACTTTTCATTTTTCATTGATATGCGCTTTGTTCTCATTTACTCTTTTATGATGAATCCCAGTGATTTTTTCGCACAAAAGGATGAGCTGAAGAAACTTTACAATATAAATATCCTACATATACTCTACATATAACATCGAAAACTCCAAAAATATTCTCTCATGTCGCTTAGTGTTGAAATGAGTGAGGTTTACAAACTCTAGAAGAATACAATCACTATTCACAGTTAACCAAGATTTAAATATGTTTCTGCATATAAAATTGAAATATTTTATACTTACCAAGAACTATACATGTATATTGTAGTTGTGTATCATGCTATCCATCTTAATGTAAAAGCGTAATGCTTCACATATAAGTACAATCACTTAAACTTTTCCGTAAAGGGACACGTATCAAACGATTCCTAGACATTGCCTTGATATATTCTCATTGAACTGCTTTTAAAAAGAGTCAATCTTGAACTTAAAGAACTCCCTATAATTGCTTCACTAAATGCAACCTCATGCAAGAATATCCTTGCGTTGTGTTCGTATGAGCTCATAATCAAACGCATGACGAAATGTAGACCTCTTTCGGTTTCAACACGTTAAACAAAACGACCAATGACAACTACAATTGTATTGTAGTTGGAATTGAAAAATTATGGCAAATAAGTGTTCATTCTATTAGTTTTAATCACGAAGCTTGTTAGAATACTTACCTCCGGTGTATGCATATGAAAAGCGTCGGCAGCTAATCGGAGACTCTACGGTTCAGCGACATCACGCGGCCAATGGGAGAATCCGTTGAGGCATTTTCGGCCAATGGCCGAGTTCATGTGGCAAGTTATCGCCATGCACACATGGAAGTGTAGATGGCGTTAGTCCGTGTACGCGAGTCGTAATTAGGCGAAAAGAAGCCGTGGTAAATTCCTTCATTCACTGCGTGATGTCACTGAACTTAAATGTCTCCGATTTGCTGCCGACGTTTGCCGTACATATTCCCACCACGCCTCCAATGGCGGAGTTGAATCTGCTTCTTACAGACTGCATACTTTCTTAAAAAGTAGTGATTTCACTATAAAACTAGTTAATAAGCGCACGTGATAGGAGATCCAGAGGCCTCTAAAATTCGCTTGAGTAGAAGCCTCAGAGGCAGGCGAGTGATGGGTGTGTGGGGGGTTGCGTGGGCGCAGGAGCGCCTGTCGACGGTGGACATGGTGCGGGTGACGTCGGTGGGCATCACCACGGGCATGACGTACTGCGGCGTGGTGGGCCACACGCTGCGCCGCGAGTACTCGGTGATCGGGCCCACGGTGAACAAGGCGGCGCGCATCATGGTGGCGTACCCCGGCAAGGTGACGTGCGACCGCGAGACGTTCCTGCACTCGCGCCTCGACTCCAGCAACTTCATCCTGCAGGAGCACAAGGAGCTCAAGGGCCTGCACCAGGTGCGACGGAACCTTTGCTTGCGGTTGAGGTTCTCCTGTAGAATCGAAATTGTCATAGGACGGGACAAGCGAGAAACATTTGTTTCTGAGTTTCTATTACTCATAAATTGTGTAGAAACAAGGAATGTCAAAGATTCCTACGAAGAGAATGGCATTTGTTTATTAAATAACCAGATATTCTACAAACTAAACTAGTGGTATTACAACAGCACGTACTTTCTCGCATTATTGTTCGTTATTTTGAGTTTCGTAATATTCAAATGTTGGAAGCAGCTATTACTTGAAAACGTCGAATTCAACCAATTCAAACGAAGCACCTGAGGTGCATTCATTTCGAAAGTCAGGAACCACGATCATTTCTTACTTTTACAAATGAAACCAACATAAATATATTTAAATTACAGCATCTGCAGCACATAATCCCGGAAAGCAAGAATACTTTTACAAAGGTCTGCTTTGATTACATTGAAGTGACCTTTTAATTTTTGAATACTCTAATATAACTTAGTACGCCTGTTTTTGTAAAAGTTAAAATATTATGAAACAGTAAATGAACGAATGTTATTATAAACAAATTTCCAGGTATTGCAGTTAAATATTAATCAGTACCAGCTTGTCTTTTCACATAGTATACGTACTACATTGATAATCAGATCAGGTCACCATTTCAAAGTGCGTAAAATTAAAATTTACCATTTTGACTTTTTTCCAATTTTAGAAAATACATTGAGTGCAATGAAAACTGAAACTGCACAACTTTCTTGACTGTCCTCTGCTACATACACGAAACAAAATTAGAGCCGTTTTTGAGTAAATGATTGTTTAAAATTTAAAAATTGCCTATGTTTGTCGCCAAACAACGCAAGAAATACTCATTTTTTCGAAAAATTGATGATTGCCTTATTTGAAGATCAGTTTTTTTGACTCTGAGACCACTGGCATAAATCTAAAAAAGAACGTCACAAATTTTCATCCATAGCAGCAAAAGTCAAAATTACGATCGTTGCTAGAACGCCATTCTGAGATCGACAAGATGCAAATTAAGCACACCACGGCGCGTCCGAGGTTAAGAATTGAGTGCGGTCTCTTATGGCGACAGCGATGTCAAACGTGGCGCCTTTCTGCTGAACTGTATGAATCGAAAGTTGCGCGCTCGATGGTGACGACAAATCCCACAATGGGGTGGAGAACTAGTTTAGCGTTCAAGTATTTTATCTTGAACCTTCCAATTTTATGAAATCGTATTTTCCTCCCTTTCCTAAAAATCCATTAATTTTTTAAAGTGTACCACTATTTAAAAACAATATCAAAAATTCAAGCCAACTGCATGCAGTTGCAAAAAGACCAAACATCGTATTTGATTTTTAACAGTAACGTTTTGATTACCGAACAAAATATTTAAAATCCCTTTGATGACAAAATAAGTCGGCCCTACGGGAACGAACTGATTTGATTCACGGGAAACCGAGCTGCCTCGCACCAGGTGAGCGGTCAGTTATCTCCAGGTAGGCATTGAGTACGAATCCCCTTCAAAAACACAATTATAGTTAAATAGAAACATTGATAACCATTTGTTTTTTTGGCTATGGAGCACTGATAACGGTGGCGTTGGTGTAACGGTTAGCGTATCGGACTGTTATACCCAAGTTGGCGGGTTCAAACACTATCGTCGCCGTTGATTTGTAAGGGCGAAATTATCATTCGTACGCCTTCCTTCGGAGGGGAAATAAAGCCGGCTGTCCCATGTTAATAGATTTACTCCATGTAAAAGATCCTCAAGCCTAAATGAATCCTCTGAGCTAAATTCAAATCTCGTGTTTCGTCGCCCAAGAAATACCTCCTTTCTCCGCTAGTTGGTGAAAGGAGCGTAGCAAAATTTGCGTGGTCAGACGGAAGAACGGGCCTGATGGCCCGAGTCTCGCCACGTAAAATAAAGTATCAATTCAATTCAATTCACTTTACCACTCTCGCGCTTTACGAGAGGTGGATCATAATTCTAAAATAAGTTTGTAAAGAAGCAGAAATTAAATTTAAAAAAAACTGTAAATTAATTAAATTCACCCAAAACCTAAAAACCAAAATGAAGAAAAGTGAAAGAAAGGACATTAAACTGAAGAAAACTGAAGGAATGGACTATCCCGATTTTTTATTGAATAATTACATACCTTTGACCAGTTAGACCCTTGCAGCAGAAGATGAACAAATCGAATATTAAATACAGAAAATGATTAGCTATAAAATTGCAGCGGGACGTACTACAAAAAATAATAAATTCTAAAGATGTTCACCACGATTTGTGGTAGATACATAACGTATTCGAGGTATTATTTTACTAATGTAATTGTTGTGATGAAAAATTATGATAATTAGGATTTAAAACATTTTGAAGCCTTAAAACTGGTTTGTTTATTTACCAGAAAAGCCCGTAGGGCCCTGTACTTCAATCCTTAACCTCGGACGCGCCATAGAACATTTATTCGGTAGGAGCAAAACGACCTGAGAAGTTACCATTGTCTTCACTTTGGGAAGAAGGTCACAGATATGCCAAAAGAGAAGTTCATTCCAAAAATATAACGTTGGTACATTTAAATTCTTGTTTTGGAACTATGTAAATTTACATCAATACAAGTTTCAGAACTATTGACGATGGTAAAAGAGCAAAACTGAAACGGATGCATAACTTCATTGCAATTTTGAGGTACAATTCGTGTAATAATTATTTATTACAGACAAACTACGAATCTTTGTGAGATTTTAAAACAAAATATTTCACGTTTCAATTATTTCTTCACTGTTTCTTTCCACTATTTTTCTTTCAAAACAAAAAGAAATATCTAATAAGTTTTCTTGTTCTGAGTCTGTGGTTTGGATACCTAAAAAATTGTGGCGGGAAATCTCACCGATCGTACCCGAAATTGACAAAAGATAATTTTAAACAGAAGCTCCAAGCACATAGTTTCACTGTGAGTTCCTGCCCTTTCACATTTAGAATAATTTGTGTCGTGCAGTGATGTCTTCTCCCAAGAAGCAACCGGGTCGTGTGTTGCAGGCGGGTCCCATTTACGAGTTTCGGGAGCACCTGATGCCGAAGAAGACGCACGTTCTGAGCAAGTTCCCCCTTCTGTCGCGCGACGACGAAATGGGGCTCTTCCAGGTGGGTTTTTTCTCCAGTTTTTGCTAAAACGTTGTTTACATTTCAGTTCAACACTTTTAGATCGCTTCCAACTCGGTTATAAGAAGATATATATTGTACTAAACAAATAAAAATATGGACTTAGATTGGATTTATTACTAACTCTGCAATTAAGTTTGAGAACTCGGTGGCATAATACTCTAACATAACATTACAGAATTAACAACTTAACAAAAGTTTTAAACTTTACTAATTAACATGAGTAATTTTGGAAATTCACGGTAGAAGTCCGGTGGTCATAACATTAACGTAGCATTAGCATAAACAAGCGCGTAGCATTTCATTGCTTTGTAAAGAAGGTGATTCTAGTAACTTATATTCAATCTGAAATGTTGCGTTTCGGATATAAAGAATGTAACTACATATGTAAGATGTGTCTAGTTTTCGGTAAAATATGTAATAATCCAAAATATGTAAAAATATGTTAACAAAAATGGTTCTAATTCGTTGAGAATCACTTGTAAACTCTTAAAAATAGTATATAATGCAGGTATCTGTTCCTGTAAATACATGCATTTACATGAACATCCCATCGTGAATCTAGCTATGAGTTGTGGCCTGCACGCCTGCCGTGTGTCGCTGTGCTGCAGGTGCTGTGTGACGAGGCCAAAGTGCGCTACAAGCCAGTGAACCGGCGGTTCAGCGCCGCGTCGATGCGCAAGACGCTGAGCCCGGGGGCCCTGCGCGGGATGCAGGACGCGGAGAGGCCCTACAAGAAGCTGAACAGCATCAAGAGCGCGCTCAAAGACACCTCGGCGGGCGCGGATCGGTGGAAGAAGTCCAATCGATACTTCATCTCGGGGCTAGTGATACGAGCGGAGCCGCGCATGGGCAAATCACGACTCTTGGACGAAATGATTCACTCTTCCCGAGCTCCCGATGTAAAAGTGGCCAGAATAGCGCTTACACCCAAGGACTTCCAGATGACGCTTTTTGGTATTAACAGAATTCTAGAACCAATTCTTAATTTCCCAGACAACGCGAGTTACAGAGAAAAAGAAGAACGACTCCTACAACTCTTGAGATACGTTCCGGAAACAAAATGGCAGTACCTCTACACACTGAATGAGTTGTTCCAAACGACAATTGACTTCAGCCGAACGCATCCTTCCGAGCGGTGCCCGGACCCACTAAAGGCTATGAAGCGCGCTCTGTGGGTGCTTTTAAGCCAAGCAATTAAGACTTTTTGGATAATTGGAATCGACGATTTGGAATTTTTGGACGCCGCTTCGTGGACTTTGTTTCCAGTTTTGTTAGAAAAAGAATTTGGATTTTTCGTGATGGCTCTTGGCAATCGGCTGGATCTGGCGCCTTCCAGTGAAGAAATATTAAAAAGGAATAAGCATTTGTATCACGTGAGCCTAGGGGGAATCGACAAGTGGTATCAAGTGGGACTAGCCTGCCAGATACTCGACGTGTGGGCTATCCCTCCAGAACTAGAACGGGTAAGGAAATTATATTTACATTGACGTAACTGAAAAAGCTAGATCAGAAAATGCGGTGCTCTTGATTCTCAATAAGTACCCGGTAACGTAACTAACGGCCGTATTCATAGTCGACACTTACTTTTGAGGAACACTTAAGTGTTTACTTATTCGCATTTTGAATTCACTTAAGTGTTTGCTTAAGCATTCACTTATTCTTATAAGTGCGCTTATCTGTAACCTTAAGTGGACCCTTATTCTTGAACGTGGAATAACATCAAAGATTTTTAGGAATTTTTGAAGTTATTGAAATCAGTATGGAAGATCGTATACCAAAACGATATTTGAGAGACGTGGAAAATCCTTTGGAAATGCGTAGGCAACAAGAATTTAAGATGAGATATCGTTTTGGAAAGGGTACGGTTGTAAACATTAGTGTCTCTGTTGTTCACTCGCAACGTGGGCTTTAGGTATAGAGGATAACCATTACTACGAAACCTAAAAATGCCAATGGCTCACAGATTTTATGTAAAATCATTGCAGTTACATAATTTATTGAGTTCAATTGCAGACCACGGGGGAGTACTTTGTAGGTTATCCTACGAGGATCATGTTTTATAGGTTATCTTACAATATTTATCACAATGCATCATCTGTAAAAGTGATTGTATTTTATTATTTTTTTCAGTTGATATGTGCAGAGCTCTATAGAATAAGTCAGCACTCAGTTTGTGGAATCATTACAGAAATATCTGAAGTGGTATCTAGAAATATTAAGAAGTCCATAAAATTCCCTTCATGTGCTGTACAAATATCGTACGCCAATAATTTTACTTACTAATCTCGCAAAATCGAAAAAATCTACCAATAGCAATTATCCGCATGCATCGAAACAACAAAACGAAATTTATAATCTCTTTTGTGTTGATAGTCTATCTATGAAACAAGATGTTACTCATACGCCTAGAAGTACTGCCAAAATTGTAAACATGATAGACACGGCCTTTTAGATTCGTATCGAGTAACCAATAAACCAATGTTGCCAAATATTATGCAGCAAAATATTATCTAAGTGCGACTCTCGAATACGTGGGGTCTATGAATACGAAACTGTCATATGGTTTCACTTATTTTAAGTAAATGCTTATTACTTGAGCATTACTAATCGAATAAGTGTCGACAATGAATAAAAACGCCAAGCATGGTGCGTATTATCTTGCTAAGATCTTGCTTCACTGGGAATAAGGACAGAAACGGAGAAATATAATCTTTTATAGCAAATAATATTCAGAGGGACATTTAAATTCTTATATTTTCCTTTTTTTCTGAAATTTGTAAACAACTCTTCGAAAAATTAGAAAGAAGATGCATTTGACAAAAATGTAATGATTGAGTAATTTTAGAGTTGATTTTCTGGGATACATTTTTAAACGAGGAGTTTTAATGTTGCATTTCTCGTTCAGTTCGAGTTTAAAAAATGTATTTTATCATTTGCGTCTAAGCATTAAACAAGTAAATTACACAGTAAACAAAGTTAGTAGAAAGTATAGCAATAATAACATTCGGATCCAGCGAAGTACGTACTAATAACGTACCGTAAGTAACAATTATTTATGCGCACATCTACGCATGAATAATTATTAGTGTAAGTGTGTTATAGGACGTTCATTCCTATTCTTCAGCTGATTCACGAACGCAGTGGAGGCAATCCTGGCTGGGTGGAGTCTTACTTGGTGACGCAAGTTCAACAGAACGTACTAAAGGTAATGGCACATTCAAATTTCTCAGCGCTTCATAAAGGAGTTTCGCCTCTTTTTCTAAGCGAAACGAACATGATGGAATTTCCGCGAGATTCAAAGTGTGTCGAAAGAATGCTCGTCTAACCAGTGTGGGAACAGTGACCATGCTTCTGTCTCCTACCTTTGAGATAGACAAATATTGCAAGCGCTTCAACAGTCGAATACTTCACATCTGGCATTTCACACCTATAAACCGCTTTAATGTTGTTACGTCACGTCACTATCTAACGGAACACTTATCTCGACCGATCAAGGATATTGAACCACATTTGTTTTTAGACCATACAAAGTGGTTGTAATACACAGGCATTGCGACACCGCGCGTCAAGTAACTTGACGTACGTTGACGTACGTTGAAGCTGAAGGACGTAGTGTCTTTGCATACATGGTTTTATCAACGCGCGTTAAATGGAGATTTGATATTCAAAAAACGCGATTCTTCGGCGTTCAGTGGATCTAAGCTATATCGCAAGGCATTATTAATATATTTTTTCAGTCATTTTCATATTCTATTGCTTTAAAATTTTTAAATCATCAGAAAAAAGAAAGACCTGAATTACATTAGACTAATCATTAATATAAATTAAAAAAGGAGAGGCCCAAGGTTTGAACCTTGAGGCCCTCCAGGATCTGTCATATAAACATTCTCTAGTTTTGCAGCAACTTTTGAAAATCGCAAAACTTCATATCATGAAATAAGGCCACGTACATTATTTTTTTTTTGCAAATATGTTTGGTCACGCGTATTTCTTGCACAACCACGAATTTGCAAAATCGAATTTCCCACGTGTTTTTTACCGAAGAAAGGTTCTCACGAAATTGCTGAAAGGTTAGTTGGCTACAATTTGCAATATTATAATACGAATATCACGTATCCTATAATGATAAATATGTAATGGTATATCTGTTTTGAAAATATTCATATTAGTAGTTTCTTGTAATTGTAACCGGTTCTTAAGATTGCAAATATGTGTGACATATATATATATATATATATATATATATATATATATATATAGTGACAGATTGTAATATAATAATCAACGCAATTTGTGCAAGAAAGTGCGTGCTGTTGTTGCAGGACATGTTTCTATACGTTAATCTCTTTTTAAAGCAAAAACACGTATTGTCCATTCACCCACACACTCATCCAAACAACTTACCCTCCCATTCTACTTTCCCCTCACTCCATACTCTCACCCACTCATCCACACACTCGCCTTTACACCCACCCTCACTCACCGATCTAATTAAATCCCTAAATTAATGCAGTAGAAAATTAAGAGGTGAAGAGAATGATGCATGATCACGCGCGCAGCCGCACACTCAACTTTCCACTCACCCCCTCATCCCTACACTCACCCACTGACTGCAGCCACCTCATTGCAGTCACTGAGGCAGTGCAGTAAGGGCGTGGGTGTGGGGCGCACGTGACGAGCATGACGCAGGACGAGGCGGACGCCATGGGACTGGTGGGGCAAACCCACTCACACTCTCACCATTATACTCACCCACTCACTTCATCTATCCAATTGCAAGCACCGAGGCAGAGCAGTAAGGGCGTTGGTGCGGGCGCAGGTGACGAGCATGACGCAGGACGAGGCGGACGCCATGGGGCTGGTGCGGCCAACCCATTCACCCCCTCACTATTTCACTCACCCACTCACTTCATCTATCCAATTGCAAGCAACGAGGCAGAGCAGTAAGGGCGTGTGTGCGGGCGCAGGTGACGAGCATGACGCAGGACGAGGCGGACGCCATGGGGCTGGTGCGGCCCACCCATTCACCCCCTCACCATTACACTCACCCACTCACTTCATCTATCCAATTGCAAGCACTGAGGCAGAG
Organism: Gryllus longicercus; assembly: GCA_038098605.1. Taxonomy (NCBI): domain Eukaryota; kingdom Metazoa; phylum Arthropoda; class Insecta; order Orthoptera; family Gryllidae; genus Gryllus; species Gryllus longicercus. The sequence continues at coordinate 53,673 of JAZDUA010000102.1, forward strand.
CAGTAAGGGTGTGGGTGCGGGCGCAGGTGACGATGTGACGCAGGACAAGGCGGACGCCATGGGGCTGGTGTGGCCCACCCATTCACCCCCTCACCATTACACTCACCCACTCACTTCATCTATCCAATTGCAAGCACCGAGGCAGAGCAGTAAGGGGGTGAGTGCGGGCGCAGGTGACGAGCATGACGCAGGACGAGGCGAGCGCCATGGGGCTGGTGCGGCCCACCCATTCACCCCCTCACTATTTCACTCACCCACTCACTTCATCCATCCAATTGCAAGCACCGAGGCAGAGCAGTAAGGGGGTGAGTGCGGGCGCAGGTGACGAGCATGACGCAGGACGAGGCGGACGCCATGGGGCTGGTGCGGCCCACCCATTCACCCCCTCACTATTTCACTCACCCACTCACTTCATCCATCCAATTGCAAGCGCTGAGGCAGAGCAGTAAGGGCGCGGGTGCGGGCGCAAGTGACGAGCATGACGCAGGACGAGGCGGACGCCATGGGGCTGGTGCGGCCCACCCATTCACCCCCTCACTATTTCACTCACCCACTCACTTCATCTATCCAATTGCAAGCACCAAGGCAGAGCAGTAAGGGGGTGAGTGCGGGCGCAGGTGACGAGCATGACGCAGGACGAGGCGGACGCCATGGGGCTGGTGCGGCCGCTCGCTCACCCACCCATTCACCCCCTCACCATTACACTCACCCACTCACTTCATCCATCCAATTGCAAGCGCTGAGGCAGAGGAGTAAGGGTGCGGGTGCGGGCGCAGGTGACGAGCATGACGCAGGACGAGGCGGACGCCATGGGGCTGGTGCGGCCCACCCATTCACCCCCTCACTATTTCACTCACCCACACACTTCATCCATCCAATTGCAAGCACCGAGGCAGAGCAGTAAGGGGGTTGGTGCGGACGCAGGTGACGAGCATGACGCAGGACGAGGCGGACGCCATGGGGCTGGTGCGGCCCACCCATTCACCCCCTCACCATTACACTCACCCACTCACTTCATCCATCCAATTGCAAGCACCGAGGCAGAGCAGTAAGGGGGTGAATGCGGGCGCAGGTGACGAGCATGACGCAGGACGAGGCGGACGCCATGGGGCTGGTGCGGCCGCTCGCTCACCCACCCATTCACCCCCTCACCATTATACTCACCCACTCACTTCATCCATCCAATTGCAAGCACCGAGGCAGAGCAGTAAGGGGGTGGGTGCGGACGCAGGTGACGAGCATGACGCAGGACGAGGCGGACGCCATGGGGCTGGTGCGGCCCATCCATTCACCCCCTCACCATTACACTCACCCACTCACTTCATCCATCCAATTGCAAGCGCTGAGGCAGAGCAGTAAGGGCGCGGGTGCGGGCGCAGGTGACGAGCATGACGCAGGATGAGGCGGACGCCATGGGGCTGGTGCGGCCCACCCATTCACCCCCTCACTATTTCACTCACCCACTCACTTCATCCATCCAATTGCAAGCGCTGAGGCAGAGCAGTAAGGGGGTGAGTGCGGACGCAGGTGACGAGCATGACGCAGGACGAGGCGGACGCCATGGGGCTGGTGCGGCCCATCCATTCACCCCCTCACCATTACACTCACCCACTCACTTCATCCATCCAATTGCAAGCGCTGAGGCAGAGCAGTAAGGGCGCGGGTGCGGGCGCAGGTGACGAGCATGACGCAGGACGAGGCGGACGCCATGGGGCTGGTGCGGCCCACCCATTCACCCCCTCATCATTACACTCACCCACTCACTTCATCCATCCAATTGCAAGCGCTGAGGCAGAGCAGTAAGGGGGTGAGTGCGGACGCAGGTGACGAGCATGACGCAGGACGAGGCGGACGCCATGGGGCTGGTGCGGCCGCTCGCTCACCCACCCATTCACCCCCTCACCATTACACTCACCCACTCACTTCATCCATCCAATTGCAAGCGCTGAGGCAGAGGAGTAAGGGTGCGGGTGCGGGCGCAGGTGACGAGCATGACGCAGGACGAGGCGGACGCCATGGGGCTGGTGCGGCCCACCCATTCACCCCCTCACTATTTCACTCACCCACACACTTCATCCATCCAATTGCAAGCACCAAGGCAGAGCAGTAAGGGGGTGAGTGCGGACGCAGGTGACGAGCATGACGCAGGACGAGGCGGACGCCATGGGGCTGGTGCGGCCGCCGGCGCGCATGATCACCCGCGCCGCCGCCCGCAAGGCGCGCACCGCCGTCGACCCCACGCGCATGCACCCCACCGAGGACCGCTGGGAGATGTTCAAGTCGTGCTACCACGAGAGCAAGGAGAACGTGGCCAAGACGGGCGGCGACAAGCTGGGCGCCATGTGGGGCGCGGCCAGCGCGCCCGACGTGCCCATCACGCAGAACATGCGCCTGCGCCTGCTGCAGTTCGCAGGCAACATAGCCGTCAAGAAGACCCGGGGCGAGAAGGCGAGCGGTGGTCAGGGCCGACGTCTTAACGTAGTTTGGGGAAGTGACATATACAACGGCTTAGGTACTACGTTTCGTTTCTTACTTTTGAGCTCTTCGATAGACTTCCAAGTAAAAGGAAGAAGTACTTGCAGAATTTCAAATAATGGTATCCTTTCGTTAGAATCTTTAGTTAAGTCCTCTCTATTTTGTTTCGGTTATGTGAACCCTAGAACTGGAGCTTCGTTTTTATGTTGCTTTTATAGTCGTGTCTTCCTCAGTTATTTCCCGAGTATCCAATGGTAACATAAAATTGATTCAAAGTTAACAGCAAAACGACTGCCAGCACTTCTTTTGATTTTATTTCTCAAATACATACTCTGTGATTGTGTCCATTTCATCGTTCTATGAAAACATCACTATAAGCATTGAAAGTCATTGAATTGTATTGATGACGTATCACACGCAAAAATAAATGAGAAAATAAGCTTTTTGAAGAGATTCTACTCCAAGAGAAATAATGAGCTCTAATCACAAACCTTAAATGATATATCATTAATCATTTTAAATTAATTCAGTACCGACAACACGGGCTACCCCAAATCCTCCTCAAACCTTATTCATTCAGGCTAGCAGAGCATGTTGACCAAATAAATAGTTCCTCCACCGTCTTCATGTCAGGTATAGAACCAGTGGGGTGGCCTACATTATCTTTATATACCTTCCCCACAGTTACTTTATAGTAGCCTTAGCATGACATCCTCTCATCAGTTGGCCTGGCCACTCCGTGGAGTGGTTACCGCAACCTTGGAGTGAATTTCCGACTCAACAGGGTGAAGAGGGAATGGAAGTAGGTGCGAGGATTTACTCTGAAATAATAGTAATAATAATAATAATAATAATAATAATAATAATAATAATAATAATAATAATAATAATAATTTCTGTTTCGGACCAGAAGATAACGTGTTCGAGTCCAGCCTCGGGAATGGGTGTATTTGTGTATGTTTAACTGTGTTGTCCTTTTACCCTTGTGGTCCTAGTCGGCGTATTCGCGAACAAAATAATAATAATAATAATAACAATAATAATAATAATAACAATAATAATAAGTATTAGTATTACATTACACAAGTGTTAGTAATTAGCATCAGCGCCACTCCCGTGCAGGTGATCGCCGTGTGCATCCTGACGCCTGGCACGCAGCTGCTGGGCCAGGCGGACGAGGACTTCACGATCGACTCGATGATGCTGAAGGTGTTCGACTCGCTCACCTCCTACGAGCAGATGCTGCTCAAGTGCGCCGCGGTGCTGGGAGAGACCTTCATTCGGAAGATGCTCGTCGCGCTCATGAGCGACCCCGACCCACGCCAGGTGCGGCGCTCCGGCTCACTGCCAGCGGGCAGACGGTTGTGCTACTAGACAGTTCTCTCTCACTCCTTTCTCTTCTCTCGTTCTCCCCTCTTCCTCTCTCTCTCTCTCTCTCTCTCTCTCTCTCTCACTGACTCTGTCTCTCTCTCTCTCTCACACATATTGTTCGTTATAATACTTCAAATTTACAAACAGTCAGTACACTACTAGCATTGTCAAGATCAAAAATCGCCATGAGCATAAAAAAAATACAAGCAGCCTTTCCTGACCCTGCCGCTTGCTCATTCCACCGCCTGCTGACTTGCCGCTTCCGACCCTGCAGCTCGCTTACCCACCCTCTCGCTGACTTGCCGTTGCTGACCCTCGCGCATCCTGACACTGCCACGTATTGACCCTGCCCCTTGCTGACCTGCCGCTGCTGATGCTGTCGCTCGCTGGCCCACCCGCATGTTTACCTAGGCCTGTACAGCCCTAGCTGAAACGTGTTTTCCACCAAAGTGCCCACCACCGAACGTCTGAAATGTAGCCTATTCTGAAACATCCGCTTCAATTCCCCGCGCGTGCGCATGCGTGGCGCAGCTGGCGCTGTGCGTGCAGAAGCTGTTCGAGATGCAAGTGCTGACGTGCGCCAGCCTGGACTTCGGCTCCACGCGCTCCACCTCCACCATGTCGGGCACCACCTCCTTCTCCAGCAACGTGGACGCCCTCACAGGCGGCATCGTGGCCTGCCAATGCGCGAACCTCGAGGTGGAAGACGTCTGCAAGGATCTGCCCGACTACGCCAGGTAAACTACAATAGCTTCCTGCTTTTAGACTACTACTCACAGTGAACGAACCTCGAGCTGGAAGACGTCTGCAAGTCCTTGCCCGACTACGCCAGGTACACTGCAATGGCTTCCTGCTTTTAGACTACGTACTCACAGTGAGCGAACCTCGAGGTGGAAGACGTCTGCAAGTCCTTGCCCGACTACGCCAGTACACTGCAATGGCTTCCTGCTTTTAGACTACGTACTCACAGTGAGCGAACCTCGAGGTAGAAGACGTCTGCAAGGACCTGCCCGACTACGCCAGATACACTGCAATAGCTTCCTGCTCTTAGACTACGTACTCACAGTGAGCGAACCTCGAGGTGGAAGACGTCTGCAAGGACTTGCCCGACTACGCCAGGTACACTGCAATAGCTTCCTGCTCTTAGACTACGTACTCACAGTGAGCGAACCTCGAGGTAGAAGACGTCTGCAAGGACCTGCCCGACTACGCCAGGTACACTGCAATAGCTTCCTGCTCTTAGACTACGTACTCACAGTGAGCGAACCTCGAGGTGGAAGACGTTTGCAAGGACTTGCCCGACTACGCCAGGTACACTGCAATAGCTTCCTGCTCTTAGACTACGTACTCACAGTGAGCGAACCTCGAGGTAGAAGACGTCTGCAAGGACCTGCCCGACTACGCCAGGTACACTGCAATAGCTTCCTGCTCTTAGACTACGTACTCACAGTGAGCGAACCTCGAGGTGGAAGACGTCTGCAATTCCTTGCCCGACTACGCCAGGCACACTGCAATAGCTTCCTGCTCTTAGACTACGTACTCACAGTGAGAGAACCTCGAGGTGGAAGATGTCTGCAATTCCTTGCCCGACTACGCCAGGTACACTGCAATAGCTTCCTGCTCTTAGACTACGTACTCACAGTGAGCGAACCTCGAGGTAGAAGACGTATGCAAGGACCTGCCCGACTACGCCAGGTACACTGCAATAGCTTCCTGCTCTTAGACTACGTACTCACAGTGAGCGAACCTCGAGGTGGAAGACGTTTGCAAGGACTTGCCCGACTACGCCAGGTACACTGCAATAGCTTCCTGCTCTTAGACTACGTACTCACAGTGAGCGAACCTCGAGGTGGAAGACGTCTGCAAGGACTTGCCCGACTACGCCAGGTACACTGCAATAGCTTCCTGCTCTTAGACTACGTACTCACAGTGAGCGAACCTCGAGGTAGAAGACGTCTGCAAGGACTTGCCCGACTACGCCAGGTACACTGCAATAGCTTCCTGCTCTTAGACTACGTACTCACAGTGAGCGAACCTCGAGGTGGAAGACGTCTGCAAGGACTTGCCCGACTACGCCAGGTACACTGCAATAGCTTCCTGCTCTTAGACTACGTACTCACAGTGAGCGAACCTCGAGGTAGAAGACGTCTGCAAGGACCTGCCCGACTACGCCAGGTACACTGCAATAGCTTCCTGCTCTTAGACTATCAACTCACAGGGTTTATGGCTTGTGCTAGAACGATCCGTAGTTTATATTTAAATATAACATAAAAGAAAACATTTCATAAAAAAATGATAACTGTCAGAAAATATATTAATTGTTTAAACTACTTGAAATTACGCCTGCAAATTAGATAACATGCGTCATATTGCAATAGGATAAGTAAGATATGGATCTTTCGTTTTCTTTATCACCCTACACAGGCTTCAGCCACCCGTTAGATTACGCCGTGGGCCTCAGCCTCTGCCATTGGTCCTTGGCTAAGTGTTAGGCCCGTGAGTTGTTGAAAGAGCCGTCACTAGTTGGTAGGTCAAGGGAGGAGCTCGTTCCCCAGTGCCATTATAGTAATTATCGAAACGAGAGTATAAGGCGGGGTACAATTGAATGAGTAATAGTTCAAGAAAAGGAGCGACGATAGAACGAGTTTTCTTATTTATCATGAATGCAATTACACCCCTTTATCCACGTGTTATGTTCAACATTTTTGCGATTCCATTAGAGGATAATTTTACTTATGAGAAATTCAATCATATCTTTACCATTTGAGGTATGTATTACGTGACGTCGAATTGGTTCTGAACAAGACCTACTTTAGTGAGCCTTGCAATGTATCTTCATGATTCGTGGCCTAGAGAATAATGTACGAAGAAGAAGAAACGTTTGAAAATAGAAAATATTTAACTAATTATGGTTAAATATTAGAAAAAGCTGACACAGCCATGAAAACATTACTTCGTACGAAAGGTAAGTGTGTGTTTGAGAGAACAATAAATGTTAATGTTAAAAAAGGAGAAAGACATTCACAGAGATTCAGTTCTGGCGCAGACGTGTTGCTGGTGTACTTTTCAGAGCGATTTAATACAACGACGATTGTATTTTTTATATTTGTAGTACGCTAAGGCCAAATGTTTTACACGTAACACATTTATGTTGTTCCGTCAGATAGCTACTGTTAAACATACATACTTATGGTCATACTTGTTTACGTATGTTGAAGTTGTAGCTTGTAAAGGAGAATATCTATATTTTAAAGTATAAACAGTTTAAATGATTTTGTAAAAAAGTAGAGAAGTGATGCCAAAACAACTTCTCTCTCTGGGCCATGACGTTCAATAGATGAGGTAAACGTATCTGCGCAATATAAAGCGACTTCTGGGTTACGATGATTGATTGCAGGTGTGAGAAGGGTAATAGTTTCTAATTTAACTTATCTGACTGAACTGACTGTCTTTCCCCTTTTACCCTTCCATCAACAGTTATTCTATTGAAATATCAACAAAATAAGGTTTACAATTGTTGGCTATATGGTTTACCAATATGACGGTCAATACTCTTAGTACCCCCTTCAATTACTTATTCTATTTAATCGTTCGAGAATTCACGCGACCGTGGCCCCTACCTGATATACCCCTTTGAATATTAAATCTTACTTTATGACAAAATTTGATCTTCCTACACCAGGTGAATTTTAACTAGTGGTGCTATAGAATGGCACAGACTTTCCTGTATTCATTTCATATTTTCTTTGGTCTCGGCTAGCTATTCGAACTTCCCACATACTCTTGCCAGCTGCCAAAGTACATTTTTTTTTACATTTTGTTAATTTTTCGGTTTCCTAATAGTAGAACAAATGTGATGTCAAGAATATTAAAGAAAAATAAAACCTCGTCGTAAATGACAATTTTGTTTGGAAAATTTGGAGCCGGTTTTAAGTAAATAGTGCTTAAGCGCTACTGTAAATTCTAAATTTGAAGCTCTTTTCACAGAAAATTTTCATAGGGCACATTTCGGTGGCTGTTAACAGTTGACTTTTCATCAATCATTATTTTATTTCTTATGAGTCATTTAAGACAGTTATTGACTAGTGAAAACTTGTTGATCTATTTCTCGCAGGAATAGCGCGTAAGTTCAACGTAACTCTTCGTCATATCACCGAAATATGTTGATCAGAATTGCAAAAGTCCTAAAAGATTGGTACTTACATAAAATATTAATTAATTAAATATAATTATAAGAATTTTGTAAGATACTATGTCGATAATTTGTTTAACACGAAAAATATTTTCCACACATTTTCCATTGACACTCTACCAGCAGTATGACCATTCGTGTCTGCCTTAGACGTGTAATATCACACTTTCTTTTTAAACATTGTCTGCCGCAGCTGCGCCTACATGCGCTTCCGCATGCCCAACTTCCGCGACACGATCTACTCGCTGCTGACCGACTCGCAGAAGAAGGAGTACCACGAGCGCGCCATGCGCTACCTGGAGCAGGAGACGCGGCGCTGCAAGGCGTGCCACGGCCGCCACTTCATCCTCCTGCTCGGCACCAGGTGCGCGTCGCGTCCACGGCCTCGTTCCAACTGGACACATGAGCGTCGCGCAGCGAATCTTCCCTTCCGCAGCCCGCGTTTCTTGTTTTTGCTGCGAGCGCATTCAGTTCTGCGTTTTACTTTAACTGACGTCCTAAGGCTTCTGAGTGATTCTGACCAGCAATCAATAGGGAATTTTAGCGCCACGCGTAAGGTAGCGGCGTTATGCACTAACAGTCACGAGACGGAGCTTAGTCATAAAGTCTTACCTTGGGCCCAAGGTACGACCTTAAACCTGTAAAAATAGTGCACGCCTGTAAGAGCCTCTACGGTCACCTTACAAGCGGCAAAATGGCCGCCTAAAAACTGGAAAGGTTTAATTTTCCCAACTATGATATAGCGATTCTCGTATGTGAGATAATTACAATTATTCCTTACCAACTCCACAACGCTGGCAAGAATTAACGGGGTATGTTGGAGAGGTGACAGAAAAGAAATTCGCGAAAAAGAGGTTCAAACCATATCTTCGGGATAGGTTATGTCTTATGCTCAAAACGAACGCCGTTTTGAGATATTTCCTATATTTTCAAGAAAAGCCGATTCAAAATTCCAGACTGCAATTTCTCTGTCCAACGCTCGAAATGCTTCCTTTGTTATAATGCATAACGCAATCGCTAAAACTCTTGTGAACGTTGTTCAGAATCCTCCTAATGAGTGGAGTCCGCTGTCGCAGGTACGAGCGCTACATCGGGCGGCGCTACAAGCGGCGGCGGCGGCGCGGGGCGAGGCGGCGCGAGGGCGAGCGGGACCACGAGAGCGACTCCGGCAGCTTCACGGCCAGCTTCAGCCAGAGGTCGGGCCGGCCTTCACACCTCTCAGCAGCCAACAAAGAGTCCTGCGAAATTCCGAACTTTATTACAAAAAATTAGATTTAAAAGTATAAAAATGTCTGCGGGCTTAAGTCGGAAAACTCAAACTTTTCCAAGACTCAATTGCGGGAAAAAAATTCAATAATTCTCAAAAGCAGTCAGACAAAAAACTCACAAAGTAACAAAATTATTGAAAAAAATAACTTTCATTTTCCGCAAAAAAATTTGTAAACTATATTTCTTCGTTCAAAGTTTGGGTCAGCGTATTGGAACTTTCTTTACAACTCTTTGTTCGCTACCTAGAACTCTGGTCAGAGCTGATGAAATATATACTTAAAATTTTTTAGCTCAAATCTTGAATTTCAAGAAAATGAACATTGAATATTCAATAATTTCCGTGTATGACGTCGGTCGAAAAAAGCGTATTAGAATTTTTTTAAACTCGTAGTTCGCTACCCAGAACTCTGATTACATCTGAAGAAACATATATTTTATAATTGTTTCGGAAAGTGGAAGTTATTTTCTAAATAATTCTGTGTTTTTTTTGTCTGAATGAACTAAGAACGTTTTTGGCGTAATAGAATCTTGGAAAATTTCGAATTTTCCCACTTTATCTCGCAGTCACGTTTTGTTTTTTTAATTCAATTTTTTGTTATAATTTTCGACATTTGCAGAAGTTTTTTTGGTGCTTTTTGGGAACTCTACCCCTCTTTGTGGCCAATTCCTTTCAGCCAGGACAGCAGCCAGCAGTCGTCGCGCATCAGCCTGTCGCGCTCGGGCCGCTCGGACGACACGGTGGGGCGGTCGGAGGGCAGCATCCACTCGTTCCTGCAGCAGATCACCTACGAGGACATGCTGCTGTCCAAGATCCGGCAGTCGTGGGGGGACCCGGACGACGTGCCCTCGACCGGCGTCGTGGAGCGCAGCAAGGCGTCGGCGCGTTACCTGCCCACGGGCTTCCCCTGGACCTTCATGGGCGTCTTTCAGGTGACCGCACTCCCAAAGTCGTAAGGCGCCCGGCATGTCAACTGGGAGGACTTGTGTTCGATGCATGGGTGCGGAAAAGATGTTGCTAGTTTAAAATGCTCAGTACAGGCCTGCACAGCATTTTGCACTTTGTGTGACCTCGAGAGCCTCGCGCGAGCCACGCGAGTGCAAATGCGGAGACATTGAATGGTGGGGATGAAGCAATTTTTAGGAGGGGGGCCACCAATTATAATACGCAATTCGAACCATAGAATGTAAATTGAAAGAACAATCGACGAGATAGTGACTATCACATACAGTTCAAGTAACATTGCCTAGTGTTTTATATTGAAAATGTGTGTTGTCGATGTATGACAATGTGAAATATGAAACTACAACAAATGATACATATTTGACTTGGACACCTAATATTATAACTGATATTAGGGCTGATAATGTCATTCGCTTTGCTGCGATGTAATCACAAATATAGTGTTTTTCTAAACACAAAATTACTGAAGATTGAATGATACTGAATTGTTATTTTTTGATGACAGCAAGAAATTGTTTTTTCATTAACTATGTTTAATTGAATAAGATGGTTCTCACAAAGCAAAAAAAAGCTCCTCCAAACAAATCATGATAATTTTCTGTTCTAATTTCTGACAAGAATTCATTACATATTTCTAATATATAATGAACCAAAACAACGAACGCTATTTATTCATCATTAAATCGTATAAAAATGTAGGGCTCTTTGCATTCTATTTAACAAGACTAATGCTAATCTCATGATTGTCCGTAGCATATCATCAGAGAGGTTTGCTCGTTGATATCTTCAGATTCATAATGAGCGAAATGGCCACAAATATATGCGCTAATAAACATTAGCCTTCTTGCTATAGCCTGTATACCATTTTATGTCAATCTTGATGTGAGAGATTGCTCTCCTGATTTTCTTCATTATACTATCATTTTGAGATTATAACATTTCTGGTGAACAATCAATTATTAAATTGTAAATTTATCAATTGCCAGTTAGAATTGAATAATAAAGTTTTAAAAATGGCCACTGTTGAAAAGATTACTTAAGAGTCATAATGAGCATCAACTAAAAAAATACATTCAGTGGTGGAAATGCAGCAGTGTACAGAAGAACGTTAACAGTGAATTGTGGTCCTTGTAGCTTGAAATATGTGACATCACCCATTTAAAACAGTGGGAAAATGATTTCATAGCATTACACGCCCCGGTATTCAGTCTACGCGCCGCGCCGTGCAACGTCAGTCTTCTGTCTCCCCGAAGTGTTCTATCCTCCATTGCTTGCACTTTTGGCTCTCTCGCGGGCAGACTGTGCGTAAGTGCAGAATGCCCGCGGAACAGGCGTTGTGCAGGCCTGCAGTAGAATGTATAGCGGAGCATTTAGAAATAATGACATGAAAGTATGTGCTCCTGGAGTCCCAGTAGTTTTCATATCTTTTCTGTAGGTGAGAAAGTTGGCTCGTCACATTCAGGCATTACAGGAGCAACATACACTGAAGAGTCAAAAAAACTGGTACAGTCATGCGTATTGAAATACAGAGATCTGGAACCAATCAGAATACGGAATTCCAGTCGGCAACGACTATATAGGACAACCAGAGACTGACACGGTTGCTAGAGTGGTTACTACAGCTACAATGGCCAAGTCAATGGTCGTAAAGTCGAAACTTTAAACCACATTTATTATTGAATATCTTTAGTAGATTCAACGATTTATCTACCTTTAAAAGCAATATCTATACACTTACGGCTAAAGAAAAATATTGCAAATTTATTTTCCCAAAAACTTGGTTTCTCACTTACAGTGTTTTCGCATGGAGCAGCGAAGTAAATGCTTCCCCGCAGGTGAGTTTGTGGTGTGTGGGGCTGTTGCAGGGCAAAGGGCGCGTGCCGTCGGCGGCCGGGCTGTCCCTCACGCGCTCCTTCTCCTCGTGCAACTTCACTGAGTGCGAGTGCACGCTCATCCTCACCTCGGTCTACACTCAGGTGAGCTGTCACGCCGCGTTCAGCATAGGGTCACGACAAACTTATTCATCACCCCTTATTTTACGTGGCGAGGCTCAAGACATCAGGCGTGCTCTTCCGTCTGACTTAGAAACTTTTGCTACGCTCCTTTCGCCATCTAGAAACGATAGAAGGTATTTGGAGCGTCGGAAAAGGCGAGTATATTTTAGCTCAGAGGCTTCTTTTTAGGCTTGAAGATCTTTTACATGCAGTAAATCTACAACATGGGACAACCGTCTTTACTTCCTCTCCGTAGTAAGGGGTACAAAATAATTTTTCGCCCTCAAACAAAATCTGGTTGAGCTTCGGTTGGGTTTGACTTCGCGAACTTGGGTGTAAGAGTCCGATACACTATTTTAACCACTAAAGCAATTTGTGAAATATGATTAGGAGGTGATTAATTGCTATGTTATGACCTCCTATTTAAAGGAACAATTACGGGCTGAAGAGTAGTAATGATGACAAGTTGGTCAGAGAACGAGTTATTTTGGACACCAAATGTTGTTGTGGAGATTTTAGTCGTGTAAGCAGGTCGACAAGCTGATTTGTCTGTGGGAATAAATTCACAAATAATTTATAAAACATGTGCTGGAGCAGTCTAAGATGTTGAGAAGGTTGGCATCAGGAAAATAAAGGTTTTCAGTTACCATTTATTTAAGAGGAATCGGATAATCGGTGTTCATTGACGTCTCGCCGTCGGGTAATTTATTTCTCAGCAGCCACTGGTAGACTAGAGTTAAAATTAAGACGAGTCGCTGCGCTCTCCCAGACCACAAAGCGTTCATGCTAGATCGGCGCCTTTCGGTAATGTTGGTTCGAAGAAAGGCATTCGTGGACTAGAAATTTTGACGTAAGTGCTTATTTATGTGTGTTTTGCGTGAATTCTGTACGAATCTCCACCTGACGTTGCTAGGAGGTCTACCCGGAAGCAACTGAACTGCGCAGATCGAGTACTTTCAGTGACGGTATTTCTGTGTGTGCGTTCTTGCTGTATTAATAAATTAATATATAGGTATTAATAAACCATGAGGGGCATAGAGAAGAAAAACAGGAAAGCGAGAAAAGGGAAAGAGGTCACGTCATCACAATATGACACAATGATATGATGATGACCGATCACCGTCGCATCGAGTAAACAAATCCGTTAGTAAACAATTTAGCCGCTAGAGGCGCTTGAGTCAAACTGTTCGCTTTCTGCACGGAAAATTACGAACATGCTCAAAAGTTGTGCAATGTGGTCTGCTCAAACAGCACGAAAACTGTACAGTGTATATTTGCGTGGATATGCAGATCCTGGGCCACTGCCGGGGCGCGGAGCTGGACGAGAAGACGATGGACGCGCTGCTGGAGTACGCCGAGGTGTGCGTGTACATCAGCAACCACGCGCAGGCGCAGCGCCTGCTCTTCCAGGCGCGCAAGCTGCTGGCCGAGGCCAAGACGGAGCCGCAGTTCGGCATCAAGAAGGTGGAGGACACGCGCGAGGTACGAACCCGGCTCCCTCAGGGCCAGAACGACTTTTCTAATGCTGCGGATAATCATTTCTAGATTTCAACGGAATTAAACGTTTTGGCGTCCCCTGATACCGAAATAGTAGTTCTTTTAAAAACGTCCGTCTGTTTGTCCGTTTGTCCGTCCGTCTGGTGTCTGTGAATACTACTAAAACGCCTAAACTATACGTAGGATTTTTTTCCGACTTGGAGAAACCCTGTTCACATAGCTCGAGTCGAAAATGAGAAATTTTGAAAAACATTCATCAAAATTTGGAGGTACTATACATGAAGCCCTCCAGACATTTTCAAAATTTTCTCAAAAACAGCTCCATTTTTTAAAAATTTCATATAAAAATGGAGTGAGGCACACTTATAAAAGTGGCATAGGTTTGATTTTCACAGTTAACTTTGAATTTTCAAAAGTTGTAAAAGTATAATTTTTTTTTGGTGTCTTCCTACAATTGCAAAATTAAGTATAGAGTTTTTTTTCCTGCAAATAAAATGTGTTCTCCAAGGAGAACAAGTGAATTCTTTCATTAAGGTCATGAACATTTTTTAGTAGTTTCCGCGCAATATTGCATGCAATTTTTAAAAATTTCAAAAAAGCGTGTTTTGAAATACAGGTCCAAATTTTTTCTTTAAACTTTTGTTATGGATAGTGCTAAATGTACTCCTTAAGATGATATAAACGCCATATTGCTATATTCTTTTGTTTTTACAGAAATTACAAAAATGTATTTTTTTACAAGTCTCTCACGTCGTTAATATTTATATTAGTGAGTACATTTATGAGTACATGTGCTTGAAATAGTCATATAAAGTTTCTCGAAACGCAATTGTGGTCTGTGAAAACTAGCTCAAAATTCCCCAATTTCGGAAACGCTGAAACGCCATATTCTCGAAAACAGTTTCAAACTTTTCTTCGGCCTTTTCGAGCAGATAGTGCTAATCGCACTCTTTAATATGTCGTTAAGTTCCCTTTGGGGAATTTTTTTCAAAAATACCCAAATGTAATTAATTTTGAAAGATCTCTCATTCCGTTAATATATCCATTTCCAACAATTTGTAAACATAACTGTATTTGCAAGTTAAAGTACTTAAAATTACTTCTAATGAAGTTTTTCCAAAACTCAATAATTTTCTGTGAAAAAGAGCTTCAATTTTCGAGTTTACAATTAGCGCTTAAACGCCAACTTTTAAAAACGATTCTAAGTTGTTTTTTTAAATTGCTATTTTCGACGATATTTTACTGTTTTTTAATAACCTTAAAATATTATTTCTGCTCTACAATTAGGAAATCCAAAAAATGGCAGCTGGCAAGAGTATGTGGCAAGTTCGAGTAGCTAGCCGAGAGCAAAAGAAATAGAAAACTAATTCGGGAAATGCCATTCTGTAGCACCACTAGTTGATATTCAGTTGCAACAACAGCTCTTCGTCTTACACCAGGGATCGTACATCCCATCCTGGAAGTGGCCCTACTTGATGGGCCGCATCCACACGCTGCTCGGCCATTCGCGCCTCAAAATGGGCCAGTACGAGGAGGCTCACTTCCAGTTGCACCTCGCCATGGCGCACGTAAGTTCATGACAGCGGTTCCTTGATAACTTTCTTCTCAACCAAATAGATGTTTTATATTTTACACACCATATGTTAATGTCTTAAAATTAATAGAATGAATGCTTATCTCCTGCCGTTTATTCACGTCGGCATTTCCAAGACCCATTACTTGTACGTGATCTGGGCGTTAGCGTTGTTTCCCAAGATTGTAACAAGTTCTTTCGCAAAGAGTTTACCAGGAACATCGCGCAGGCAGAGAGGTTAAGGTTAAGGCTCCCTAGTGTAACACCAAGGGAATCCTAGGTTGATTGATTAGTGATTTAAGGAGCGTCAACGGCTAAAGTCGATAGTCCCGTAAGTGTAGTGGATTTTTAGCCCGGGAAGTGGTCGTGACCTTCACCCGCTGGATAGCGAGATCCTGCGCCGACCTAAGTGCATGTAAGGGGGAAAAATGAGACAAGGGAGAGGAAGGAAAGATCGCGCGCGGTCCGTTTGTTGTATTGCTCCGGCATTCGCCTGGTGTTGATGGGAGAAACCACAGAAAACTACCGACCGGAGCCGACGGACGCTAGAAGTCTGCCCCAGACGGCGGCTGCTGAATTCATCGTAGCTCTGTAGGTGGTGTCGACAATCCTGCCACTGTCGGGACTCGAACCCTCGACTGTTCCTAACAGCGTTTCACCCCTGGGGCGTAAGAAGGCAGGGAAATGAAATAAATGAGGAAATGCAGCGTCAGCTAATAACTAGGAGATTAAAGCGGCTGTGAAAATATCCGATGATGATGATGATGATGGTGACTGGGTGCTCAGAATATAATCTTTAAAAAGAAAATAATTCCATTCTCCAAAACGCACAAGTTGAATGGATATATTTTATTGGGAATTTTGATGTATGTATATTATGTGTTGTATTCGGGGATTGTAATGATATAATTTTTTGTTGAATATTTACAATGTGCCCAGTTAGTCTCTCGGCAGCAGATGATAAACAGTGTCATGTATAGGGATTTCTTGTTTACATTTATTGTTCCTGAACAATTACATCTGCAGAATAATGAAATGAAGCTGCAGTGATATAACGAATGAGCAGCGTCTTCAAGCGGTTTCTTTAATAGAAAGTAGCGTTTAAGAATGAAACTGAGTCTGATGGGCAAAAATTAATTTCATATTCAAATTCAGGGTCCAAGTCTTAGCTTTGAACATCATTCAGATTCTCTGTTACAAAAATGCTGTTGATAAATGAAATACAAGGCATTTGTGAATTATGGTCTTGGGTTTCAAATGCAAAGATTTGAGTAAACATGTTTTCTAAAACATTTTCTCAGTGTTATAATATTTGTTTACTAAACACATGGTTTGTGTTCAGAATTAAAAATATTTCATTAGTGTTTTCAAGTTTCAAATCGCAAATCTATAAATATGAACCATGCCTGAACAGATTTTCAACATTTATTAAATATGAGTTTAAATGTATTTTCGATATTTAAATGTATAACCTATTTCATTGCATCAGGAATAACTGGGGTGCCCAGGCACCCCGTAAGTGTTAGTTGGGGCCGAAATACCGTAAGTGTTCCCGGGTTAACAATTGAATTGATGCCTTATTTTACGTAGGGAGACTCGGGCCATCAGGCCCGCTCTTCCGTCTGACCACGCATATTTCGCTACGCCCGTTTTACCTACTAGCGGAGAAATAAGTTATTTCTTGGGCGACGAAACAGGCAATTTGAATTTTGCTCAGGGGCATCATTTAGGCTTGAGGATCTTTTACATGCAAGTAAATCTACTAACATGGGACAGCCGCCTTTACTTCCCCTCGGAATGTAGGCGTACAAAGGATTTTTCGCCCTTAAAAATCCACGGCTTCGATCGGGTTTGAACCCGGAATAACAGTCCTATACGCTAACCGTTACACCATAGAGCAATTGCCATAATGCAGATAACTCATCTTTAAAGCTTGTTTACCACAATCTTTCTAACGTGAATAACACTTGGATGGCGGCGGAACTGTAAGAGGGAGGGGCGCAGATGGGCGTGCCGTTCCCGGAGAACCGGCTGGTGCTGCGGCTGGTGACGGCGGGCAGCAAGACGCGGCTGGCGCTCACCACGTCGTTCATGGCGCGCGCGTGGCTGGGGCGGCGCTCGGGCTTCGCCGCCACCTACTCGGACGCCATCGCCGAGTGCCTCTCCTACATGTACGTGGTGTTCCGCGACATGGGCGACTGGGCGTCGGCGCGCCTCGCCGCCACGTGGGGCGTCAACCGCTCGCTCGAGTCGGGCTTTGACTTCCTGGGCGTCTGCATCTCCTTCGCCAACATGCTCGAGGTGTTGCAGTACTACGGCGAGTTCGTCACCTGCGCCAAGTGAGTCCGCTCAGCCGCGATGCACTCAAAATAGCTCCACGCACGTAATTTGTGGTCGAAAAAGAAACAGATATGACAATTATTTTGTATTATATAGTTTTTACTTATACTGATTTCAAGTAGAAGCACTAAAATATACTTCGGGATACTTTGTTTTCTGACAATAGCCAAAATACCGTAATTTGGGGTCGGGAATAATGAATGTGACAATCCCCCTACCCCCCATTACCTCAGCCTCTTTCAACAATAAGCAGTTCGCGCCTTGCAGTCCGTCATTGTCGAGGTAGCGCAACCCGTTGCGTAACGGTCCACGCGCCATTTTTGCCACCTCTCAACGCCGAGATTTAAACCCTGAGCTTCTGATATCGCTTCTTCAACCTATCGTCCCACCTACTTCACCTTACGCTCATTAACCAACGTCTGCATCATTAAATCATCAGAGCCCAACACTCGTGTCGTTCCTCCGCGTTTACCTCAGAGCCAGCCAGCATTGCCGCTTGACCCGCAGCCACTGCGACCGGGAGCTCCTAGGGCTCGTGTTCCGGCGGTGACCCACTTTCGGTAGTAAGGCAGCTCCACACATTCGGCAAGAAGCAAACGACCGCTCGCCGCATCCCCAGTAGTGTGGAAGAACATTCCGGCTCGCTCCACGCGTTGCGTGTCAATCTTTTAATAATACGTAAAGCAAAGAATGTGTATTGTTTGAGCGTGTCGTGTGTTCGTAGTGTGTCGATCTTTTTGACACATCAAAGGAGGCGAACATTCGCCGTCTGGAGAATTCAAGCGGCGGCTGCTCTAATCGCTACTATTTCGTGGTTTCCCTGATCAGTACCAAACGAATAACGAAGTAATGCCCTAACAAACGGGACAAGGACAACTCGCGATCTTTCCTTCCTATTCCTTGTTCAATCTTCTTCACTTACTGCCCTACTATAGAGCGATAAGTATAATGAAGGACTGTTTTGGCAGCAAATGCTGACAAAATAACTGAATATTCTGTGATACTTGTATCCTTGGGCCCATTGGACTCTCTTTCCTCTGTTCGTTTGCAGTTGGCTAACTTGTAAGTAGGTTCCACGCTCCCTTTTGTGATGGCCTCGCCCGACGAAAAAATTGTGCACCAAGAAAAATAATTGAAATTACGAAGTGCAATGCTATGTGCTCTTCCGCAAAAATTATATTTTTATAAATACTACATTAAATTTACTTTTCATGTGATAAGTATTAAGTTTATTTTACAACCGAGTCTAAGATGCGTACTGGTGCAGGGGTGTCCGGGTCCTGTGCTGTAAGGTGGCAAGCTGTGGTGGAGAGCGTTTCGAGGTTCCGTGCTTTGCGTTATATATTTATTTTTTTATATAATTAAAAAGTTGTGAACCATGAGAAGCCATGATGTGTTAACAGGAGTCATATACAAACATAAACATTTTTTGAAGAGGCGCGGCTGAACAGCTGTCGCGGCGGAGGGATACTTCTCTGAATTACATGTGATGTTCATTTGTTTAGCGACCTGTCTCTTTGACTCATTGATATGCGAATTGTTCTACGTCATGTTGAGAGAGTAGAGCTTGTTTCGGCTGGGGCAATGCCCGCTAGGAGAGAACCTGGGGCAGAAATTCCCCCACAAGACAGGGAGAGAAATACTAGCCAACTTGATGTGGTCAGAAAAAAACAATCACGCCGTACCAGTCATTAATACAGACTCGCGTTGAGATTTGATGTTCAATGTCAATTATGATTACGTGTCTTCCAGTTGCGACGATCGAATTATACATTGTGACAATAATGATAATTTGTGACGTTCCGGTGGTTGATTGTCAATACTTACCAACCCATTGACATTAAGCAAACGTAAGGCCTATAATGATCCTATTAATTCACATTACCTTCTCAGTGGTTCCCGCTAGAACGTATTTATGAGGGCATGGTATTTGAGACCGTTAGTATGTTAATGTTGCTCCACATTTGGCAGGACCTACTCTCTCATGCATAGTCCAGAAATCGAGAAACGCAAGCTCTGTGGCTCTTTGTAGCTTTGAGCGTGGGCGTTGAGGGAGGCGGGCTGTGTGCGCAGGCTGGAGGTCGGCGCGGTGGAGGTGTGCCGCAACCGCGCCTCCTACCTGGAGCTCCAGGAGCTGTGGCTCTTTGTAGCTTTGAGTATGACGGTTGAGGAGGGCGGGCTGTGTGCGCAGGCTGGAGGTGGGCGCGATGGAGGTGTGCCGCAACCGCGCCTCCTACCTGGAGCTTCAGGAGCTGTGGCTCTTTGTAGCTTTGAGTATGACGGTTGAGGAGGGCGGGCTGTGTGCGCAGGCTGGAGGTGGGCGCGATGGAAGTGTGCCGCAACCGCGCCTCCTACCTGGAGCTCCAGGAGCTGTGGCTCTTTGTAGCTTTGAGCGTGGGCGTTGAGGGAGGCGGCTGTGTGCGCAGGCTGGAGGGGGTCGCGATGGAGGTGTGCCGCAACCCGCCTCCTACCTGGAGATCCAGGAGCTGTAGCTCTTTGTAGCTTTGAACGTGGGCGTTGAGGGAGGCGGGCGGTGTGCGCAGGCTGGAGGTGGGCGCGATGGAGGTGTGCCGCAACCGCGCCTCCTACCTGGAGATCCACGAGCTGTGGCTCTTTGTAGCTTTGAGCGTGGGCGTTGAGGGAGGCGGGCTGTGTGCGCAGGCTGGAGGTGGGCGCGATGGAGGTGTGCCGCAACCGCGCCTCCTACCTGGAGATCCACGAGCTGTGGCTCTTTGTAGCTTTGAGCGTGGGCGTTGAGGGAGGCGGGCTGTGTGCGCAGGCTGGAGGTGGGCGCGATGGAGGTGTGCAGCAACTGCGCCTCCTACCTGGAGATCCACGAGCTGTGGCTCTTTGTAGCTTTGAGCGTGGGCGTTGAGGGAGGCGGGCTGTGTGCGCAGGCTGGAGGTGGGCGCGATGGAGGTGTGTCGCAACCGCGTCTCCTACCTGGAGCTCCAGGAGCTGTGGCTCTTTGTAGCTTTGAGTATGACGGTTGAGGAGGGCGGGCTGTTTGCGCAGGCTGGAGGTGGGCGCGATGGAGGTGTGCCGCAACCGCGCCTCCTACCTGGAGCTCCAGGAGCTGTGGCTCTTTGTAGCTTTGAGCGTGTGCGTTGAGGGAGGCGGGCTGTGTGCGTAGGCTGGAGGTGGGCGCGATGGAGGTGTGCCGCAACCGCGCCTCCTACCTGGAGATCCAGGAGCTGTGGCTCTTTGTAGTTTTGAGTATGACGGTTGAGGAGGGCGGGCTGTGTGCGCAGGCTGGTGGTGGGCGCGATGGAGGTGTGCCGCAACCGCGCCTCCTACCTGGAGCTCATGGAGCTCTGGCTCTTTGTAGCTTTGAGTATGACGGTTGAGGAGGGCGGGCTGTGTGCGCAGGCTGGAGGTGGGCGCGATGGAGGTGTGCCGCAACCGCGCCTCCTACCTGGAGCTCCAGGAGCTGTGGCTCTTTGTAGCTTTGAGTATGACGGTTGAGGAGGGCGGGCTGTGTGCGCAGGCTGGAGGTGGGCGCGATGGAGGTGTGCCGCAACCGCGCCTCCTACCTGGAGCTCCAGGAGCTGTGGCTCTTTGTAGCTTTGAGTATGACGGTTGAGGAGGGCGGGCTGTGTGCGCAGGCTGGAGGTGGGCGCGATGGAGGTGTGCCGCAACCGCGCCTCCTACCTGGAGCTCCAGGAGCTGTGGCTCTTTGTAGCTTTGAGTATGACGGTTGAGGAGGGCGGGCTGTGTGCGCAGGCTGGAGGTGGGCGCGATGGAGGTGTGCCGCAACCGCGCCTCCTACCTGGAGCTCCAGGAGCTGTGGCTCTTTGTAGCTTTGAGTATGACGGTAGAGGAGGGCGGGCTGTGTGCGCTGGCTGGAGGTGGGCGCGATGGAGGTGTGCCGCAACCGCGCCTCCTACCTGGAGCTCATGGAGCTCTGGCTCTTTGTAGCTTTGAGTATGACGGTTGAGGAGGGCGGGCTGTGTGCGCAGGCTGGAGGTGGGCGCGATGGAGGTGTGCCGCAACCGCGCCTCCTACCTGGAGCTCCAGGAGCTGTGGCTCTTTGTAGCTTTGAGTATGACGGTTGAGGAGGGCGGGCTGTGTGCGCAGGCTGGAGGTGGGCGCGATGGAGGTGTGCCGCAACCGCGCCTCCTACCTGGAGCTCCAGGAGCTGTGGCTCTTTGTAGCTTTGAGTATGACGGTTGAGGAGGGCGGGCTGTGTGCGCAGGCTGGAGGTGGGCGCGATGGAGGTGTGCCGCAACCGCGCCTCCTACCTGGAGCTCCAGGAGCTGTGGCTCTTTGTAGCTTTGAGTATGACTGTTGAGGAGGGCGGGCTGTGTGCGCAGGCTGGAGGTGGGCGCGATGGAGGTGTGCCGCAACCGCGCCTCCTACCTTGAGCTCATGGAGCTGTGGCTCTTTGTAGCTTTGAGTATGACGGTTGAGGAGGGCGGGCTGTTTGCGCAGGCTGGAGGTGGGCGCGATGGAGGTGTGCCGCAACCGCGCCTCCTACCTGGAGCTCCAGGAGCTGTGGCTCTTTGTAGCTTTGAGTATGACGGTTGAGGAGGGCGGGCTGTGTGCGCAGGCTGGAGGTGGGCGCGATGGAGGTATGCCGCAACCGCGCCTCCTACCTGGAGCTCCAGGAGCTGTGGCTCTTTTTAGCTTTGAGTATGACGGTTGAGGAGGGCGGGCTGTTTGTGCAGGCTGGTGGTGGGCGCGATGGAGGTGTGCCGCAACCGCGCCTCCTACCTGGAGCTCATGGAGCTCTGGCTCTTTGTAGCTTTGAGTATGACGGTTGAGGAGGGCGGGCTGTGTGCGCAGGCTGGAGGTGGGCGCGATGGAGGTGTGCCGCAACCGCGCCTCCTACCTGGAGCTCATGGAGCTGTGGCTCTTTTTAGCTTTGAGTATGACGGTTGAGGAGGGCGGGCTGTGTGCGCAGGCTGGTGGTGGGCGCGATGGAGGTGTGCCGCAACCGCGCCTCCTACCTGGAGCTCCAAGAGCTGTGGCTCTTTGTAGCTTTGAGTATGACGGTTGAGGAGGGCGGGCTGTGTGCGCAGGCTGGAGGTGGGCGCGATGGAGGTGTGCCGCAACCGCGCCTCCTACCTTGAGCTCATGGAGCTGTGGCTCTTTGTAGCTTTGAGTATGACGGTTGAGGAGGGCGGGCTGTTTGCGCAGGCTGGAGGTGGGCGCGATGGAGGTGTGCCGCAACCGCGCCTCCTACCTGGAGCTCCAGGAGCTGTGGCTCTTTGTAGCTTTGAGTATGACGGTTGAGGAGGGCGGGCTGTGTGCGCAGGCTGGAGGTGGGCGCGATGGAGGTGTGCCGCAACCGCGCCTCCTACCTGGAGCTCCAGGAGCTGTGGCTCTTTTTAGCTTTGAGTATGACGGTTGAGGAGGGCGGGCTGTGTGCGCAGGCTGGTGGTGGGCGCGATGGAGGTGTGCCGCAACCGCGCCTCCTACCTGGAGCTCATGGAGCTCTGGCTCTTTGTAGCTTTGAGTATGACGGTTGAGGAGGGCGGGCTGTGTGCGCAGGCTAGAGGTGGGCGCGATGGAGGTGTGCCGCAACCGCGCCTCCTACCTGGAGCTCATGGAGCTGTGGCTCTTTTTAGCTTTGAGTATGACGGTTGAGGAGGGCGGGCTGTGTGCGCAGGCTGGTGGTGGGCGTGATGGAGGTGTGCCGCAACCGCGCATCCTACCTGGAGCTCCAAGAGCTGTGGCTCTTTGTAGCTTTGAGTATGACGGTTGAGGAGGGCGGGCTGTGTGCGCAGGCTGGAGGTGGGCGCGATGGAGGTGTGCCGCAACCGCGCCTCCTACCTTGAGCTCATGGAGCTGTGGCTCTTTGTAGCTTTGAGTATGACGCTTGAGGAGGGCGGGCTGTGTGCGCAGGCTGGAGGTGGGCGCGATGGAGGTGTGCCGCAACCGCGCCTCCTACCTGGAGCTCCAGGAGCTGTGGCTCTTTGTAGCTTTGAGTATGACGGTTGAGGAGGGCGGGCTGTGTGCGCAGGCTGGAGGTGGGCGCGATGGAGGTATGCCGCAACCGCGCCTCCTACCTGGAGCTCCAGGAGCTGTGGCTCTTTGTAGCTTTGAGTATGACGGTTGAGGAGGGCGGGCTGTGTGCGCAGGTTGGAGGTGGGCGCGATGGAGGTGTGCCGCACCCGCGCGTCCTACCTGGAGATCCAGGAGCTGTGGCTCTTTGTAGCTTTGAGCGTGGGCGTTGAGGGAGGCGGGCTGTGTGCGCAGGCTGGAGGTGGGCGCGATAAAGGTGTGTCGCAACCGCGTCTCCTACCTGGAGCTCCAGGAGCTGTGGCTCTTTGTAGCTTTGAGTATGACGGTTGAGGAGGGCGGGCTGTGTGCGCATGCTGGAGGTGGGCGCGATGGAGGTGTGCCGCAACCGCGCCTCCTACCTGGAGATCCAGGAGCTGTGGCTCTTTGTAGCTTTGAGCGTGGGCGTTGAGGGAGGCGGGCTGTGTGCGCAGGCTGGAGGTGGGCGCGATGGAGGTGTGTCGCAACCGCGTCTCCTACCTGGAGCTCCAGGAGCTGTGGCTCTTTGTAGCTTTGAGTATGACGGTTGAGGAGGGCGGGCTGTGTGCGCAGGCTGGAGGTGGGCGCGATGGAGGTGTGCCGCAACCGCGCCTCCTACCTGGAGATCCAGGAGCTATGGCTCTTTGTAGTTTTGAGTATGACGGTTGAGGAGGGCGGGCTGTGTTCGCAGGCTGGAGGTGGGCGCGATGGAGGTGTGCCGCAACCGCGCCTCCTACCTGGAGATCCAGGAGCTGTGGCTCTTTGTAGCTTTGAGTATGACGGTTGAGGAGGGCGGGCTGTGTGCGCAGGCTGGAGGTGGGCGCGATGGAGGTGTGCCGCAACCGCGCCTCCTACCTGGAGATCCAGGAGCTGTGGCTCTTTGTAGCTTTGAGCGTGGGCGTTGAGGGAGGCGGGCTGTGTGCGCAGGCTGGAGGTGGGCGCGATGGAGTTGTGTCGCAACCGCGTCTCCTACCTGGAGCTCCAGGAGCTGTGGCTCTTTGTAGCATTGAGTATGACGGTTGAGGAGGGCGGGCTGTTTGCGCAGGCTGGAGGTGGGCGCGATGGAGGTGTGCCGCAACCGCGCCTCCTACCTGGAGATCCAGGAGCTGTGGCTCTTTGTAGCTTTGAGTATGACGGTTGAGGAGGGCGGGCTGTGTGCGCAGGCTGGAGGTGGGCGCGATGGAGGTGTGTCGCAACCGCGTCTCCTACCTGGAGCTCCAGGAGCTGTGGCTCTTTGTAGCTTTGAGTATGACGGTTGAGGAGGGCGGGCTGTGTGCGCAGGCTGGAGGTGGGCGCGATGGAGGTGTGCCGCAACCGCGCCTCCTACCTGGAGATCCAGGAGCTGTGGCTCTTTGTAGCTTTGAGCGTGGGCGTTGAGGGAGGCGGGCTGTGTGCGCAGGCTGGAGGTGGGCGCGATGGAGGTGTGTCGCAACCGCGTCTCCTACCTGGAGCTCCAGGAGCTGTGGCTCTTTGTAGCTTTGAGTATGACGGTTGAGGAGGGCGGGCTGTTTGCGCAGGCTGGAGGTGGGCGCGATGGAGGTGTGCCGCAACCGCGCCTCCTACCTGGAGCTCCAGGATCTGTGGCTCTTTGTAGCTTTGAGTATGACGGTTGAGGAGGGCGGGCTGTGTGCGCAGGCTGGAGGTGGGCGCGATGGAGGTGTGCCGCAACCGCGCCTCCTACCTGGAGCTCCAGGAGCTGTGGCTCTTTGTAGCTTTGAGTATGACGGTTGAGGAGGGCGGGCTGTGTGCGTAGGCTGGAGGTGGGCGCGATGGAGGTGTGCCGCAACCGCGCCTCCTACCTGGAGATCCAGGAGCTGTGGCTCTTTGTAGTTTTGAGTATGACGGTTGAGGAGGGCGGGCTGTGTGCGCAGGCTGGAGGTGGGCGCGATGGAGGTGTGCCGCAACCGCGCCTCCTACCTGGAGCTCCAGGAGCTGTGGCTCTTTGTAGCTTTGAGTATGACGGTTGAGGAGGGCGGGCTGTGTGCGCAGGCTGGAGGTGGGCGCGATGGAGGTGTGCCGCAACCGCGCCTCCTACCTGGAGCTCATGGAGCTGTGGCTCTTTTTAGCTTTGAGTATGACGGTTGAGGAGGGCGGGCTGTGTGAGCAGGCTGGTGGTGGGCGCGATGGAGGTGTGCCGCAACCGCGCCTCCTACCTGGAGCTCATGGAGCTCTGGCTCTTTGTAGCTTTGAGTATGACGGTTGAGGAGGGCGGGCTGTGTGCGCAGGCTGGAGGTGGGCGCGATGGAGGTGTGCCGCAACCGCGCCTCCTACCTGGAGATCCAGGAGCTGTGGCTCTTTGTAGCTTTGAGCGTGGGCGTTGAGGGAGGCGGGCTGTATGCGCAGGCTGGAGGTGGGCGCGATGGAGGTGTGTCGCAACCGCGTCTCCTACCTGGAGCTCCAGGAGCTGTGGCTCTTTGTAGCTTTGAGTATGACGGTTGAGGAGGGCGGGCTGTTTGCGCAGGCTGGAGGTGGGCGCGATGGAGGTGTGCCGCAACCGCGCCTCCTACCTGGAGCTCCCGGAGCTGTGGCTCTTTGTAGCTTTGAGTATGACGGTTGAGGAGGGCGGGCTGTGTGCGCAGGCTGGAGGTGGGCGCGATGGAGGTGTGCCGCAACCGCGCCTCCTACCTGGAGCTCCAGGAGCTGTGGCTCTTTTTAGCTTTGAGTATGACGGTTGAGGAGGGCGGGCTGTGTGCGCAGGCTGGTGGTGGGCGCGATGGAGGTGGGCCGCAACCGCGCCTCCTACCTGGAGCTCATGGAGCTCTGGCTCTTTGTAGCTTTGAGTATGACGGTTGAGGAGGGCGGGCTGTTTGCGCAGGCTGGAGGTGGGCGCGATGGAGGTGTGCCGCAACCGCGCCTCCTACCTGGAGCTCCAGGAGCTGTGGCTCTTTTTAGCTTTGAGTATGACGGTTGAGGAGGGCGGGCTGTGTGCGCAGGCTGGTGGTGGGCGCGATGGAGGTGTGCCGCAACCGCGCCTCCTACCTGGAGCTCCAAGAGCTGTGGCTCTTTGTAGCTTTGAGTATGACGGTTGAGGAGGGCGGGCTGTGTGCGCAGGCTGGAGGTGGGCGCGATGGAGGTGTGCCGCAACCGCGCCTCCTACCTTGAGCTCATGGAGCTGTGGCTCTTTGTAGCTTTGAGTATGACGGTTGAGGAGGGCGGGCTGTTTGCGCAGGCTGGAGGTGGGCGCAATGGAGGTGTGCCGCAACCGCGCCTCCTACCTGGAGCTCCAGGAGCTGTGGCTCTTTGTAGCTTTGAGTATGACGGTTGAGGAGGGCGGGCTGTGTGCGCAGGCTGGAGGTGGGCGCGATGGAGGTATGCCGCAACCGCGCCTCCTACCTGGAGCTCCAGGAGCTGTGGCTCTTTGTAGCTTTGAGTATGACGGTTGAGGAGGGCGGGCTGTGTGCGCAGGCTGGAGGTGGGCGCGATGGAGGTGTGCCGCAACCGCGCCTCCTACCTGGAGATCCAGGAGCTGTGGCTCTTTGTAGCTTTGAGCGTGGGCGTTGAGGGAGGCGGGCTGTGTGCGCAGGCTGGAGGTGGGCGCGATGGAGGTGTGTCGCAACCGCGTCTCCTACCTGGAGCTCCAGGAGCTGTGGCTCTTTGTAGCTTTGAGTATGACGGTTGAGGAGGGCGGGCTGTGTGCGCAGGCTGGAGGTGGGCGCGATGGAGGTGTGCCGCAACCGCGCCTCCTACCTGGAGATCCAGGAGCTGTGGCTCTTTGTAGCTTTGAGCGTGGGCGTTGAGGGAGGCGGGCTGTGTGCGCAGGCTGGAGGTGGGCGCGATGGAGGTGTGTCGCAACCGCGTCTCCTACCTGGAGCTCCAGGAGCTGTGGCTCTTTGTAGCTTTGAGTATGACGGTTGAGGAGGGCGGGCTGTTTGCGCAGGCTGGAGGTGGGCGCGATGGAGGTGTGCCGCAACCGCGCCTCCTACCTGGAGCTCCAGGATCTGTGGCTCTTTGTAGCTTTGAGTATGACGGTTGAGGAGGGCGGGCTGTGTGCGCAGGCTGGAGGTGGGCGCGATGGAGGTGTGCCGCAACCGCGCCTCCTACCTTGAGCTCATGGAGCTGTGGCTCTTTGTAGCTTTGAGTATGACGGTTGAGGAGGGCGGGCTGTTTGCGCAGGCTGGAGGTGGGCGCGATGGAGGTGTGCCGCAACCGCGCCTCCTACCTGGAGCTCCAGGAGCTGTGGCTCTTTGTAGCTTTGAGTATGACGGTTGAGGAGGGCGGGCTGTGTGCGCAGGCTGGAGGTGGGCGCGATGGAGGTGTGCCGCAACCGCGCCTCCTACCTGGAGATCCAGGAGCTGTGGCTCTTTGTAGCTTTGAGTATGACGGTTGAGGAGGGCGGGCTGTGTGCGCAGGCTGGAGGTGGGCGCGATGGAGGTGTGCCGCAACCGCGCCTCCTACCTGGAGATCCAGGAGCTGTGGCTCTTTGTAGCTTTGAGCGTGGGCGTTGAGGGAGGCGGGCTGTGTGCGCAGGCTGGAGGTGGGCGCGATGGAGGTGTGTCGCAACCGCGTCTCCTACCTGGAGCTCCAGGAGCTGTGGCTCTTTGTAGCTTTGAGTATGATGGTTGAGAAGGGCGGGCTGTGTGCGCAGGCTGGAGGTGGGCGCGATGGAGGTGTGCCGCAACCGCGCCTCCTACCTGGAGATCCAGGAGCTGTGGCTCTTTGTAGCTTTGAGCGTGGGCGTTGAGGGAGGCGGGCTGTGTGCGCAGGCTGGAGGTGGGCGCGATGGAGGTGTGTCGCAACCGCGTCTCCTACCTGGAGCTCCAGGAGCTGTGGCTCTTTGTAGCTTTGAGTATGACGGTTGAGGAGGGCGGGCTGTTTGCGCAGGCTGGAGGTGGGCGCGATGGAGGTGTGCCGCAACCGCGCCTCCTACCTGGAGCTCCAGGAGCTGTGGCTCTTTGTAGCTTTGAGTATGACGGTTGAGGAGGGCGGGCTGTGTGCGCAGGCTGGAGGTGGGCGCGATGGAGGTGTGCCGCAACCGCGCCTCCTACCTTGAGCTCATGGAGCTGTGGCTCTTTGTAGCTTTGAGTATGACGGTTGAGGAGGGCGGGCTGTTTGTGCAGGCTGGAGGTGGGCGCGATGGAGTTGTGCCGCAACCGCGCCTCCTACCTGGAGCTCCAGGAGCTGTGGCTCTTTGTAGCTTTGAGTATGACGGTTGAGGAGGGCGGGCTGTGTGCGCAGGCTGGAGGTGGGCGCGATGGAGGTGTGCCGCAACCGCGCCTCCTACCTGGAGATCCAGGAGCTGTGGCTCTTTGTAGCTTTGAGTATGACGGTTGAGGAGGGCGGGCTGTGTGCGCAGGCTGGAGGTGGGCGCGATGGAGGTGTGCCGCAACCGCGCCTCCTACCTGGAGATCCAGGAGCTGGTGGCGGTGGGGCGTCTGTACCGCATCGTGTTCCACTCGCTGATGACGCGCGGCCGCATCGAGAGCGCCATCTCGGTGGGCTACAAGACGCTGCGCATCGCGGCCGCCGTGCACGCCACCGAGCACCGCCTCGACGTGCTGCCGGGCCTCATCAGCTGCCTGATCGCGCGCAACCGCGTCACCGAGGCCGTCACGCTGCTCAACGAGCTCGAGTTCATCTCCGAGGAGGACGTGGACAAGTCGGGCATCACCTGGTGGGTCTGCAACTGCCTGTCCGTGGATGAGCTATGGCGCATCGCTTCCGGCTTCAGTCAATGAGCTTAAGGCATCAGGGAGGGATTCTTATTGGGGCCAGATACCACAACTATCACGTTGGAAGTCTTTGAAATGTTTCAAAGACTTCCTTTGAAACATTTCTTCCCCCATTTTGCATTTTTTGAAATTGTGTTTGTTATATTTCAATTACACATTCGTGTTATTTTTGTTGAAAATTGTAACTTTATGACACTCTCGAAAGGTTTCTTAACTCTTTTATCTCTCTTTTTCTCTCTCTCTCTCTCTCTCTCTCTCTCTCTCTCTCTCTCTCTCTCACTCGATGCGACATGGCGGCCAGCGTCTGGTCTGGCTTTTCAAACGAAGTGCCCGTGAGTAGGTCACGGGGTTCGTGTCGTAAACTGGTGCTCAGTGCAACGATCAGAAATCAGTGCGCTGGAGTAGTTCACTAATGTCTCTCCAGCTTGGCTGTCCGTTATCTGGGAGCACCCTAGGACAGTTGCCAACTTTTCGGCCGTCATACTGTTACTTCAGGGCGAAATGCGCGAATCTCCTTGCTTTGCAGCGCATCCTATCCTTTCGGACAGGTATGGCTGCTCTTTAATATAGAAAATGAACAAGGCCAGGAAAGGCAATGGCCGCTCGGCGCGCTTTTGGTGCTTTTGTTTACCGCAATTTTCATGCAAGTCTTGGCGTTACGCCTACTGCAGCATATCTCACGCGCGCTAGTACGACACCTTGGAATCCGGCTTGTACAAAGTTCAATTTTTAATAATGTCATTATTTGACGCGTTTTTTTAAGAAGTTAGCAGCCAAGATTTTAAGGTGCTCTTCGAGGAGCGGTAGATTTAATTTTAAGTGCAATTCTGAAATTCTAATATAACGTGGCGCGCACAGTATGTTAAGAAGGCACGAATTTTGAACTATGAATGCGGTAAGGTGGACAGCGAACGGGTTTTCTAAGAATGAGGTTCGGTTAACAAATGTTGGTCCGACAACTGTTGGTCGGACAATCGCCGAATAACGAGAAAGCATTGGCCAATCTATCAACGGTACCCGTGGGCGGGTGTCGGATGTTCAGGGACAGCGGAAACAGTTCTCTGACGTGCCCGGACGGTGCGATAAAACATATTCCAGGCTCCGTACAGGCGTAGACCTTGGCCAGCATTCAGGTTTTCATGATTTTTAGTGATTTCCATTAGCACAGGAAGTGAGTGTTCTCAAAAAACGCTTCTAGGTAAAACCAAGAAGTACTAAAAGCAGTCGCGAATCCTGTGTCATATCCTCAATGCAATACACAGGTAGAGAGAGTCTTACCTCGTTTGTTAAAAATTATAGATTACTAGTAAATTAAATAAGAAACCATGTAGTTTATTCCCAAATTGTAAGTTATTTTTATATATTTTTCGTTTCTTGCTGTGTTTGGGCATCGCGGTTAATCCGGAATATACACCTCTGATTAAATCATAGAAGTGAACCTTCAGTTCAACAAGTGGTTGGAAAAGATCGCTTGCAGCGGTCCGTGCCACGGTTAAGAATAAAGTGTCGCGCCCAGTGCTCCGCTCGCATGCCACAGTATTATTGTAAGAAAATTAATTGTTCTTAACTATTTTCGTGCAATAACTTTTTTATTATTCGGAGACATTCTGATGTGTGACGGTTTTAGAAAATATCTTTTGGAGTGTTCATTTTCGTAATGACCTAGATATGAACATTATACGGGCTAAGATCAATTCCAGGCGAATTCAGGAGTAGTACCCAAGCGAACGGGGCTTATACCTTAGGGCAACTATTATTCATGTTTCTTGTCCTATCCTCCCACCTCACACCCATATACATACATTCACATGCACATCGTTACCACACGTCGGGAGCATAGAGCTTGTCCCGGGTGGAGGAGATTCCTAACGAGAAGTTCCCCGCTAGCCGACATGTAGGGCGAGCACGTGGGGCCGGTGCGTGCGTTAGGTCTGTAAGACACTCACTGTAGCGGCCAGAGCAGCCAAGGTGCCCGCGATGAGCGAAAGCCAAGGGTTGCGCGGGCGCAGGTACTACGCGCTGACGATGGAGATCCACCTGGACACGGGGTACTCGGTGCTGCCGTACGTGCGCTGCGAGGAGTTCTTCAAGCGCGAGGGCGAGGCGCTCTACACGGGCCGCCACCCGCAGTCGGCGCACCGCCTCTACGCCACGCTCTGGCTGTGGTGCATCCGCCTCGAGGACTGGGAGGGCGCCAAGCTGTGGGAGCACCTCGCGCGCCCCGAGTTCACCGTGCCCGACATGCTGACCGTGCGCCAGTACTCCATCACGTGCGCCATGATCATGCAGGGGCTGTGCATCACCTTGTCCCACCTGGTGCGCGCTCCACTTCCACGCACAAAACACACTAGAGGTCAGATTAAGCGAGGAATAGCAAACGTGGGAAGGTTGCTGAAGGTTATCTTTACACGCTTGAAGGAAATACAAAATGATGTACGCGTGGCTTATGGTCAGGGATGGATGCAGCGTAAATTGAAAGACACAAATACCAATGACATGTGGGTGCTTCGATGGGTGATGAAGACGGGATTCGCATCATCTTAAATTAGTCATCAACACATGAAGAGCGAAATGAAAGTGTATGTGAAACTATTTCTGTTGACATTGAAACGAACTCTTGCAAGAACGAATTAAGAGTTTGCTTCATAAAATAATTAGGAAAATTTCTAGGAAAAGTTCGAGCACAAGTTATTAAGGAAAGGGTAGTTAACGGCTGCTGAAAAAGATTAGTAGTAAGCCGATCGGAGCCTAGATCGGTTAGCAAATTAATTCATTAATACTCGAACATGCTGTGGGGTAAATTGGTATGTACCAATGTGAAGGAATTTAGCTTAGAGGCTGCGAACGATTTTCTGCGATGTTTCACTTGAGGCGCTGAAGATACCGCAGTGTGGAAGGAGAAAACACATGACTTTCACGCCGAGCAATAATTAGTTTAGAAAGAGTTTGGTGGATTAGTATGTACTCGTCTTCTGACAGAAGGTTTTCCCGCTTTAGGCTTTGTTTTCGTCGGTACCATGTGGTCTATTTTTCTGCGGGTTTGATGGGATGGAAAGACAATTTGGTGTGGATACCAGGGCTCGAAAGCATAGAACATCGGATGTAGAATTTTTGTTGACTTAAAGACCTTCAACTAGTCACATTGCATCAGGTAATGTAATTCAAATGTGAAATAAATGACCTATTAAATAAAAAGTAACGTAATAATAATATTAATAATAATATTATTGATCACATATTCAATTTTAAATCTTGTATGACGAGTCAGATATGATGTATGTGGGTGCGCATGTCTTCCAAAGCTCCAGATTTCCTACTCTCTCTTACTACACACTATTATGAATATAGGTAAAAAGCAGCATTGTAATGTAAGAAATGTTCACCTCAGGGTGAAAGAACTGCAAGCGACATTCAAATTTGATTTTGAATCTATTACTAACAAATAACCCAGATCAACAATAAAAATCAACAGAAATAAATCTACGTGTAATTGAGTATCACGCCCTGATTCCAAATATGTACTTACAATTTCTCTATCACGTATCATTTTTGTGATAAGATTATTCAAATATTGCGAATGTGCAACAATAAATACTTACGTAGTCAACAATGAAAAGTCATAAGAAAAGAAAATATGTGAGATTTACTAAGTGCCATGCCATAATTCCAATTATGTGCTTAGATTTTCTCTTACACGACTATTTTCTGAGATAGGATGGTTTTCACGTTACGTTGTATAGAACTGATTCTGACCTTCCTAATTAATTTTTCAGATGGACATCGACGACACAAAGGGGGTGACAGAGACGACACAAAAAATTGAAAAGTTCTGCAAATTTTTCAGCAAGGCATGTAGTTACATACGCTTTGCTGAATCGTATTACAGGTCTATTAAGGTAAGTTTGAGTATCTCTTTCTTCCTTCCTTATGTATTAGCGACAAAAAACAGATAAACATTGTAAGTGATGTATGGAGAAGAACACTCTATAAAGGTTTTCTTAAGCTACTGAACTACTTACTTTTACCATACTAAGATGAATTCTGAATAATGGCAGTGACTACCGTTTTAGGTAAAATTTGAAATCAAGCTATATATGCTTCTGTGTAATGGAAACTATTTGCATAATGGAGAACGATTTATGTTATGACACTGTTGATAAAATAACTCATTTCCCTCTAACATCCCATAGCGCTCAAGAAAATGTGCACTAATAGTAAAGCTAAATTTATGTCCAGAAACAAAGCAAAGAGGTTTTTTGGTTTTTGCTCAACGGATGAAAGGAATCTGTACGAAAAGCCTGACCGAGACTTAAAAGCTGAACCACAGTTCGTGTTCTAGATATCTTTAGCCATTGATTTTAAACAATACAAATGATAACTAATGTATTAATATCATACTTAAAGAAATATAATTTTTGTTTTTGCCGCTCCGTATAGTCTCTAATTGCACAAAAACAGTTATGCAGCAGAAAATGTATTACTTGGTATTTCAACATGGGTATCGATTTTAATTGATTCATACCATCTGACAATGTGCTGTAAAATATCGACGCGTATTTGTATTGCGTTTGATGCACGCTGTTTTTAACTTTTCCTGCCAAACCGCGACCGGTGCGGAATTCTATTGATGCTGCTAGTTAGTGATGCGACATCAATAGCAAAACATTTATATTACCAATTGTCGGTGTTTGAAATTAAAACATCGTTCAAAAACTATCGATATTTTGAAGCTGGTTTAGTAATCTTTAACATTAAATTCGTGGGCAGCTTTATTTATTTTGACAGTGACCGTGTTTACTACTTTATAATGAAGATCAAACTGAAAACAGATCACAAGTAATTAGAACAAATGAAAATGCTCAGCCTGTAAGGCTGACAGTACTCTTAAGACGTCAGAGCTTTCCGAGTTCGTCAAAGAAAGATCCGGGCAGAAGAGGCGTCTTATGCCCATGGCGCCCTATCCCTCATCATTACTGCACTCTATGTATTCTGCACTCTTGAATATAAACTACTGCGCCAGTTCGATTTGGGCTCCGTCTCACCCATAAGAGATGCTTCAAGAGTTAAATGGGAAGAGACAGAGCCAGTCCGTAGGTGGATAAGAAAATTCAATACCCAGATATTGATGGAAATGCGTTTTGGAGAGTTCCTCTTGCTGAAAAAGAGATGTATTTTGACAAAAAGTTTGCCCGTCAGTCCGTGTATTTGAGAACAACACAAACGCATAAACTGTACATAGGATTAGTCTCAGATTGAATATTAGACCTGACAGATCTGACCATACTGAAAGTTCTGAGGATTTTAAACGCATCTTTTTGAAATTAGCGGGTTCAAAAAACTTTTTTTCTGTTTGCCAGGCGTACTTCACGTACCTGAAGAGCAACAACAAGAAGCGCCAGCAGAAGAAGGCCCTGCGCGAGCTGCGCTCGGCCAGCGAGATCGCCACGCGCCAGGGCAACGCGCGCATGGCGGAGTGGTGCAAGCACAACGAGAAGATGTGGCGCGGCCTGCTGGCGCCCATCAAGGCGGAAACGTGGCGCGAGTGCGCCGAGCCCGACAACCTCGTGGACTGGCACGAGGCCGACAAGACGCCCCCGCGGATCATGCACTACACCCTGCCGCTGCCCGACTGCCTCGACTAGCGCCTTTCCGCGTCCGGGTGCGGGGGAGGGGGTACATAATCTTGTGAACGTAGTTTCGTTTGATGTCCATCATTAATAATGTTTTCTCAACAAATTTGAGAGTTGTGGATGATCTTTCTTTGATAACATCAAGGCAAATTTATTTAGTTGGGCTGCCTATATTCTGTTGTCACACATTCAAATCTTACTATTTCATAGTTTTCTTATTATTTTACTCAAATTGAGATAAACACTACCCTAATTGATCGGAATAACATATTTTTTGTGTTTTCTCGTTTTGTAAATGGAATTCACACGAACCAGCAGCTCTAAACATTCGATTTTGTTGCAAACATTGCAAGCCTATATGCTTCATTCGTTTTTCCCGCCTTTTGAGACAAATTTGTATCTCTGTAACCAGAGTTCGCGTGTGTCAAACTGCTCTGCTTATGACTTATGACGAGTATATTATTGAATGTCCACTTGTAACCGCGTGTGTGTTTTTGAGAGATCGCTAGCCGGCCGGGCTGTGGGCTGTGTTGGGTGATGTGGGTGCGGTAGTGTTATGTTAAGATAATCCGAACGTAAACACAATGAGTGCTTAAAGCAGAGGGATGGCCTCAACAGACTCTGAAATTGATGTTAAACAAGTGGCGATGAACGTTTCACAATTACAGAAGTTAATTTGCAATTGCAGCTTATGTCATTTATTATGGGCTCATGGAAAATACTTCAAAGACGGACGTATGACATATTATCCCATAAATATTCATTCGTTTTTGTGTTACTGGCTTTCCTGATTTTGACTGTATCTGTAATACAGTTTGGTGAGGTGTGTCAATAAAATTGTTGAAAAAATGCAACTTAATGTAAAAATTATATTTCACATATGTTACATATGGTGCATTGTATTTTTTGTAGGTATGGATTGAATGGAATCAGACAGAAACTGTATATAGTTCATTTAGTGATAATGTTGTAGGCAAGTCCCTTCAGAAGAAATTATGTCAAACTGTTCCTATAGATGTTGTGTATACATGGGTAAATGGATCTGATCCACTTCTTCTGCAACAAATGCAAGAACATCGAAATTTCATGATGAAAAAATCAGTCAAATGTCAGTTTACGAATTGTATGCCTTCTCACTATGCAGCTTATAGGTAATAATGTCATAAAATTATTCTGCTTCATGTTGTTGTTTTTTATGTGAATGTGCTTTCCATATGAAATTTTTTAATTTACTTCCTCTTAGAGGGTGGATGAAGTATCTTGACCATCGACATATTGTTAAAAAAATTCAAGTAAGTGATAGTAATAATAAGAAAGGACCTCAAAATTGGACATTGGTTGAATTTTCATCACCCCAAGCAGCTGAGAGTGCTGCACATTCATCAGTGGATTTAGGAAGTCATAATATGTCATTAAGTCAAGCGTATTGGACATCGGGTATGCAATCAAAAACAGAAAAATGTTCTGCTTTGTCTTATTAGATATTACAAATGAAGAATAATATGTTTTTCTGTTTCGTAGATCAGTCAGCACCCAACAGTTACTTATTACACAATGCTGTGATCTGCACAGGCTTAGCCTCAACTACATTGTCCAAGATTAAAAGAATGACATCGCAGGAATTATCTTTAAATATTCATGTTAATATTAGAAGAGTATGGTTAAATTTTGAAGTAAATCTGATGAGTTTAGAACTTCCATCAGTTGCTACAACCCAAGAAATCCTTAAGGTTACATTCAATTCAAATATATTAAAGGGACTATTTACAAAAATTATTGATGGTCACTTTTTTAAAACAATGTTTCTTTCTCTTGCAGATGGATAATGTAACTGTTTTGGGTCAAAAAGTTAATATTAGCAAAGCGTATCTTATTCTTGAGCTTCCTCCACCGTGGGACATGAAGGATTTGGCTCCATCCCGCTTTGAAGACAAGGAGGTATTCTCAAACTATGAATCAATGATATCCCTAATTTTTAAGGACATGAGGTAAAGGAATGAAAATGAATTGTAGGAACTGCGCTACTCTCTGAGGTCATTGGAAACGCATGCTCCATGGGTACGACACATTTATTTGGTAACTAATGGTCAGATCCCCTATTGGTTAAATTTAGATAATCCAAGGCTAACTCTTCTTACCCATGAAGAAATATTTCCCAACCATTCTCACTTACCTACATTCAGTAGCCCTGCTATTGAAAGCCACATTCATCGGTAAGTATAGGGAGGGGAAAATTAATTTTTATATATTTTTATTATTTTTTTTATTTCACTTACTGTATTTTTACATATCTTCTGATTTAATAATTCTTCTTAGGATACCAGGTTTATCCCAACAATTCCTGTACCTCAATGATGATGTGTTCTTTGGACAAGAAGTGTGGCCTGATGATTTCATCACTCATACTGGTGGACAAAAGGTATGGAAACAGCAAAGATCAATTGTCCTTCAGCATTCAAGTTCCAAGTGCTAGTATTAATAATTTTATTTTTATCTTTATATTTTCAAAATTATTTTTACTTTAGATACCTTATAAATAATGTTTAAATTATTAGTTTGCTCTTGTTTGATGATTTTATCTTTAGAAATGCATAACATTCTAAAAAGGAAGTGCAAAATTAAAACCCCATAATAATAATACTTCTTTGGTAGGATCAAGTAAATAATATTTGGAGAAATAAAATTTACAAGATTTAAAGATTTTGACAGTTCTGCTCCAAAATGTGTTGTAAGATTATTATTATATGAATGTTTTTGCTTTTGAGCATTACAATATTATTTATCATTAAAGTTTCTGAAAAGATGTACATTCATAAAGAGAAAAAACAGTAAATAATTATTTTTTTTGCATCATTAATAAGTTTAATTTTTTTTGTATTTAATGATTAAGTGATTTGAAAAGAATATTCATGCCATGTATTTAGTGATCATTTGGATTATAATATTTGTAAAGATTGATTATTTGTTGAAATTACACTAGCATGTAAACTTCTAATTTTTTGTGCAAAAATTCTAGTATTAAATAATGGATTAATTATGAAATTAAGAAGCCAAAATATTTTAGGGTTATGAAATGAGTTGTGGAGGAAAGTAGTTTAAATTATTATGTTTTTAGTAGCTTGGAAGAGGGTGCAAGTAAACAAAAATGCATTAATTCATGAAGGATTAAGAAAGCATTGTGCTCAAAAACTATATTGTGAGTTTTGATTCTGATAAAGTTGAATTTAAATACTTTTTTTGGTGCATTTATGTATGTGTGTGTGTATGTGTGTGCATCAGTTCTTAAGTGTTTGTTTGAATGCATTCTCAACAGGTTTATCTTTCATGGCCAGTACCGGATTGTACTGAGTCTTGTCCATGGTCTTGGATAGGTGATGGTTCCTGTGATATTTCCTGCAATATATCGGATTGTTCTTTTGATGGAGGAGACTGTAGCCCTTCTAACGAAATTGTATTTCCAAATGAAGATGTCTATGATGAACATCATTCTGATGTCATTGATTCTCCATTAAATGAGCATCATTTTGTTGATGACAGTCATCTCTTAGACTTTCGGGAATTGACTAGCTTTCATAATGGTGAGGAAGAGGCCCCTGTTCTGACCAGTACCAAAACAGAGGCAATGAGGTATGGAAGAAACTTCAATTCTCAGTATTTTCACATTTGTAATTTTTTATTTAATTGATAGGTGATTTTTTAGTATACTATGTTCTTATTGCTTTTACACAGAAGAGGTTGATGGAGTATTTTGTTATTTTCCAGGGTGCAGAGAAAGCTGAACTTCTCTTTAGGTATACAATTTTCAAATGAATGCAGATATATATTTTTCCTTTTAAAAAATTAAATTGCATATTTTTAATTTTTAGGTGACAAAAAACCCAGTGATCAGACACAACCAACAATGAGTGGTTATCATGAAATTACTGCTACTTCTACTTCTCTTCAAAAGGACATGTTTTCAGCAATTAATAATTCAATGCATCTTGTTTCTAAAAATGAGACTGAACATGTGGATAACAGCGTTACTTCTCTTTTTCTCAAAAAATTATATCACACTTCAGATTTTCACAGCATGCACTTGATATCCAAAAATAATGATAGTTACAGGCAAACATTGATTGCCAAAAACTATTCAAGAAATCTTTACAACTCAGATCATACTAATGCATTGCATGCTAGAGATTCTAATTCTCTAAAACGAAAGTGGAGAAGTATCCATAACCCTTACAATTCCAAAGGTGTGGCGTCCTGGGCAAACAAGCGATCCAAAGATACATTTGCTGAATCATTGCTTTTTGTAAATCGATTGTACAATAATGAATTTGGATTCGAAGTTAGAAAAGTGCCTGCACACATGCCTCATCTCATAGACAAGAATGTAATGGAGATCCTTCAAGCAAGGTATATTTTACTGTACTGTTAAATAATTTTTTTTGTTGTATTTGTGCATGAAACTGAAGTGAAATTTTAAGTGAGTGCAAACAAGAAAGGGAATTTGCATAAGTGACGGTGTATGTTTAATTTCGCAGATTTCCTCACGAATGGGAGCAAACCTCATCACATAAAGTTCGTAGTGCAATGGACATGCAATTTGCTTTCTCATATTTTTACTTTTTGATGAGTGAAAAACAAAATCATACTATCTCTGAAATATTTGACAAATTTGATACTGACCACTCAGGGTAATTATAATTACACTTTTGAAAATAATTTCCTAAATAAATAATTATGAAATTAATATTTGTTTTCTTGTATTCTTGATCAGTACGTGGTCTGATCGTGAAATCCGCACATTGTTGACTCAACTGAATGATTTGCCATTGAGTTATCAGAAAGTGGTGCAATTTGAGGATCAGATTTGTAATTGTTCTCTGCATTCACCTCAAGAAACTCCTATATCTACTCCTCCTTATGAAAGATACCAAGATTCAAAATTGGTAAATATATCTCTCTCTTTGAGTAGCAAATAAACTTTGCAAGTATCTTAATTTACTAACATGTGTTTTGTATATTCTTTTTAGCCAGTTGTTAGCAAAATGTTGATTAGCAATTGTGAGCCAATAAAACTGTCTTTGCTCGAAAAATTTGGATCTCACAAGAAATATCAAACAGAAGTGGTGAAAGAGAAAAACCAAGCAGTTACATTCAAAATGCTTAGTTCCAATCTTAGCCAACTTATTGTTATGCTTGATGAAGTTCGACGTGATCCAAAGTAAGTGATTGTGTGCAAATTATTTAAATAAATTTATATGAAAAGTTTGCAATGTATGTTCCTACAAATCAATGATCCCAAGTAGTATTGCAATTCAATTTTTTGAAGGGTTGGAGTCCTTGTATCCATCCCGTCAGAAATGTGTGGTTCTTTTGTTTGATAGACTGGAGAAAGTAGATTGGTAATTGAAAATTGTTAGTTATTTGCAAATCAGTGCTATGCAGTTTCCGTGAACTGAGGCAGCCGACCAAACTTTAAAAAATCAAAATGTTGAGTATAACTCAAATTTCCAAAGTGATCCAAAACTGAGTTTAATAATATGTAGTGTTCATGATATTTTTAGTATAAAATCAATTTAAGGCAAAAATATTGTGAGATTAGTTAATATCATTGTTTGAATATTACTAAAATTAAGGTTGATTTAGTGTGTATCATAGAAGAATTTTGACTCCAAAGTTAGTCAATTCAAAGTACTGTATATAACTGTGTATTTTTTTCACACGAAAGTGTACATTTTTTTTGTGCTTATATCATTTATATCAACAATTATACTCAATAATTAATAATAATAGTAATAGTAATAATAATTTTAAAAACTATATTTGATACGAATAGTGAAACCTGTATAAAGTGGTCATTCGTGGTTCCCAAGAAAAATTTCCTTTAGCTGAGGTGATCTCTTACTGGAGGTAATGAGAATAAGGGAAGCAGATATTCGACCTATTTTTGCTATTACCAATTCAATTAAGAATGCATTGCATAGCCTGCTCAACATAGGTTGTCTTTGTACCTCAGAGAGCAAAGCAACTGGTTGTAAACCAGGAGACCAGGTTGATTAACAGGTAGGGTGACTATGTTTTGAACAATTCAAAGAACACATTGCTTGTTATCACATTTTTTTATTACATTTTTAAATACCAGCAATTTTACTTTCTTGCATACTTAGTATAGAGAAAGTATTGTAATGCTGCGCAAAAAATGGGAACCCCAAAAAAGAGGATATATCTAATTCCTGTATGTAGTAATGTAACACATGAACTCAGAATCCACGTTTTATGAGTACTTGATTCTGAAAAATTGGCTGATGATGAAACGTCTTCCGTCTGCAATGCTAGGGCATAAACCATTCAGATAATTTTCTCCTTAATTAACATTCTCCCGTTGAGAGACCCTGCGATTTGAAATTATTTTTTTTATTGTTGCATCTATTTATAGTTCTAACGTGTCTCCAAACTGCGATTTGAAATTTCATTTGTGAAGGAGCGTTGAGTGCAACGTGGAGTAATCCTCCATTATTATTAAACACGCAGCATCCTCTTGGGGCCGCTGGGTAGTCAAGTCACGGCAATCACAGTCAAGTCAAGGAATTGCCGGAATGTATATTTCATGAATATTCATTCCCGCCTGAGATATCGCATTATATTTTGGAGAAATACATCTTATAGCTCCTTGAATTTTAGATTACAAAAAGAATTGTACGAATAATAAGCAAACCCCATCCATGTGATTCTTGTAAGCCTCTCTTTATTAATCTAGGTATTTTTCCATTATCTTGTTCCTTCATATATGAATCAGTGGTTTTTGTCAAAAATGACTTACTTCAGGGTGGGAATATATTTTCAGCAAACGCCTTTGTCTATAACTACAACACTTGATGTAGTAATCATATTCATCAGGTAACAGTATCAACAGCTCACTGCAAAAAATTCACATATAATACATGTACATTATTTTAAAACACCTTGCCAGATGACATTAAATGATTGAATTCGTTACAAAAGTTTAAGTCCCAAGTAAAATCTTTTCTGCTGCACAACTGTTTCTATACAATTAGAAACTATACCGAGCATCCAAAAGGAAAGTAATATTAATTTTAACAATGACATGTAATGTATCATTTGGATTGTATAATTGTAAAGAACCTGTAACTAGTATTGTACTTTAGCTTCTGGGTCAATGACCCCCATCTTGATCAGGTTTTTGTCCAGTTTCCCTGATCCTCGAGCAAATGCTGAGATGTCCCCTTGTTTTGCATCTGGTCATAAATGTAAATTCAAATCAACTTTTCCCATTGCATGTCTCACACAGTTTTTAACTGTTTTTGACGTATATAAATAAAGAAATAAATGCTGAGATGGTCCCTTGTTTTGCTTCTGGGCATAGATGTAGCTTCACTATGCGCATGTTTTGTTGAACTCTTTTGCTTGTAGTGGTGAAGAAAGAAATTATTATTATTATTATTATTATTATTATTATTATTATTATTATTATTATTATACTTATTTTTTAAAACGTGTATTAATCTTTCAACTACTTATAGTTAAAATGTTGGGAAGAGATTCGGGAACTCAAGGAAACGTGCACAGATGATCTTCGCACCCCGTACCTTACATACAGTTTTGCTGTGTTTTTTTACTCAGTATATCAATTCAGCCAAAGTACGCATTGCGCTTCCTTGGTACATTCACGTAGATCGTACATATATATAATTCCATGGCACAAAACTGTTTTCGGTTAATCGTCTGTATTCTTTGCGCTTCGTTTAAGTTTTTTGTTTTTGTTAATTAGGTCGGTAAACTCGCGCTTAGCTCCTTAGCAACCAACCATCTAAACAAAGTGGGACAAAGTGCGCATCCACAACAATGGCTGTTAAAATGCTTGAGGGTCCATTAAAAATATATTAGCGGACTCTCAGGTTTAGATTTTACCAATGCTCATAAATCTTTGGATAATATTTCCCTTTTGTGCCACTTGCACCTTGTCCAATTGTCCCATTTTTCTTTTTGTCTAATTTGTCCCCCTTTCCCCATTTTGTCCTTTTCTTCATCTTTTCCAATTTTATCCCTATTGTACCATTTTTCACTTTACCCCCATCATCCTCCTTTCCTGCTTTATCCCACTTGTCCCTCTGAGTCCTTTTGATACCCCCCCGAGCATTAGGATTGTTATTTAAAAACTGTGCCAACAGCCCTTTCTACAGAACATCGAGAATAATGGCGAACATCGAGAGTAATTAACAAAATTGCGAGAAAGTATGTGCTGTTTATTAGTTTTGTTAGTGTTATAACTTGTTATGACATTAAACATTGTAGCCTTCTTTGCATTTAGTTGTAGTTGCAAAAAGTAGTAGTTGAATTCACAGATCATGTACTTCGGTTTTTATATTATGGAGAGTCAGGGTCTGTCACGATGGAATATCTCACGGCATTTTGCATTTGTCTCGGCTGGGCCGCTGCAGTGCGATGTATGGAGTGGCACGACGGAGAAAGTCACGAAATGTCGTGAAGATATTCGTGAAGACTGGCTCTGGTGCGCCACATTGTAAAACCCAAGTGGGAGGGGGGGGGGCGAGGGATCGTATTGTAGTGTTAAAATAATGAATACTGTATTTGTTTAATTGCAGGAAATTTATTTGCCTGAACGATAATTTGGATCCAAATCTTGATAAAGACAATACAATAGTTCGTGCAGTGTTGCAAGACTTCTTTGAATCTTTATTTCCACTACCTTCAGCATTTGAGTTACCTCCAGAATATCGAAATCGTTTTCTGCATGTCTCTGAACTGAAAGCATGGCGCTCTGGAAGAAGTCTCCTTCGAAATGGCATATATTTGTGTTTGATTCTTCTTCTTATATTTACATTATTTAGTTTTTTACAAATTGAGGTTAGTAAATATAACTTGTTTAACAAATATAATCAGTATATTATATAAGTATAAATTACATAAAAATTGCTTTTGATTTTCAGTGCTGTACATTTCAAAGAAGGCGACCAAGAAAAATTTATCAGGATGTATAAAACTAAGATTGCTTATTATGTAAGAATATTGTGCCATTAAGAAGAGTTTAGGTCCTCCATTTGGTTGGAGAGATTGCGTTGTGTTCCTCTGCCAAGTAAAACTATAATTTTTTTATTAACATCCATGTACAAGTTTGTACAGATGCTAGCACATTCTAGTCCTAATTTATTCATGCCATGCTAGGCTGCTAAAATGCCAAGTTTTTTAAGTGTTCTAACTGTGCAACTTTCTGTTGTAATTAATTTTAAAGTTACAAATAAAAATATAATCAACGTTAAACATTTTTTAGAATAATTTGTGTACATTTTGTTGGTTTTATTCTGTCTGTAGAGATGTTTCAGTTTCGTCATTCAGCAAACCATGTGGAATCAATCTTTTTGGTTAGGGGTTGTCCATAAATTACATAATGCTAAAGAGAGGGGAGGGGGTCTGAGGCAGCAATTACGCTGCATTACATAGGAGTAGGGCGTATTAGTTTAGTGTTATGTAATATTGATATTTATTTTTTTTTACATTTTTCAACATTAGCTGAAATAATTTTTTTTTTTTTGAGTCTTGTATTAAAACATTTAACAAATTAGTATTTTAAAAACATAAATAAACTAAA
Source organism: Gryllus longicercus (assembly GCA_038098605.1). Lineage (NCBI taxonomy): Eukaryota > Metazoa > Arthropoda > Insecta > Orthoptera > Gryllidae > Gryllus > Gryllus longicercus. The sequence goes on from JAZDUA010000102.1 coordinate 98,245, forward strand.
GTTATTAGTAGTAAATTGTTACAATAAATGGAAATATTTTTTCAACATTTTTTAAAATCTGTAATATTACTAAGAAAATGTTGAAAACTGGTATGAAGTAAATTCTAGAGTGCATTAAAATTGGCGCTGTAGACTCTCGCTTTTGCATCATCCATGACGATGTGTCCATGGCTTGTGATCAACCATTCACTCACAACTTGCCCCAATCTTATTGCTAGATGCAGCCAGCATTGCCAACTTATTTCTTCTTTAATTATTATTAATTACTTTAATATACAACACAAGAAAAATAAATACAAATTGTTTTTTCTGTGCTATAATTTATTTTCACTTCTTGCATTTGCAAAGTGGGGGTTGTCCCAAATGTTAGGTCATTATTTAGGGGTGGGGGTTTCAACCGTGCACTACTGGTACGTTACAAGGGGGAGACCGGGTATTGAAAATACTCCAAATTTGTGTTACGTAATTTATGGATGACCCCTTAGAACCTATTTTCCTATCTACTGACTCATTGCACTTAACAATCGACTGCCAACATGCCAATTGTGTATATGTTATATTCCACAAACCTCAAGCATTATACAATTTTGTTGAATTGCCATAACTATAGTACGATTTATTTAATTGTGCACATGATTCGTATCAGCTGTGAGAAAACATGTCGTTAAAGCATTATCTTGCAAAATATGGTGTCGGTGAAAGAAAAGATGTGTAATATATTTTGTAAGTATCTCTGTTTACTTAACCACAACTTCATAGTTATGCATGCTCCGATACTGAGATGCTTGGCCAGTTTCTCTTAACGTTCTAGAGAGATGAGTATTTTCATCCACTATTTTTGAGCCTTGCTTAGTGTAATATGTATAGCAATTTGTGTTAAAGCCCATGCTTTAAAATTGCTTTATTCAAATGTTAACATGGCATTGGATTGTTTGTATAAAGGAGAGGTATGGAATGTCATCACTGAAACACTAGGATATTCACGCTTTGATCAAGAAGATGCATACATTTTATGTCATGTTTACATAATTTTATAGATTCATGTACTACATTAGATCGTAGACATGATACGAGTGAGGTGATATGTTGATGTTGTGTAAATTTGTAATTATTTCAGTAATTGTAGCATGTAAGTAAATAAGTCAAGCACCAAAATTTTAATTCTGAGATAATTCTTTAACCCTGATGATAAGCTGATACATACATACAAACAAGTGATCTTGCAAACTGGGTTTTGGACTGTTCTTTTCTCGCATGCACAAGATGCACACACCGTTCAAGACGCACGACGGGCGTGAAGTTATCGATGAAGGTGAAGATTTCATAGCTTCAATGGCGAATTTCCAGGAACCTCTTTCTCCAGCCTCGATAAAATGGAGTGGAAGTTGGCAATAGCCGAGGAATTTATTTCCCTTTTGAAGAATCAGAATTAGGACAGGGGTAGGGTTTAGGACGCTTCACAGGGGTTGGTCCTTGGGAAGCACGAAAACTAATTTTGTTGGAACAATTTCACATGAGATTGTCTGTGAATCGACAGAAATCAGAACTGAACTTCCGTGGTGTGACTTTGCTCTGCGCCTCGAGATGCCTTACTTTTGTTTCGTTAATGAAGTGAATAGCTTTTGTTTCAAATAGCCAACGTAATAGCTTTGGAAAATAAGAAAATTGAGAAGTTAGTAGCTGTAAGTCTTGATCACAAATGGCAGAAATTCAAGTTGTGCTCAGAGGTCTCCTTGAGACTTATGGGTTTGAATATTGAAAGTCCATTTGTTTTGGGAGTCGTGGTACTTGCATTTTTAATGCTGAACTGATCTAACTCCTCTATAGTGAACCTTACTAGAGGATCACAGTGTAATAAAATGATTGGTGTAGAAAATAATTCTTAATTATAAATACTCTCCTCTATTAAGATATTAATTTATAGGCTATTTATAATGCACTAATAAAAATGTATGATGCATGAAATGAATACTTTTATGTGGTCCATTACAACAGCGGCATAACATTTACAAACAATTTTAAAAAGTTTCTCATAAACGATAGATTTACTCATTTGATTCCTTAATTATGTTAATTAATTCCTTCCGTTACTACAACAGTGTTCAAATATGCAGAATGTGCAAGTGTTATTTGTTCAACAAGTTTTGATACTTTAAGCCAGGAAAATATTTCTTTCCAAAATGTTTTCATGGCAGAAAAAAAAAAAATTAAAACGAATGTAAATCAGATTGTAGGGAAACTTTTCAAATCTAATGAACAGTGCTAATACAATTAAAAAATACAATTTAATATGCAGTTTTGTTCTAATTCTCAGCAGTGAGCCCTTGAAAATTGTAAAAATATTATTTACTTCTTCATCGCTGCTGAAATTAGGTCCATCGGTAAAGGAAAAACAATGGTATAATTCTGTTCTGTGGAAATTGTAGTCAATGTCTGCAGGTAGCGTAGCTAGAAAGGAAAGTTTTGAATTAATAACTTATTCCAAGTTTACAAGAACGCTAAAAAAGTTATTATTTCTAAAAGCTATAACAACTAAAAAATGGATGTTGAAATGAACACTTAGGACATATTTTTACTATAAATGCAATTTTTGTGGATAATGCCAATGCCAACTTTTCGTGGGCAATGATCATTTTCTCAATGCAAGTGTCGAGTGTGTGCGTGCATGTGATGCAATTAATGCTATTCCAACGCAATTCGCGTCAAGGTCCCTCATGTGGTCCCCTAAGTACGCTTGTCGCGTCTCTTCTACTACACTTACGGCCCTGTTCGGTGCTCATCACTCTGGGCCTGTGAATTTCAAATGGAGGCCAGCTCGATGCATAATTTTAACATTTATTGGATTCATTTAATTTTCATTTATCTTATCTTGTTCAATTTTGTTGTGGATATGCGTTGTGAATTGGTAGTATTATTCATATTATTGAATGGTGAGTTTGTACCTTCCATTTAATGTCGTTCTACTTCATTTATTGTATCACACAATTTGTTAGTAATTATTGTAAATTGAAAAATTTAATTATTCTTTCTATCTTTTTGTTATTTAAGTGTATTTTTAATATTACAGTTTACTCCCAATGATGGGGCCACAATGTGCCCCGAAAGGTTGTAAATAAATTTTTGTGATTGTTAACAATTTAAATGTCCATCCAAATTACTGAGGTGTAGCAGAGCAAATATTACAAAAAATAGAGACAGACGCATGAAAGGAAGAAATTATCTTTTTCAATTTTGAAAATTAATGATTTCAAAGTAAAAACTCTCACGCACGTCATAAAGTCATCTAAGTCTAAATATATAAGAATAATCGATTATAAGAAATAATAATGTACACATGTACACGTATGTTGGATTTTGAAAGGCCTACTTAGTAGCATTTTTGTACTGCGACCCGTCATTTCTCCCGCTAATAGGAATGGTACAAGTTTCTCGTAGCTCTGTCTGTGTGCAGGCGAACGATCTTTCCTCTGGAAATGTGGTTCGTAGTTCTACTTGAGTACCTGCAGCGAGGCGGGGCTGTCGGTGAGAATGTTGGAGGCGTCCATGAGGGTGCGCGCCGCCTTCATCTCGCCCTCGGCCGAGATGACCTTGGCGCGCGCCTCCCGCGCGGCCTCCGCCTCCGCCGCCATCGCCCGCTGCAGGCCGCTCGGCAGGCGCACGTCCTTGCTGCGCGCCAATTGCCCATTCAAGCACTCGTCTTCATGTGGGAGGGATGCAATTTGCATTGTTTTGCTTCTTTCAAGTAACACGAAATCGACCGAAATCTTTCCTCCTCACTGCGATAAAGTACTTGTAGTAGTTTACTATAAGTAGTAGTTTTAATTTAATTTTTTACCCTTTAGTGGCTCGTGTGGAAAAACAAATTTGCTCCATCTTTTCATTGCCTCTGTTTATCCCCTAGAGGTAAGGTGATGTACTAGTTTGCGTTAGGAACAGTCGTTTTGGCACTTGGAACATAACATTTCGAATACCTGAAGATTAGACGAGAAAAGTTACCTAAACATACCATAATACGGCAGAAACTTCATACTCTGCACGTGCCGATGTATTCGCGATTTTGGTGTGATTAACCCTTGAGTTTCAGAATGACTTCATGGAAATGAAATTATTGGAATGCAATAAAAGAGGAAACCTCTTGTAAAATGGAAATTTTCGGGAAAGTAATTGAAGTCGCATTTGAGAAGTCATTTGAGCGTTTTGAAAATACGCTATTTTCTCACGATTCAGTATCCAAAGCAACAGAATCAAACTAATGCGTTCATTACATATAAAAACAGGAAAATTATATTTTTTAACAATAGACACAACGTTTTAAGCTATCATCCAATTTTCATATTTTGAAAAAAATTGTCTATATGCACAATTAAAAAAAAAAACTTTTTGTAAAGTCTTGACATTTATAATAAAAAAATAAAAACATGTTCACCTAAACCTGTTTAAAGAGGGCAGTTCCGTCTTTTAGGTGAAACAAACATCAAATTATAATGCAAATTGTAGAATTACACTAATTTGTACTTTATACATTTTCCCGGAATTTTAGGTGGCCCTTAGTTTTGGGTTGTGAATTTCCAAAATGTATTAGATATTCATATCTTAAAAGGTCTACAAGGAGCATTAAATATGCATGGTAATTTTGCATGCACTTAACAAGAATGCGAATACTTTAAAATGTATTGGCTATTGTTTAACTTTTAATTGATTATATTTACCAACAGTCCTTTGAATGTTTTTAAGACACCCAATTAAGAGACAAAAATTAATATACTCGTAGTTACATTAGTCGTACTCACATTTCAACCCTCTCGACTATGATACCCCATGATCCTGTAGCCTTATCCAAAATTATTTGCATGGAGCGAGCAAGCGTTTCTCTCGAACAGAGAATTTCACTTAAACTATGAATGCCCATTGTGTTTCGAAGAGTTGTAGCAGCCAGGTAACGAGTAGCTTCACTGAAATGAAATAATTAATTTTTTGTTATTATTTCCTGTTACAACTTAATATTTTAGAAGACGAAGACTTCTGAAGAAGAGTAAATTTGAGCTTCTTTGTATTAAAATATTTTGAGTTTTAAAAAAAATTATATGACATAATTTAAAGCACATGTTGTACTCATAAGTCAAAAAATTCCTGCTAATGTAAATATTAACGACAAGAGAGAATAGTAAACTAGTGGTGCTACAGAATGGCACAGACTTTCCCGTGTTTTCTTTGGTCTTGAATAGCTAGATGAATTTGCCATATACTCTTGCCAACTGCCACCTATCGTCGCCCAAAATATGTTTTTAAACAATTTCTTAATTTTTCAGTTTTATAATTGTAAAACGGTAATATTATTTTACGAATATTAAAGAGCAGTAGAACTTTGTCATATTAAAGAGAGGAATTTGCACTATCCGTTCAAAATGTTTGAAGAAAAAAATTGAAGCAGAGACACACAGAAACAGATAGAGGCAGATGCAGAGAGAGAAACAGAGAGACAGAGATAGAGACACAGAGAGGGAAGGGACAGAGAGACAGTAAGGCAGACTGAGACAGGCACAGAGAGAGAGATGGAGAGAGACGGAGACAGGAATTGAATAGGAATAAACCCGGGCATTGCCGGGTATTTTGCTAGTATAGGGAAAGTTATGAAACGATTCAGAATATCGATTTCGGGATTACAATAAAAATACACATTTTGGGCTCTCCTGGTACCGAAAAAGTATTTATTTTCAAAACGTCCCTCCGTTCGTCTGGTATATGTGCACAACACTACTGCCTAAACTATACGTAGGATTTTTTTCCAAATTGATTAAACCCCTGTCGTTCTGATCTGAGTCAAAGCTCTGTGATTTGCAAAATCATTCATTAATTTTTGGGGTGCTTTACATTAAGCCCTGGGACATTTTCAAATTTTTCTCAAAAATTACTCCAAATTTTTTCTTTAAATTTCTTGCAAGAATAGTGTGAAATATACGTACATAGATGTCATAGATCCGATTTCCACTGATAATTCAGAATTTTTGAAAATTGCAAAATATTGCAATTTTTTCGGCGTCTTGCTTCAACTACAAAATTGAAGATAGAGATTTTTCATTTGCGTAAAATTAGATCTCCATTATTAGTTGTTTCATTAACGTCAAGCACATTCTTTGAAAATTATATTATTCATTTTCGCGCAAAGTTGTGTGCAATATGCGTATTATTAAAAAATAACAAAAACAAAAATTTCTCAAAAACCGCTGCAAATTTTGTTTTTTCTACTCTTTTGTTCGAAATAGTGCTAAATGCACTCTATAAGATTACATAAACGCCATTTTTCTTTTGTTTTTTTACAAATTACAAAAATTTAGCAAATCAGAATAGCTAGTCCAGACTAAAGATAATACAAATCTAATACGAGAAAGTATGTGTCATTCTGTTGCACCACTAGTTTTCCTTTGAAGTTTCGATGTAAATCTTCCACAAACGTAACAGAAGTTATCGGGTAGATTCACTCACTTTAGATGTGAAATGACGATTTGCATTTTATCGAACTGTTTCAATTCTACAGATCATGTGGCAAATATCACTATAAAAAATACAGTACTAAAATGTATTAATGTATTTGAGGGTCGTGCAAACCAGACACGAACTTCACTGCAGTTACAGTTCCGCAAGACACCGACTGTCTCAGAATCTGCCACCCCAACAGCAGTGGTGGTGCATACTTGCGATAAGGTAAGGGGCTAAAATAATTCCTTTCGGAGACTGATGCGCAGTAGGAAATATGGGGGTGCAGTGACTTGTTTTCAAAACATCCACTGAAACCTAAGACTACTAAGTCTTACTCGTAATTGAGCGTTACCACCACACGCGAGAACAAAGACGGCATCTTCGAAAACAGAAGGTAAAAAAACAGCACGAAAACCTAATTTTGTTGATAGTTCATGAAAGTGCCATAGATGAACTGAACAAATAATTTATTTTTAAATAGATCTTATGTGTTTTGATTCTTCATCTTACAGGTGCAATTTAAATATATTTGGATTAATTGCAATATATGAAATGATGAGGTATAAAGATACGGTATATTTAAAACTCATGACGTGATATGACGTTTATATCGAGATATTCGTAATCTAAGTATAAAATTGAGTACGTTGCGCACTCTACTCTCCTGGAGGTAAAAATCTTGTTCCCGAGTGTTATCTGAGCTACCCTTTTTTCAGAGTAATCAAAGAAGTTTACTGACATTCTTTACCATTTGTTTCATCCATTTGTATTAGTGCCTTTTTTCAAAGATTACTACACAAACCTGTAGTCGCTCACGCAAACGACAGCCTTCTTTGGGTCTTGGACGCGATAGAATACTACAGCATCTACAGCCACTGTCACCGAATCGCGAGTAAGAATCTGGAAGCAATAACTTGCATGTTCTATTTATGTAATAAATAATTGTTAAAATACACTGAAGAGCCAAAAAGTTGTTTTTGCCTCTTCAATATATAAGAACACAGATAAGTTAAATCTGCTTTCAACAAATATCTTTTTCATTCACGATCATACGCCATTATTCACAGTATTGTTTAACTCACAGTGTTTATTCTGAAAATACTCGTAGAAGAAGATTCAACTTGTAATAGTCATTTACAGTGCTCGGGAATCGTAATGTGGAACTATTTCCTCTCGTTTATGGCAACATTGTTCGGTGCTAGTTTGACATTAGAGATGAGAGGACGTGCTACTGAAATTTTTTTTTACAAACTTTTTTGTAAGAAACATTAGTTTAGATAGTTTTGGGGAAATTATCAATTTATTAGTGGCAAGCGGCAGGAACAATGCTGCTGAACAAAACGACAAAAAATGGTTTTCCAAAAAGAAGTGCGCACACTCACCTTCTCTCACTACTGTAACACTGCAACAAATGGAATATTTTAATAGAAGTCTTCAAGGATAGGTACTGCAATAATGGATAGTATAATACGGATACACAGTACAATAGTTCTTTACGTGCCAAAAACATAAAAAACTGCTTGCTGTTCCGAAACCAACACGTGATTAGTAACTATGTAATGGCGAAATACCTCTTCCTTGGAGCCTTGCTGTAAAATGACGTCACCTGTGTCTAAGGCAATAATACGGCAACTGTGAGAATTCAGTCGCTATGAAAATAGACGAATAACACAAACATTTGTATTTTCAATCAAACGGGAAAATGGTTAAATGTAACTTCACTATCTGTGCTCGTCTTTTAAGTTCTGTGGGCAATTAGTGCAGCCGATAAGTCATTTTGACTTGCAAAGGTGAGGTAGAATATTTTATTTTGTTTTTTGTTATTAGTAAGAAAACCCTAAGTTTTCCACCTCGAAATACTTCTGGACAAGTAACCTTGTACCCGCAGTTTCTTTGTGTATAGGACGATTTATGTGATTCCATAAATTCAGTCGTATTCTTTCCCACACAGAAAACAATAGGTTTTTAAACTGAAGTATCTATTATACGATCTAAGAGCTGTTAATGTACCTGGCTGAGACCGCTCACTTTCCTTTCTAGTTGGTGCAGAAATCAATTTTGGGTTGGATGGATACTTCGCATGAAAAGGTTTAGGAACAGTTATATCCTCCCACAAGAAACGTTTCTGAATTCAAACGATTCGTCTCTTCTTCCTCGCAATCAATTCGCCTTCCACCATACTCCCCTCACATATAAAACTGTCTCCCGACACACATACTGAAGTGAAGTGTGGTCTTAACTGAACAAATATTCAGTGCGGAGTTGGATTATAGATGTTTTTTAAGGTAATTTAATGTTTTATGAATTAGAGGATTTTATATCATTATTATTTTTATTATTAATGTTACTTTTATTATTATTATTATAGTTGTTTTATCAGCTGTTTTTATTGTTTTTATGATTATTATTATGTAATTTGCATGTTAGCTGTATTATCGTATTTATGTAATTAGCTGCCAACGGGTTATGCCCATTTGCAGTTCAAATAAATTTATCTTATTATCTTTATCTATACCTAAATAGCGAATAGGAAACAAGCGATGTAGAAGCGCTATTAGGAGCGATATAGATATGGCGTAGCCGAGATTTAAGATTTCAAAATCTGTTGTAAATGATAACCACCTTAACGTCCGTAACCGTCGATACGTCCGAAACGTAAAAATAATCAATTTCGATAATTATGAAGCCCGTCATAATAGTACATTTACCACTAAACACGTTTTTCCTTCTTGAAGCAGACACCGCCCTGTTGCGCGTTTGCATTTCTTCAATAATAAAATTATTATTTACTGGTTACGGCATTTCAAGTGAAATTTAAAAAACGCGCCGGGACAACGGCGCGAAACAGCTCCCCGAAGTGTGTCGGGGCGGCGCAGCAGAGAAGGCGCCGGCCAATGGGGAGCGAGCGGCCAGCGGGCGGAGCGGCGGCCGAGCAGCGAGGTCATGCAGAGCAGCCGGAGCAGCAGATACGAGTAGTGTGTGAGAATGCCGGCGTAACCAGAGTTATTGAAGATTGGATACTGGTTTAAACTTGGCATTGTGTTTGGACACTTTATTGAATGAACTGTCGACTGCGCTACTATTGGAACAACTCTTAGTATAACTTTACTTTGGCTTCGTTACTGGATATTCTTCTGGTTGATAGGGAATATCTGCCTGTGAGTTGAATAAAACTTATTGTGTTTTACACTGTTTTACACCTGTGAATTACGTTGTGTTTTTCCTGGATACAACATTAATGGTAAATAATAGTAATAATATTAGTAACATTTAGAAGAATACCACGAACGTCATTTTGTTGTATTGGAATGCTTTCGAGGTACGTAAATCTGTCAGTTGCCAGAACCTATAGGCCGAGTCACTTCTACCAGAAATTTCAAACGCGAGTTTAACCTCAGTAGTATTAATAACATAAAATAATCGCTTTCTCGCTTATAACCCAAACGCTTGTAATCTTGGGAATTTAAAAATACTACATTAGCGAGACGATTAGTAATTTTAGGCAACTTCAGAATCAAAAGGAACATTTGGTGAAATTTTAAAATCTCGTAGCTCTATTGCTGTTTGCTTGAGAAAAAAATATTTATAAAGCAAATTTGTAAAGATTGCTGTCACCTTCAAAAGTGTACATAACTATTTTTTGCACGAACATCAACCATTAAAACGTTCTTACGCAAAAATAAAAAAGATTTTCGAATTTGGTTTGGTTTTTCGGGTACCAAAATTTGTCCCAAAGTATTTCGAGGTTGAAAACTTAGGGTGTTCTTACTAATAACAATATAAGCAAAATAAAAAAAAAAACTTCTAGCTCACCCTTTGCTAGGTTGACTCCCTTTTGGCTTCCCATCGACTGCACTGAATTAGAGTCGGTAATTCATAATTGTTATTCGTAATTATTAATTGGTATAGTTATTAAAAGTATTGTTCTCCGTGTTCTGACGGCAGGAAGTGGATTCTTCCAAGAAGGGCACGGAGGATAAAAGCCAAAAACTGTAGCTGGTTTCTTTTGCAAAGAATTTCTATTCAACTTGACTAAATGTTTCTTATCAATTCTGGTCACAAAATGCTTATTTTCTATTGTATTTAGAATTAAACTTGTATATGAATTAGGGTAGCGATCCTAGAATTTAAGAAAACGTGCACAGAATTCACTTGTTCTTATAGTACTCATACATCGCGTACGGTTTTAACTATTTCTTGACGCTAAAAAACAAATAAACTATTTCATTGTTTGCGGATTTTCCTCGATATCCTGACAAAACAGTAGACGTATTGTGCATGGCCAGAGACAGCATAGTTTTCTTCCCATTTCGGCGCGTAATATAATTTGAATTGCTAGCTGAATTGCAATGCAATTTAAATCAAAAAGTACTTACATCTTGTGGTGGTACATTAAATGTATGCGTTCTTAGGTCCACCTTAACAGCGTTATCAGTGCAAGGAAGTAGAAAAATCATGCCTGGTCCTTTAGCTTCCCCACTGCGTAGGCGACCCAATCGAAATATGATGGCTCTTTCATACTCGGTAATGACCTGCAATGGGTTGAAAATAGATAAGTATTAATCGCAATTGGTTTTGTAAGGTAAAAGCATTCACTAAAGAAACAATTTGTTTGCATGGAGTCTAGGTAACTATGCATTTCTAGAAGCCTATAGCGCATGCATTTCTAGAAGCCACAGCGCATAGCGTCGTCTAAAGATTTGGGGTTCACGTTTGCATCAAAATAGTTAAGAATTTCGAAATTTGTATTTTGAAGTTCAGAGACATGGACAGAGTGAAAGTGCGTTTCAATGGATATTGAAACGTCTATATAATTTTGGAATAAAAATAACTTACTTCGAAGTATCAGAAGCGCGAAAGCAGTACGAAAGTGTGTCTAAACGAAGTTGTATCACCTTGCCCGCTCCGACCTCTCTCAAATAGTAAAAACCGCGTTGGTGTCGTGTTGCAACGCACCACAGCGAGTTTTTTGAAAACCTGGGTGAAGCATCCGTTTAGACCTCTTAGACAAGCTCTAAGAACCCGCCTGGTCTCACGATATGTATGGTAGTGCCGTGCATGTAAGTGTATGTATAAGTAAGAGTTAAGGGTATATCAAATAAGAGGAAAGAAAGATCGCGCGCGGTTCGTGGCGAGTTGGTTAGTGTACTGCTCCGGCATTTGCCTGGTGTTGAAAAATTGCGGCACTGAAACGGCACACACTTTTTCGCCCCCTCCTTAGTAATGGTTATGTAATAATATGCCACATTTCTGTCTACATCAACACATCTCAGTCGATGAGCGCTGCCAACAAAGCGCGCATGCAGCGATGGGCGCTGCCAACAATGGCACATATTTTTTTATAATTTCTTCCTAAAAGCGCCATTTTTAGCACAAGTGGAACTGTTTTGAGTGTGCACTGTTGTGATTTTATGAAATTTCTTGAACGGCGTTCTTTATGAATACTATTGCTTGTTTCGAATACCTACAATTTTTTTTCGCCGTATCTCCAAGTGTATTCTAAGTTCATTCTTAAATTTTTAATTTTCTTTAAAAAAGATGCATTTTCTTTTACGCTCTTCGACCACATTTTCATTTCAGTTTACGTTCATTTTTCATTTACAAATCAGTTTACGTTTATTTCCAACATGCGTATATACAGTTTATCGAAATTCCTACAAAAACTAGTGGGGCTCAAATGCGCGTACTTCCTTGCCCGTAGGATCACGCGGAATGTACTCAGATTTTCGAAAAATTGTACGTGACCGTATATCAAAATCTATCTTTAAGAAACAGATTTCATTCAGGGAAAAATCTTTAACTTCATTATTGTAGTAAGATATCGAAAAAATTGGAATTTTTGCAGTTTTCGGAAAATAGAGTTTTCAACGAAAATGAGATCTGCAGCACTCTCTTAAAAGTTCACCACACTATCCAATAACAACATTTAATCGAAATCAATGGCGCCATTTTTTTGAAAATTTAGAAAATGTCCCAGGGGCTTCATGGAAAGTCCTGTCCTTCGGCTCGACAGCCCGATCCGCGTCTTGGCCGACCAGCGGCGCGTGCACAGCCCCCCAAATTACAATATCCGTTGCGCCGCTAGCGTTGCTCAGACACGGACGGACTGACAGATTATCGCCGTCGTTCGATTTTTTCGGTGTGAAGGAACTACAAAACATGGATTCTGACATTTATCCATTTTTTCTTTACCCTGTAATAAAACGTTTTGTGCCGAAAATTAGCCGTTTTTCGCTGTGCAGTACATAACTTTCTACTGCGTAAGCGGTAGCAAGAAAGGTATAACTTGAAAATTTTCCAGTGGGGCGTGGAAATGCAGAGTACAGAAGAAAGAACAAGAGACAATACGAGTACTAAGTCATGTAATGAAATAGAAACACGTGTTCTTACCCGAAAACAGAAGAATACGGATATAGGGAAAGTAAAAATTAACAACACTGCTGAAAGAAAAACTACAATTGACTCGCCAATTCCAGCTGATCCTCCTGTAACAATAAAAATTATAAGTAATTAATTAAATGCAGTCATTTTACTAAGTAATGCAATTTTATACTGTAATAGAACCATTTTGTTTTTTAGATTACAAAAATGAATACCATTTCTCAGTACATAGCTGAAAATAAACTTATTCTTAAAATATATTTGTAATAATTTTTCTCCTATTCAATCAGAACGTCCAGAAGGGGGGCAGGTGTGACAACATGCCCCATTCTCCTTCTTAATTGGGGTCCCGATTTTCTTAATTTAAAAGAAATAAAAAATATGTTTAACTAATCCAAACTTAATGCTATAAGATAGAGAGAAATGAATTCTGTCAATGAATTGTGGAGGGATTGATGTCGAGCTCGAAAGTAGCTCTTCGGTGTGCTTATGGCGGCGATACATGGCAGCTGCCAAGAGGATGGGGCAAGACCGAAAAGCTATTAGACCAAAGAATTAGAAAACTAACTAGTACAAGAAAGTCTGTGCCATTCTGTAACACCGTCCAATAAAGAAAAGAAATTAAGTGATCGAGAAACCAATAAGGCATCATTTGATGCACTACCTCTCAAAAATGATATAAAGTATAAAAAAATGTCGGGATTGTAAATATTAATATCGTGAGAAATATTTAAAAAATTACATTTGTGTAATTTAAAAAACAAGAAAATTATACAGCATTGTGAAGTTTGTGTCATCTGTTACAGACTGAAATTACCACTATCCGTAGGTTAAAGTAATAATTTGGAGCTGTTTTTGAGAAAATCTTTTATTTTTATTTTTAAATATTATTCACATTTCACTGAAAATATTTTGAAAAGTACATTTCCTAATTTGATGATGAATAGAACATAATTTATTTTGAGGAAAAATATCTTGAATAATGAAGTTGTAAGAAGACAGAAAAAAATTCAACTTTTGTAGTTTTCAAAATTTCATATATTTGAACAAAACTGTGACCTGCGTCAGTTTGTTAAGCGTCCTTTACGTCCAAAGTTCAAAGAACTTTCGAGCCATTTTTTAGTAAAATTTAAAGATGTTATTGATGCTTCATGTAAAGCACCTCTAAATTAAAACATCGTTCTCAAATACAAAGGATGTCCATATTACCAATATCATGTGATCACAACAATTGGGGAATGTATGTTTTCATGAAAATCCTGCTTACAGTTCATTCGCTAGCGTTGGTCGCAGACGGACGGACAAACGTTTTGCCGGCAATCAATCTTTCGCTATCAAGAAGCCACGAAACGTGCATTTTGAGTGCAGAATGTGTTAATGGAAGAAATTCGCTACAAATAAGAACGGGAATTGTCCACTTTTTCGGTATCAGGGACCTACAATACTAATTTTCCTGCTGAAAAAATCGCTGTATTACATAACTTTCTCCAGACGACACACGTAGTATGCGAGAAAAAAGTATTCTGAGATGGCCCCTTGTTTTGCTTCTGGACGTAAATGTAGCTTCACTTTGCGCACGTTTAGTTGAACACTCCTTTTGCTTGTAATGGTAAGAGTAGCGGTAAGGGCGAGTTGCTATTTTGTTAGCAATGCAGAAACATTATACTTTCAATTCGTGAATCGATGCAAATAAGTTTTCTATAACTCACAAACGAAAATGACTATTTTCCAAATATTATTAATCTTGCGATTTTTAAATTTTATTTTTATTTCTTTGGGTTAAACTTTTATTCATCTTTCAACTATTTATAGTTACAATGACGGAAAGAGATTCTGGGACTCAAGAACACATGCGCAGATAATCTTTTCCCCCCTACGTCACATACAGTTTTTACTGTTGTTTTTTTCTGAATAAATCTAAATGTAAGTAACGGAAAAGCAGCAGTATAGATTACCGAGTCGGGCGATCGTCAACAAAATGGCCGCACTACATGATTATGTATCTACTGAATTACCGTCTTCGACGTCTATTTGGATACGGGCGCTGCCCGCGACCCCTGGCACGTGCGGCTTGGCCGCTTCAGCGGGCGCCTTCGCCATGTCGGCGAGGAGCTCGTGGCGCGGCGCGTCGGGCGCGAGCGCCAGCAGCACGAGCGTCTCGCGGCCGCGCGCCGCCTGCCGCGGCTGAGGAGGATGCGCCGCTGCCGCGACCTCGGCCTCCGCGCCCTCGCCTCTGCCCACCCACTCGCAGCGGCACGGCGACGGCCCGCGCGGCGCGCGCTCGGCGTGGCTGCGAAGCGGAGTGGGCGTTGCTTCCTCACGCCGAGGGCAGTGCAGGCTGTGGCCCTGGCGGGTGACGCCCTCTCTGGAACCTGAGATTCGGCACGGACCTGGACGCAAGGACGCCCAGAGAAAACTAGGGGCAATTGATCCACGAGGGCCCCTAATTTCAAACAAAAAGGACCTTCCACCCCCGATTCATGAACAGAATCAATTTCTACATGCATCGGAAATAACTTATTATATTTAAATTTGGGATGAATACATTTTATTAAATTTCTTTCAATGTTAAAAAAGCGTGGGCCCCGATTAGGTGGGGATCTGGGTCATGTTGCCCCAGCTCCCCCCTTCTGGTCGCCACTGGTAGATGTGGGCTTGCGATGTTACTGCCTCCAGGTATTTCCGCCTGTGGGGGCACCGCCCCCAGCGCCAGCTCCGAACTCGACAATGGTCTCTTGGGCATGTGCGGCAGTTTCGGGATTGTAAGTGTACGGGGATAGGACAGGGCAAGGATGAGGAATACGAACTTGTATTTGTTACTTGCGTTAGTTTGTTACTAATCCTTAATTTAATGTCTTGTGATTTGGAAGATGTCGGAAATAAACTGCACAGTTGTTTACATTTTGTGGTTCAGTATGATTATGAAACTAATGATGCTACAACAGCACACACTTTCCCGCGATATTATTAATTGTTGTGTAATATTATAATATGACAATTTCTATCTTACACTTCAAATACAATTTGAAACTTCTTTCAATAAACGAAGCGTACATATATTTTAACACACTTTTTTTAATTTTAAAGTACACATTTTTTAATTCAAACATTTAAATGACACAGCTTACTGCCATTGAATTCAGTGTATTCAAGTACTACATATTCACAAATATATCAGTGATGCGTGTTGTGTATTTTAGTCGAAAATGAAATTTTTATATTAACGTGAATCAACGGCGGCCATCACTATCGCCCTCTGTTATCCGCGCGGCATTGCAACAAGCAACAATGCCTGCTGATTCGTCGCCGTGCAAAAGAGGGCTTGATAAAAAGGTATTTGTGTATTTTTTGTTGTTATTGTAGAATGGAGATATGTGTATACCAAATGCATGTTTGGCATAATACAAAGGGCAGTATTGTAAACAGAAGTAAGTATTGTGATTTCTAAAATAGCAAAAAGGAAGGCTCCCAATCCCACGTAAAGATTTCGTCGTCCAAACTCTGCATAGTCGCCATATCAGTCTCGCAAATAAACATTTATGTCGGAACAGTTTCGATAGAACGTTTGGGCTACAATCAGGTAAAGATTGAATAAGAATTCATTAGCGTAAATATTTAAAAGCAGCTGACGATGTCTTGTTACACGAAATTTTCCTTTTCCTTTAATGCAAACTGTACTTTCTGAATTACACTCTGACCATTTTCCGATACTTATTACTTTATCATTTTCCTTAATATTTCTTGTTCTACCTTCACACCTCATTTTCAAAAAAGTAGCTGGACTGACTTTCAATACGATATTGAGAATACTATTCAGTTTCCTCATAATATTCAACATGGTATTGACAATTACCTCTCTTATTTTACTTCTAGAATTCATAATTCATTTTACTCTAATTCATGCTTTATACTTAAATTTCTTGACTTTTTAATGTCAAAACTCTCATTCCTCTCCTTCAAGACTCTTCCTCCACTGCCCTAAATGATCCTAAAAACTTCAGTTACTAGGTTCTCACTTTCAGTTCTTTTATTTCTAATCCAATACATAATACTCAACTTCACAATCATATTACTCACTTCTTTTCCCTTCCTAGTTATAACGTTCCACAACTTATTCCTTTTATACCCCCCTACTGAAGTTCATATTATTACAAAAAAATCAACATTCGCATATCAACTGTATTTGTTCTAATTACTAATAAATCATTAAAGGTTTTAGGTAATAAAGCCATTGCTACCTCGACTATTTTGAATTAGTTTCTTCGTTTTCACTATTTTCATAGTATTTGGAAATTAGCTATAATCATCCCTAATTTGTAAACCAAAACAGGTCAAAGATTTCCTTCAAATTATCGACTTATTAGTTTATATTCTTCAGTATCAAAAAATTAGGAAGCTATATTACTTCACTGACTTTATACATTCACTTCTCAAAATAAGATTATTGAACCCTCACATTTATTCATTATTCATTTGGATTTACGAACAAACATTCGACTCATCAGCCATTGTGTATTACTGAACCATTGAACATTCTTTTCATTTGAACAGCACTCATTTGTAATCTTTTTAGTTATAGAAAAGGCATTTGACAAAATTTTTGCATGGCAGTTTAATATATATTCTGAATCTTGGATGTATTCCTATTTGTTTTAACATATTATTACACCATAGATTGCAAAAAAATAAACTAATCTAGTGTAACTTACTTTCAGTTATAGAAGAACGGTTTCGTTCAATTTGTATCATATCAACATCTCAACATTGGTTGTCATTAGTTTTCCATGTGGCTTAACGGAACACTTCTTAGGCTACCTAAACTAAACTTTGTTCCTTGCTACTAACACCACAGTTGAGTAAATATTACAAAAATAATAACAAATCGTAATTCTGCAGTATGACTTTTGAGCAAGCAATTTAAAGTTTTCCTTTTAAATGCCGCACAGCTTTCATTTCTATAATCACCATGAACATCGGTGAGAATTCCTTACGTATTTACATATACTCACCTCATACGACAATAATGCCACTGTTTTCACTTGCAACAAAACACGAAGTCAGATGCGTCAGTTTTATAGTAAGTTTATCAACCTTATCATGGCGATCAATACATAAATTGCAAGAATTTTGCAAGCATACATATTCAAGCTACATGCAATACGAATGAGAGTTTACTAGTGCTCAGTGGCCTGATACCCGGATCTGTAGAGCCGAATGCTCAAACGATCTGACCTTTATGGATTTATGAACAAACAGAAATGTGACGTAGTTTCACTTGGAGACTTCGGATACGACCTAACGTCATGGTTGCGTACACCGAACAGAGATCCTTCAACACCCGAGGAAATGGCATACCTCTTCGCGTGATTTGGATGATTGAAAGATTGATGTTATTTCCTTCCCGAATTGTTCCATGTATTTTTCCCTCAATGAAATGAAGGATTTTTCTTTCCTTTATTTAATTCTTGATGCATGTGAGTTGTTAAATGTTATTTTGTACTATTTTAAAAGATATAGAAAACGCCCTTGATTGCAGTCGCCTTCATTATTTTGGATATCTTCATCAGAAGGCATATTGAAATTGCTCAAATTTTGCATATTTAATAGCTTAAAATTACAAAACTTGTAGGTGAAACCGTAAAACATGAAACACTTCACACCTTCAAAATGTGAACGTAAGTAAATGAATACAAAAACAATGAACATGGCCTCCTGTGTTTACCTAGTAAATGATACAATTTTCCATATTTATCTACCTAATATTAGCAAAATCTTATTCACTCCTTAGCTAGCAAAGGCTAGTGCTAAGAGCTGAAACCAGTTAGAAAATGCTAATGGTAACAATAAATTCTATAAGCTTTTGCTTTTTTTAAATTCACATCTCATTGTCTCCTATATTATTTCAGTTGTATAGTACCTTTTGCGGCTCTCACATGCAACCTATCTTTATAATTAAGTCTCTAAAGAAATAGAATTTCACGGAGACGTGACGAATTACACTTTGACTTTAAAAAATATGACGGATTTGTTTTTAAAACGCTTCTAAATATATTCGTGCCAAATGCAACCCGCGGCACAGAGTTAGCCAATAACTTCTAAACGAGGCCTTATAAACTAACACATTGAGGCTAAAGATCTGAAAGAAACGTTCTCCGCACCGTAATCTACATGATGAGATATTCTAGAAGATTCTATTGAATTTTTGCTAGTTCGGTACGTGACGAATACTACCAAAGCCACCTATCAACCCTTGGTGATGGTGGCAATTTTTGTGACGTCACGCTTAGAAGGCTAAGAGTCCTCTATCTTATACTATTTACGCATTCTGTCTACACCGTGGTTTTTGCTGACTGACGAGGCTTATTTACATAATTATTAATTCAAGATTCGATCTCCCAGCAACAACTAGAAGTACTATTAATAATTCCTTGATACCGATGAATATGGTTTCTTATGCGTGTTACGCAACCGAGCTACTTCGAAGCTTTGCTCGTCAGGCGGCGGTGGCGGAAGAGCCCAGCCCTGCCGTCTGGAGCACGCCGCTGTGGCGACGTGGGGAGGCGCCCTTAGGGGCAGCGAGATGCGGAGATGCAACCATGCCTCTAGGACTACAGGGAGATGACATGATGTCGCCTGAAGCAGCGATCCGCCATATTGCTGTGCCCAAAACGCTTTACGCGCCCTTGTGTTAAGGTGTGTAGTTCTTTTATATTTAGAGTCATGGTCAGATTAACAAGGTTTCGTAACAGTTCATCATGGTTACTTGGGTGGCGTGCTGCTGTTCAAATCGTTCGGGCAAGTCGTGAGTTACGTTTCTCATGTAAGTAGTTACTTTACACGGTTTGGAGAACATAATAACATTTTAAGATATTAGTTAATTGTCATGATTTTTCTCTTCATACCAAAGAGGAGAGCTCTGTGGATTATTTGTGCAAAAAGACAACTGGCAGCCTAATACATACCACAAGTAATGCTCGGTTTATTTTCAAAAACAGATTTTTGGTATAATTTCTTTATGATACGTACGTTGAGGAAACTTGTAATTCCAAACATTTTAGCAGCTTTTCTTCTACACCTAGGAGAAGTAAATTGTATAGGAATAATTATTCACTGAAGTTACTTCAGTAGGATAACTAACATTTATTTTTAACGACTTCTACAAAAAAATCTAAAATTTTGTACAATGTTGAACCCATTACAGAGTGCGACAATAAAATTCGCCGCAGAACAAAATATGTGGTTGTTATGTAGTTCATCGTTCTGATGACAATAGTGAAAGCCATTTTCGCTGTCGCCTTAACTTTCTTCAGGAATCGCAATTTTATCTGCGATCGGTTGCGTTATTTATGTTGTCGCGGTGCTTATCACATTCTGATTTTTAGAAATGTTATTGCCTAGTGTTCTGATTAGAGATGAGAGGGTGAGATAAGCACTTGGGGTAAGAAAACGGAAGTTCCACTCTCATCAGTCAATCTATAGAGAGATCACACAGTATCTATTCTTGAAGTGTCTAAATCCAAGAATAGCGAAGAACATTGTTTGTGCAAGTTCTCATGTTTCATGTACTCTAGTATGTCACTGAAGAACAGAAAGAGTTAGAAGTAACACTTCAGCAGATTTTTCCGATATCATTTTAGGCAGCAAACTCGTACTCCAGGGTTTTTATGGTAGTGGAAGAGTTCGTAGTGCACTTCAATTTCATTGACGAAAGAGCTATGAGAAACCATATTTGTTGAAGAAAATACTTTCCTGTGTTCATTGGATGGTCTAACATTTATTTCACATACTCCAGGACATTTTCTCATGTAATTCACTTAGCGTCTACGTCCCATACGAAGAGCGTCTTCACTGTCGTCTAAGCACATAACACGTACAATATCGAGTGGTGTTTTCTTTCCTGTACGAAATGTTTTCAAAGTTAATGCCTTTTAGCAAATGTTCTGTTTATTTTATCTTCCAAGCTCAAGAATAGAGGAAAATGCATATTAGTTTATAAAATATTTTTTATTATAACCACTACATCTCATCTACATCTCATATGAACAAAACACAACTACAATGAACAAAATACAACATTGACACTTCTATCATTATGCAAAATGAAGATATAAGAAAATTACTATTCGCGAAATAAAAAGATATATCCCCTTTAAAACGATAAAAAATTCAAGAACCCTCTTCTGTAAAAATAAGAAAGGCAATAACGATTCTTGCTTTTCACACTTCTGCTCTTCATTTTTCTCAAACTGCTACTGCTCATTCTTCGTAAACGGAGACAGAAGATGTAATGGTACTGGAAATATGACGGCGGATCGTCTGTCTGCAGAAATTGTGTTCAGGGTTTGCAGGTAACGAAGCTGGAAAATAACCATTTGCGAAATTACTGTGACTTCTAGAATTGGAAAGATAAACGGTAAATCACAGAGTTTCCATCTTATTTATCTGCATTCTCAATCTCTACAAAGGTTATAGCATACTCTAAGGAGACATCATTACTTTATGGTTATAGCCTCGACTAGTCCTCCTCATAGTTACCCCATTCTCATTGCCGCTGTTTGATGCACTTGTTTTTCATAAAAGTCTATTATTCCGTGAGCTTGTCTGATTTCTGTTATTACTCTTCTTCTCAACGTTTTACTGTGAAGTGAACTCGTGTAAAACTCTTTCATGAGAGTATAATCGACCTGTCATATTTTAAAATTCTCACGTATTCGGAACCTATGTTGCATGATGTGGTTTGTGACTGTTAATTTGCTGCAATGCTGGGCGGCAATTCTGTACTTTTGTCCTTGTATAACTTTCGTTTCCATCGCATGTAAGTTTATCTCAAAATAATAACGACCTATACCATTGTCCCTTATTATCCATGCATGTTTGAATTAATGTGGATTAATTGATAATTTATAAATGTTTGGATCGATGTCTACCTGTAATCGTCACTGAACTGGAATAGATATTTCAAGTGATATATGATCCCTTTGCTAGCGGCCATCTATCACCACCCAAAATATTTGTTTTTATATTTTCTCTATTTTGCGGTTTTCTAATGGTATAACGGTAATATAACTATCACGAATAATTAAGAAGAATAAAACCTCGTTCTGTTTAGTACTTTTTGTTGAAAAATTTGAAGCCGTTTTTAAGAAAATGCCTTTTAAGCGTTACTGTAAATAGATAAGCAGTTTTCGACTCACACAAAACTTTTGAGTATTCGAAAAACTTCATTGAAAGTCAGTTGATGAACTGTCACTCACTAATGTAATAATGAATACAAATCGCTGTACATCTGTTAAAAAATACTTTTGTGTAATTTTCGAAGAAAAAAATACAGCAAAATCAATTTTATGCCATCTTAAATAATGCAATTAGCACTATCTGCTCAAAAAGTTTGAAGAACCAATTAGCAGTCGTTTTTTAGAAAATGGCGTTTTAGCGTTTATGAGAATGCGGAAATTTGACTTCGTCTTCCCAGAAAACTGATGTTTCCTGTTGAGAAACTTTATAAGGCATCATATAAAGTACATGTACTATTAAATGCAAAAATCTTAACTAATCCCCGCCAAAGTAAATATCAACGATGTGAGAGACAAAAAAATACATTTTTGTGAAAAACCAAGAGAATAGAGCAATATGGCGTTTATGTCATGTAAGATAGTACATTTAGCACTATCCGTAATAAAAGTTTGAAGAAAAAATTTTTGCGCCGTTTTCGAGAAAATCTTGTTTCTGTTATTGTTTAATATTGCACATATCGCTTCCAATATTGTGCAAAAACTCCTTAAATTTTCAAAAAATGTTCATGACATTAATGAAAGAACTGTAGATGGAGAAAAAACTACATAAAAGAAAAATCTCTATTTTCAATTTTGTATTTGTAGAAAAACGCCGAATCAAATTCAAATATTTGCAATTTTCGGAAATTCTGAGTTAACAGTGAAATTCAGGCCCATGCCATCTTTATAAGTGTATTTACTCTATTATTTCAAGACATTTAAAGAAAAAATTTGGAGTAATTTTTTAGAATATTTTGAAAATGTTCCATGATCTTTGCGTAAAGTCCCCCCAAAAATTAATGAATGTTTTTCCAAATCGCAGAGCTTCGATTCAGGCCAGATGGACAGGAGTTTATTCAGTTTGGAATAAATCGGACGCGTAGTTTAGGCGCAAGCGATGACCACATACACCGGACGCACGGACGGACGTTTTGCCGTCAATTGCGTTTTCGGTATCAAGAAACTTCAAAAAATGAATTCTGGCTGAAGACACCACTTGTTAGAGGATTTTTTTCTAAACTTCACAACTGGATTGATCCACTTTATCGTCATCAGAGCTCGGCAATAAGAGTTTTTCTGCAGAACTATTTAACTTTCTCTCTACTGCGTTAGCAGTAGCGAGGAAATAATCAAATAACCCCCTCCCCGCTCATTGCACAAACAATTAAGAGCCTACCCGGGCTGGAATTGTCTGTGTGGCTATTGAAGCGTGCCTCCAGGACTGCAGCCTGTGCAGCCCTTCCTTCTCCTCGCCACGGTCATGTGCGCAAGCGTGCGCTGTGCGCAAGCGTGCGCTGTGCGCAAGCGTGCTCTGAGCGCCTGTTTGATTTAATTTATTGCAGTGCTGTACGGGAGTGTTTTATTTGTTGTGACCATGCTCTTTGTTAGAAAATCATTTTCTTAAGAGTTTTTTTTTCTGCTTCTGCAGACCATTAGTTCATTACTGAGCGTATTGTTGAAGAGGCCGCTTCAACGTTTAAGTGTACCTGGAGCGATGCGGGGTTGTCTGCCATCACCTCGGACGCCTCCTTGAGAGACCGCGCGGCCTTGAGTTCGCCTTCGGCAGAGATGACTTTGGCGCGGGCCTCCCTCGTGGCCTCGGCCTCAGCGGCCATCGCGCGCTGCATGCTGCGCGGCAGCATTACGTCTTTTCTGCAAATCAATTCACAAACGCCAGTGAGAAGTCGGAACTGGGGGGAAAGTTAACACTCCCACGATTTTCGAAATTATTTTAGTAATTACTGAGGAGTTAAAATTTTATTTGATTTCTTTTTAGTTAAAAGAAATTTCATCTACAAATGAAATCATACAAAAATTGAATATTGGTAGTGATTCGCAAGGCCATTTTTTGTTAAACAACAACTCTCTGAAGGAACATCTTTTCAAAGGATCTCTCCGTGGGAACGATACGAACTGGCCAGAGGAACGTGTTGTCGAAGGCTTCCGCAGTACACTAAGTGATTTTGGCCGTTCGAGTGACGCCGCGTGCAAGGCTCCTACGCTGACGTTTTGATAATCTTTTTGAGGTCTTCCTCAGACCCCTAATACATTTCAGCCCTGAGAAAGGCCTTGAAAAAATGGTCAAATGTCGCATCTCAGCCTATGACAAGACGTCACCCGGACAGCCAAGATTATTCGCTGCTCAGAGCAACAACCACCAGAATTGAATTGGTGATTTGAAAAGGGAAATAACATTCACAAATTTAAAAGTAAAATCTTTTCTGCTTCATAACTGTTTCTATACAAATGCAGATATATTGATCATCGAAAAGAAAAATAATTATTATTTTACAAAACAGTGATATAAAATGAATTAGTTTACATTTCTATTGTATATTTTTTTAAAGACTCATTATGATTGTAAAAAAAAAGACTTCAGCTTCCGGGTCAATGACCCCCATTTTGTTCAGGTTCTTGTCCAGTTTCCGTGATCCATTGAGCAAATGCTGAGATGGGCCCTTGTCTTGCTTCTGGACGTAAATATAGCCTCACAATGCGCACGTTTTGTTGAACTCTCCTTTTGCTTGTAGCGGTAGAAGTAGAGGTAAGAGCGAGTTGCTGTTTTGTTAGCAATGCAGAAAAATAAAATCTGCAGTTCGTTGCAAATACGTTTTCTATAACTTGGAAACGAAAATGTCTATTTTTTCAAATGCAGCTAATTTCTTGCTTTTTTATATTTTATTTTTTTATCTTGAACTTTTACTTACCTTTCAACTGTTTATAGTTAAAATGATGGGAAGGGATTCTGGACCTCAAGAAAACGTGCGCAGATGATCTTCTCCCCCATACGTCACATACAGCTTTTACTGTTTTTGACTAAATAAATGTAAATCTTATAGGGTCAGTCGTTATCAAAGGTTGATCGTTACGTGCATGTGTCTGATCTGCCCTTTGATCTAGGTTATGTATGCGGAAGTCACAGAATGTCTAGGGTGTGTTTTTTCCATATATGTCGGGGTGCGTTTCGTAGGATGTAATGGCAGGTAGGACAAGATTTCGGCAAAAATAAAAATTAGAATTAAAATGGAAGTACAATATATTCTAGGACTATTCATTGGGGGAGTAGGTATGGGGGTAGTTCGTCGGATGACGATAACTGTACCGCCTTCGAGAAGAAGGTTCTGTCGTTTCGGTGGATTATGTAGTTCTGTAAAGTAAAAGATTGTTAGCAGTCAGCATGGTTTCTTGAAGTAATAGGATCCTGATCGAGTAATATTTGAGGAATTGAGTGAGGATGTTCTTTTCTGGGTCATGGTACCACGTGCATTTCCACGATGAAAGGGTTAGGATTCTGGATAACGGAGCCAATAATTAAGTATTTCAACAAGTTTCAGACCGAAGGTGGTAAGTTTAATGAGGGTGCCTTCTGGGCCTTTAAGAATGTCTATGAAGGTATGTATAAGAGGGAGACTATTCATGATGGTAGGAGATTGAAGGATGGAAAAGATGTCTGTAAGGTCTTGTTTTTGTTGACGGTTGGGTTGATTGGTGGACGTTGCTGAAGAACATGATACATTTTGAGTTGGGGTGGTAGAAAGGATTGAGAAGACACTGAACTCACGTCGGGAGTGACTTTTTGTAGTTGCTGTTGGCTGACAGTTCTTGCTCGAGTGAGAGATGGGCAGGAGGCAGGGTGGTTGAGGGAGCAGTTGCAACAATTGGGGGGAAAATTAGGTTTCGTGTCAGGGAGGGGCATTGTTCAGTGGGATGGGGGTTAGCACGAAGGGCACAAGGCACTGGTCGTCTACAGTACGTCCTTGTGTAATACGAGTTTCAGGCCCCAGCATTTGCACTGAATTCAGGATGCGTCATTCAGTTTCCCTGTCTATCAGAGTTTAGTGAACAGGGACTAGCTATTCAAATTTCGTCCATGGAGATCTTCGTAAATTGTGGCACGCCCTTCAGGACAGATGGATAAATATTCTCTTATGCGTGGTCACTCCATGAAGTGATTATTGAAATGTGGCTCTTCCTCTCGTAGCAAAGCTGGAAGAGTCAGCCCTCTAGCTCCCAACCTCTCGATACACGAGCTCAAGTTACGACTAATCCATGTGGAATTTACGGGTACATACAGCGTAGTATTTTCGCATTTTTCTATTTCTTGTGTCTTCACAATCCACGATTGCTCTGTCCCGCATCATAATTTATGTAATCCTAATTGTTATTCTTCAATAGGTAGATAAATTCACAATAATTTCCAAGGGTAGTCAGGGTTGCACTGATGCTGGAACGCCATTTCGATACTGTTTTTGGCTTATAATGTAAAATAAATTAAACGTCCCATTTCTGTAAAATTCAAGTGCACCCCTAGAATGTGCTGCTGGAGACACGTGAACCACTAGTTTTGTAATGGATGGACGTCCAACGTATCCAACAGACGTGCAGAACGGAACAGAACATCAGTGCGCGGTCCCGTCCTACGTTGAGACACAACTGGGTTGTCATCTCCTTCGTCTTCGGAATTCTGTTGAAACTTATGGGAGAAAAACAGTGAAACAACAATTAATAAAGGAAATGCCATGCAATTTTCAAGCAACGTTTAGCTATTGTTATTTTGTCCACTCTTTTATGACATTAACGTACGATCTTTTTGAGTACGAAGATTTAGATTCAGTTGTCACTATGATAAAGAAGGCGGTAAAATGTTTGTTGACGAGGATATATATGTAAAAAAGCAAAGACGACAAGTTCATAAGAACCGCGATATGTTTATTAACTTAATTTTTCTTCCTGGGCCTTTTCCAGCTTCAGGAAAAGACGATTTGGACTATCCGCTCCGGGTACTCACTATTCTGTTCCTCGTGGGGACACACATTAAAGATTGCACTAGACACTGACACACTTGCGAGCTCCGCGGTCTCTGGTCAGCAGTCTCGCAAGGCCTTCCGCAACAACACACACACACACACACGAAAGACGAGGGACGAACAACAATGCCCACACAGGACTCGAACCTGCGACCCTCCATACCGAGGCGCTGAGGCGGCCCGCGCTAGAGCTACCTCGGCCATCTAGGTTGGCACTTGTTAACTGAAGTACGTAAATTGGTTTGGAAATCATAGTTTCTCTTAAAGTTGAAACAGCATTCTACATGATTATTATTTAGTTGAATTTTCTGTTATTTGAAAATATGTTTTGTTCCATAATAATTATAAGATACAAATATAAATATAAATCATAGGTCAAATTCATGTCATTGTCATGTTCGTTGACGGTACAAAAACTACTCACATTTCTACTCTCTCCACTTTGATTCCCCAAGGGTCTGTTGCCGCAATCAAAGTTGTCTGCAGGATGTTTGCAATTGACTCTCGGTTAGCAAGAATATCGGACAAGTTTTGAGTCCCTAGCACATTTCGAAGAAATGTTGCGGCCAAGAAATTGGTTGCATTTCTGAAATTATTAATGGAAAATTTATTAGCAGAAACGGAGTTTGTAATACTAATTTACAATTCATATTTTGCAAGTGATCTAAGAAAAACAATGTTATGATATGAATTAGGAAATAATGTAACCACAACAATTCAAAAGTTTCATACTCGTATTTATTAAAACATTTAGTACCCAAAGACAACCTTCGGGAATACTTTCCCATCATTTCTGCCTGTGAACAACACTAGCACAAAAGCGTTCATTGCATTTTCCGCCAAATGAAAGTTAGGTACTTAACATGAAGCCCATGGGGCACTTTAATTTTTACAAAAACAACTCAAATTTTTTTCTTTATATTTCTTCTAACAATAGAGAATATTACGCTTATAAAGATGGCTTATGTCCGATTTCCACTATTAATTCAAAATTTTGTAGAATAGCAAAAGACTCAAATGTTTTGAACCCACTCGAACAAATACATTATTGAAGATAGAGACTTTTTCAAAAAACTCTCTACAGTTAGTATTTAATTAATATATTGAACTCTTGGTTGCAAATATTAATAATTTGCGCGCAGTATTGACTATAATATGGCAATGTTAAAAACCAGCTCCAATTTTTTTCTTTTAACATTTGGTACTAAATGTTTGTACTAAATTTATTGAGTAACTCTACATAAACACCTTTTTGATATATTATTTTAATTTTCCAATAATTACGTTTGTTGATTTTTGTAATATTTCACCTTGTTAAAATTTATATTACAGTTATCTTTATTTTTTTTCATACGTTTGTACTCGCACTTACAAGCATGTACAATCGCAGCTTGCACGCGACAGGGCGCGCCATGTCTGAGCTGAGGGGAAGAAGATCCTCTACTACACATGGCTGCGCATTACGTAGCTTGAGGATTCTCAAGAAAACAATTTTGGTCTGATTCCTTAACACTTACATTAAAAAAATTTCGAAAGATGTTTCCCGAATGTTTTTCATTTCACATTTTGATTGAAAATGTTGCCAAATATGTTTTATGTAGACTTCGTATTCCTAACTTTGTGCTTAAATGCAATAAAAATTAAAATGTAAAAACTACGTGTTTAGACGTGGAAGGGGATGGAAACAATTTGCATTTTTATATGCGATCATACTTTTGTTCAAAACTCTTATTTGATGTCGTTTTATTTTGCATTTTTACATTTATCAGGCCACTTCTTTTTGTGAGAGAAACAATGCTTGAACAACTATTTTTTTTTGTTTTCTTTATAATTGACGGGAAATCTTCACATAACTGTAGAGTCATTTGAATGCCCCTTAATCGGGTAGCCTTTTTCTAGATTTTCATTAAATTTTTGTAAACTGTAACTTCTGGTTCCGTTTCCAATATTTGTATAATGGTTTTTATATGAAGTTAAATAACGTCTTGTGTACCTAGTCAAAATGTCTTCTCTATTTATGTTGATTCTGAAACAAGATACAAATTTAAAATAAAAAATGTATGGTGCACAAACCTGTAGTCATTGACGCAAATTATTGCCTTCAGAGGGTTCTCTACCCGATAGTATACTACAGCATCTACCTCCACTGTCACCGAATCACGTGTCAGGATCTAGAATCATTCGCGATTTTGCTGGGCAACAAAAAACATGTATCGCAGGGTCTCCTGCTTTCATTAGCGTGATCTACAAATTATAACATTGCGTTGAAAATAATAGTAATAATAATAATAATAATAATAATAATAATAATAATAATAATAATAATAATAATAATAATGTTTCTGAATAAATGTTACGAACTTTCAGGATCTGTAGAAGGGATACAGAAGACTTTTGTTTTTGGCAGCTGGATGGGACCCATACAGATTAGGTCAGATTGAAGAGTTAGAAAAAATTCAAAAGAAAGCAATCAAATTCATAAATAAGGGATCTTCGAGTAGTTCAAATCCACCAAAACCTATAGAGGCCCTCAGTGTGCGAAGAAAAAAAGCCAGATTGTGCTGCCTCTTCAAGGCGTACAGTAAGTCACCTGCATGGGCAGAAATAACGAAAAGACTGGACTCTCCTTCAAGAGTTGGGAGAAACGATCACAAATGCAAAATAAAAAGTAGATGTCAGAGATCCGACATAGGGAAATATTCATTTGTAAATCGTACGGTTAAAAATTGGAATGAAATCCCTGCAGCGGTCGTAGAGCCTTTTCCTGGCTCTGTTGGTGTTTTTAGAAGACGACTTAATAAGTACTTGTAGAGGATGTATTTTACCGCACAGTTCAGAATACACAATTTGTAAATTATTATAGATAAAGTGTAGTGTAGTGTAGTGCAGTGCAGTGGAAAGCTACTTTAATTAGTTATATGGCATAACCAAAGAAAGATGTAGTGAAAGTGTAGTGTAGTGTAGTGTAATGTAGTGAAGTGAAGTGCGACAGTAGGTGGAAAGCAAATCTAAATGCTTAAAGAGCTAACTTTAAAAATCCACATTGTGTTTATATTTAAAAAACAAATTGTGTAACTGGTTAATTTTATGTATATGTATATATGTGCATGTTTACTAGGTGTAACTAAATATATGTTCTTCATTTAAATGTAGGCATGTATAATATGTAGGGCAAGTGTGTTTGTGTTCGTGTTATGTGTGAACGTGAGAGTGAGCATTCATGTATAGGAATGTGTATGTATGTATGCATGTGTATGTATATGTATATGTATATGTATATATATATATATATATATATATATATATATAATGTGTGGGTGTGGGTGGGTGAGTATGGGTGTATATATGTGCCATAGATGTATACAGGTCTGTGTATGTTTATATATTGAGTGTATATGCTCGAAAGGAGTGTATTGTAAATTGTTTTTATATGGTAAATTGTTTTTGAATTATAAATGCTCATATATTGTAAAACTGTAGGGTTATGGCTACCACCTGGCAATCAGCCAATTGTAGCCAAATAAAATATTATTATAATGAGCCTGTAGTGGAAAACCTCATACAACGAAGTTATACACGAAACATTTGCCCCTAATTGGTAGGCAACTCTTCTTGCATTGGTGTTATGGAGGTACACTACATGAAATGACGTTGCCGAATACTTGTGTTTGACGAGTTGCATACGAATCTGGAGAAATGCCATGATGTATCTCTGTCACATTCTGCTTCCCACCACTTTCATTGCCCCAAAGTGACCATCTCTGGCCCTCCTACGGACATTGTTGATTATTTCAGGTTTCTCGGGGTGACAACAGCTCTGGCCCTTGGTCGTCTATGGTAGTACATTTTCTATCACGGGAAGTGGCGGTGATCTTCCCCGGCTGGAGGAGGGGGGGGATCGGAGATCGGCTGGCGGAGTTCTCTCCCTCCAGCGGGGCACCGCCTCCGCCGGAATAAGCTCTAAGCTACTGCCTGGTATCCCGTTGTGTGTGGGGTGTAACTAAGGAGTGATGGAGGTCTAGGAAGGAATGATTGTGCGTGGTCCATGGCCCATCTATTAGGGTACTCATTCACCATTCGCCAGGTTTTGATCGGATAAACCACGGAAAACTACATATCAGAGTTGCCAGTCCCCAGAATTCTCCTCCAGACAGCGCCTGAAATTGACCTAGCGTCCTACGTAGTTAGGGCAGAAAATCTGCTACTTTGGGACTCGGCCCCTAGGTCTCCCGGTCAGAGGCCCTGCAGTGACATTAACCGGTGCCCAGAGCTACCTCATCTGGTCTGAGACGTGTTATTGTAGACAGAAATATAGGTATTACAATTTTAATTAACTACTGACGAGAAACTACGAGCTGTTGTAAGCACCACTCGTTTAGTCGCATCACGGTCATCAGAAGTTTCTAGTAGCTTTGATCTGACTTAACTCTGTGGGTTTCCCACCAGGAATTACGTTTGTTAGATAATCCAAGTAATACATTCTCCAATGAAAATTAAAAAAATTGTGGAAGCGGAAGAAAATTTTTCAGCCACCCGTACTCACGGCGGCGCACTAGTTTAACATTATCGTGCTTCGAAACAACCATTTTGAACAAATTATTGGCATTGTTGGCAAACTAAAAGCATGACGAAATGTTTAGGGATTTTGATATTTTCTCTGTGAAACCGTTTTTTTGACGTGAAAAACACCGAATTCTATTTCAGCACCTTAAAAAAAATTATAACGGTTGAGAAAATAACTTTCGGAATTTTGTTCTACATTGGCTCCTTTCAAACACCAATTGACTGGGCTATTAGATGTTAAAAATCTCTTTGAGACGAAGAATGTGAAATTGGAATCAAAAAGATAAAAATATGACCAAAAATAGAAATCTTATGAGAAAATTTTGACCGTAATATAAAATACAATTATAAACTATTAAGGAAAAAAACAAAAGTTTAAAAGATGCCAAAATATGACTGTTCAAGACACCTGAAAATTGCGTAATATTAGTTATTATTGATAAAATCATGCTTAACTTACATTTTATATGGAAATAACACAAAGAAAAAAATATGACAGGTCATAAACATCCAGGCCCAACTATCGTAAAGCTCACCATGCACTTTAATGTGAAAATTATGATAATTTGCTAACTGGATTTTAAGGAACTTACTTCTTGTGGTGGGACATTAAAGGTAAGTAGACGCAGATCCACTTTACGGATGTTGTCAGTGCAAGGAATAATAAATATGAATCCAGGACCCTGTGCTCCACCACGTAGTCGACCTAGTCGAAATATTACTGCTCGTTCGTAATGTTTTACCACCTGCAAGGCACAAAGGCAGTAATTTTTATCAAAATAAATAATTCCCAAAAGTCCTATGGAAAATAAAGTTTCATCTTGAATTTCAAGTTTGGAAACGCTTTTTTCTTCTGTTGTTTTCACTTTAAGTATCAAAATTTCACGTTTCTTTTAACCTTCTAATGAATTTGAAGACAAAATTTTAACATTAAGTAAGTATTTAACATTTAAGTTTAAACATTTTAAAAGTCGTAGGATGTATGCCATTTTAATCATCTGAGTTCTGACTTCGGTGCTGTAGGCTATACTCATGTTTTTCTTCAATAAAAAAAATCTAATAATACCACACCATATTAATCATTTCCCTCACTGCTACATGGGAGATCCAAGGTAATTTGCAAACCGTGAAGTTAAATCCTACATTAAACTACATATGAGGTTAGGGTAAGGGTCCGAAAGGCAATGGAGGATCATCCACATACACCATTAAAACATTTGTCCATGATTTATCATAAATTACCCCGCATACGTATGTCTGCTCACACAGCAATGCCCACAAACCAGCTTTGCTCAGTTTCACAATATTTAAAATTCCAGCCAAGTTTTATGACATGCAACGTTGCCGCGCTTTTTCGTTCTTATGAAAAATTGATGACAGTTATTTTATTTTTGTGTTCTTGTCCAAACTACACGGTAAAATATTTTCATTCCAAGTCTTTTCTCTTTAGAAAGTTTTAATCTACGTTTATAACATTTCCACCTCATTTAATCTTATGCAGAAGTAATTCAAGTTTAATTATTTGTGGTCGGATGAGATCCTTTTCCTATACGTTGCGAGTTAAAACGCAAGTTTTCAAATGTGATTATCTTTTAAACTACACGGTAGAATTGCTTCATGCATTGGGAAAGCGTGCAAAAACATCTAATCTTTTCATAAATTTCAGTCGAAACATTCTATCTTATTTTTGACGTAACGTGACAACTTCCTTCAGCGCCAGAAAGTAAAAATAAACATCAAAATCAATCTAATGATAATGGACACTTGTGTATTGCCAGTCTTAATTTACGGATCGCAAACATGGTCATTAATAATATCACAAAAAAGTATGCTGCAAATATGTCAACGCAATATGGAAAGGAAAATATTGTGAATTTCACTAAGATATAGAATAACGTGTACGAAATAAGGGAGAGAACAAAAATAAAAAATGCAGTACAACAAGCCCAAATTCTCAAGTGTAGATGGGGTGGTCATATTATGAGACAAGATCAATAAAGTTGGAAATACTCCTTGACAACCTGAGACCCCAGAACTTGGAGGAGAAAAATGGGTAGGCAAAGAAGAAGATGGACAAATGTTCTACAAAAATTAACCAACAACAGCTGGACAAGATTATCACTTGACAGAAGTACATGGAGGGAAATGGAAGCTGAACAATATGGAAATCAGAAGATAAATGACAAAGGCAGGTAGACAAAGCACAAGAAAGAAGAAGAAGAAGAAGTGTACATTGTGAACATAAAATAATACACACTTTAAAGTTATATCAAATATAGTAACTATGGAGTAAAACAAAGTGAAAAGACTATAAACAGTATAGAAGTAAATATTATTGAATATTAGGTTCCTGTGATTACGTTTGTTTTTATTGTGTTTATGTTAATACTGATTGGCTTATACTATGCTCTTACGATTATGTATTATACAAATAACAATGTGTGCCAACCTCACATTCCGTGTAAAAGTGGCCTTCGCCATTAATGGGATCCTAAAGGCTAAAATAAAAAATAAATTTAAAAATATCACTGTAAATGTAATCAAGTACCAGCTGAACTATTCTAAGTCATTTTCCTTACCATCAAGCAGATGAAGATGGACAAAGGGAAAGTCACGGTAATGAGAAAAATTGATACGATAATCACGAGCTTTTCAATATTCTTCATTGTTTCCTGGTCCTCAGTAACAGTAGAATTTTATTTAATTAAAATGGAATGAGCAAATCAAATGACCTTTAATCATTTGAACTGAATCTGAGAATCTGACGTAAGACGTAATTATCTCTTGTGTTGCATGTATCAACTGAAGATACAAATTTTAACATAAAAAGCATCAACTGCGTTCCTCAATGTAAGAACGTGTGATGTGACCATTTTATAAAAAAAATATTCTGGTAGTAAAGCGTTGAATGTAGAAGCCTTCATACAATAGCTTCAGGAAAATTTCACTTGGTCAGTTGGTACCGTCATGTTAATGTTGGCTTGCATGGAAAAAAGGTTGGTTGTTGTGACAAAATGGCTGACTAGCGATTTGAAGTTTTCTTCTTCAACGATAAATAACCTGAACTCGTCAAGAAAGTGGAAATTTTGCTTGTATAAAGGGAAGGATAATGTTAAGAGCGTGGCTAGGAACAGTGGAAAGGATTATTTCAATTGAAAATGAAACAATTTCCATGCAAAATGTACTATTGAGGTGAGGGGCAGAGTGTGGGTGGTTGTTTTGCATATTGTACAAAAAACTGCGTGTTCTTGGATTTAAAGGAAACTAATCTGATCAATAATTTGCAAAGAATATTTATAAAAAATATTTATAATAATTATTATGTATTTTTAATATAATAAATTATAAAAAACAGCCTGTATTCCATTACAAATGTCAGGAAATTTCATATATTATAAAGATTACAGTTTATTGCATTCCCGATTCAATAAAAAATGTTGCATATTCAAAAGAATAATTTATAACATCCCACGTTTTTTCATGGAAAAGTGTTTTGGTTGAGTAGAACAGTAAATCACATCGAACTTTTTCTATTGAAGGCGCAACAATGCAACAAATTTTACAATCAAATTCCAAATTTCTTTCAAATAATAAATTTTTTCAAATTTAAAAAACTCAATGCATGTATTTTGCTTATTTAGAGAATTCTAATAAAGTTATAACACTAAATAATCATTTTTTAATTCATGAAAAGTTGCATAACTACCTCATTCAACTTTCTTCCATGGAGGTACTCAATTATTAATGTGCATTAAAATATAGTTAACAATCTTTCCACTAAAGCACAGAAAACATGCACGCAGGGAAGCTACTTGCAGGAATTGGTGAATGTTTGACACTGTGAAACAATTAAATGATTCAATTTTTACACTTTTACTATTTTTACATCTCAATTGTAGTATTCTTATATTTAATTATAGTGACTTCTGACGTTCGATCGACTGGGACGTGGTTATTCGATCAGGAGTTTCAAAACCATTCCCGATTGAATAACCGCGTCTAGCAGATCGAGCGTCAAAATCATCAAAATTAAGTCGGAGTACGTAAACTTTTAACTCTCACTCGTCCTATTCTGCCGGCGACATGGTTCGGGGAGAAGAAGTCAGCAATTCAAATAGCTTTAAAAAACAAAAGATCCCTATTTTTAAAGATAGATTATATTACTTTTAAAAAACACAAAAAATCTTAACTCTCGCCGCCACAAGTTCAAAGTTAACGTGCCAGGCTACAGATAGGCCCGTCAGACCCCCAATGTTTTATACCTCAGAGATCTTTTTTTAGACTAATGTCCGCTCTGCTGTTCTGTAAAATCGTTTTAATTCAATAAGTTAATTTATAGGTAGAAATTCGCCCTTACCTCTACTCTTACCATTACAAGCAAAAAGAGAGCTCAACAAAACGTGCGCATGGTGAAGCTATATTTATGTCCAGGAGAAAAACAAGGGGCCATTCCAGGATTTGCTCAATGTATCAGGGAAACTGGACAAAAACCTGATCGAGATGGGGGTCATTGACCCGGAAGCTGAAGTACATTATTTGTTACAAACATATATACTCTTTAAAAAAAATTATACAATACAAATGTCAACTAATTCATTATATATCACTGTTTTGTTAAAATAAACATTATTTTTCTTTTTGATAATCAGTATATTCTCTAATTGTATAGAAACAGTTATGCAGCAGAAAAGATTTTACTTTAAACTTAAATTTGTGAACCGACTTCAATTGTTGTATGTCAGCTGGCTGTGCGTTGTATATTCTAACCCGTTTAAAATGTTCACAGCTAAGCACAATTGATTGTCTTGATTCTATGTGTTCCTTAAATTTATCTTGCCCCTCAACCATACTCTTTGTTTCACGAACATTAACACTAAAAAATACAACCATGCTCAACCATTCATTAACCAAAGTTAATTCTCTCTTAATGTAATATTATTCCCCTAATTTTTCATATAGTGTTATTATTTTTATTTGCAATAACATTAAATTGAATATTTGTTTTACTTAACAATTTATATATTGTTTTATTACAGGGTTATGAAATGGCTGATGGCATTTAGGACCAAAACCTAGCTTCTTGTTTATGGAGGACATTAACAAAGGGTGTGTGTGCATGACCTGGTGCGTACAGATACCTTGTTTTATGACGTTGGGACAGCACTACATATCTTGAATTTCAATAACGCCTCTATTTGTATTACACACGGCTCCCACCCTGCTGAAAAAAAAATGTGCAGAACATGCTAGAGGTTGTGACTCACGGCTGCCGGCAGTGGCGAACTTATACCTGGCCGACGCCCGTCTCGGCCCATCCGGAACTTGCGCCACGCTTCTAAGCGACTCACGAATAACTCTGATCCGTTCAGTTCGGGGGGCGCCGGCAGCGCCAGGTCCCCGCAGCGAATTCCGGCAGGTGATGCAATATTCGTTACACCACATTGGTATATACTCATTTTTAATTATTAATTTTAAGAAAATTTGTTAATTTGAGAGCTGTAACAGATGTATTCAAGATTCATATCTGTTTTAATTTGTGTATTATTAATTTATTTTTATCAGTAATTTTTGTAAACTTATTTAATATCAATAATATTAAATAGAAAACTTATTTAATGTCAATAATTTTATACACACAAATTTATACAATGTATATTGTATATTGTGTAGATTAATGTATATAGTAGAGGACTTGATTGACTAAATTGTTTTTGTTGATAAGATTGTGGCAAATGAAATTTTCGTATTCATTTATAAAAATTATCAATAATTTTCATTTTATCAAAACACTTCAGTTACAATTTTGATTACATAAAATTTCACAACCATGAATTGATGGCTGTCATGTTGTTTTGATAATGAGGCATTACTTAAAAAAAATAATGGTCACTAGGTGTATTTTGACTATTTTCTAAATTCATGAATATAATATTTATGTGTTCGGTCCACAGCAAAAAGAGTAGATTTGTAAATATTATTACTTATACTGGTTATGTAAAAATTGTTTATAGTGTGTCTGATGTATTATCTGCGCACGTTTTCTTGAGCCCTCGCTTCGCTAGATTCCAGAGGAGTGGGCAGTTTGGTTATTTTGACAAAAGGAATTTTACGTCGAATTTGTAGTTCATTTTCCCTTTCAAATTGTTTTTAATACACGGGAGCGAACATTCCTCGTCACCATATTTTGTCTACAACTCTTACTGCTATCATTTATTCTTAATGCAACTAATGTTGGGAAAGGAGTGGGGGTACATATTTCGGGGCTCAAGAAAACGTGCGGATATAATACCCGTATGTATATATTGTGTATGTGTGCTTATATGTTCATTATGTACTGTATATTTACATAATTTAGAAATAAATAGTGTATATGAAATACATTTTTATTTTGCATTTCTGTGACCAAAATTTCCTTTATTTTCTTTGAATTCAAAACCCTACGAATTATCATCTACATCAAAGAGTATCTATATATCTATTCTGCATTGTCTTGCGTGTCTTGCGTATTAGATAATGTAATTTCAAGAGACATTAGAAAAATAGTTATAATTAGAAAAATAGACGTATAGTGAAGCATACGGGGCCTGGACCAAAGAGTATTTAACCGCACAGTATATGGCTTAAACTACACTTCAATTTAAACGTAGTGGCATTTCAAGAAAACCAACCCGGCGGAGAGGGATATACCGTCTTCTAGTCGGGAGCTTCGTTACTAGTTAAATTGTTGGTATTGGAGTTCCCGATTGGATAAAAAGATTTCCCTCTCCCTCCAGCGATGGCCTTTAAGTGCCACTATGTTTAAATTGGTAGAAGTACTATTGTTTAATGCATGGAGCGGCGTGGAGGTAGCACGCCGGGTGGAGATTAAAAACGCCTTTTGCCAGTACTAAAATCGCACTATGCTGAAATAAAAGTATTATTATATATCTTGCCAATTCTTGTCATATAAATGGTCAAGCTCCTATGGTTAATATGTCACTATGATTTCGAATCACTAGTGAGTTAAATATAATTGTGAAGAGTGAAGTAAGGTATGGCTACTGCCCTTATTGTGACGAAATTCGGGTGTCGGTAAAGTGTCAATTTTTCGCTTGTCACCGATTGTCCACAACTGAAAATAGGTAGCATAGGTAGAATCAAACATACATAGGCTGAATGAATCACTAGCTGCCGTAACCACTGGCGAAAAGTCGTGTGATTAGGCGGAATTCTGAGAGATTAATTACTATGAATGTTTATTCACATTTATCAAAATGTTATTTTCATATGTTAATGGTCACCAAATTTGAGGCCCAACTTATAACAATGTCGTATGTTGACATTACACATAGATCTGTGGTGTAAGTCATCACTTACATTTTATTTGACAACCCATCTTCACATTCTAAAGCAGCATCCAGAAATTTGACTTGCAACACATATGTAGTTTAATTTCTAAACCAGTTGCTGTGAAATGCTTGTGTTAGAATGGTGATCAATTTCCCATGAATTAGGCCAAATGTTTTTGCCAACCAATTTGTGTATTATTTGTTTTCAAGATTGAGATTTTTTTATTTTTACATTATTTGTGATCTGTTTACTGAGACACATAATAGTGATGATTATAATTGATGTGTAATCATATGTTTTATTTCAAGTATAATTTAAACATGTTACACATAATTTCTAGGTTATATGCTAGTCAAAAATTCATTTGAAGAAGAAAAATGGAAGAGATTGAGTATAAATTGAAGAAGAAAAATGCGGTTCTTATTGTGAATGTAAGTATTCTCAATTAGTTTTTTACTTTTGTATTTTCTCAATCTGTAATTAATAAATGATTTGCAGACAGTGGCGAAGTTGGTTGATACAATACGCCAGAAGACAAATCCCAATGAAAATGGAGAGAAGGTGAAGTTGAATCTCATTGCTGTTAATATACTATTGAATACTATACATACTATTGAAAGTTCAAATCCCTTGTATCACTAATATTGATATTTTTTGCTTTAGAGCCAGGAATTTAAATATCTCAAACAGAAATGTGAAGATGAAGAGGCACTTGTTAGTGTGACTGCAAGTCAAGGTATTGTTGCACTGGTGGAATTGGGTGTGATACCTTGGGATACTGCTCTTTATGGATTTGTGGCTTCATTGGTTACAGCAAGGTACATCTCTAATTTGAATTATATTTATATTTATACCATTATAATAAACTGCATGATTGATGATGGTAGATAGGATTTTTAACCCAGTTGTATGTAGGCTATATACATTTATGAACTTTGCTCATTGAGATGATCAAGCCTGTCAATTTTTGTAGCTAACGTACAGATAACACTAAAGTATTCTTTATTCTTAAGAATGTTGTGATGAATTAAAACAGTGTTTTGTAATTTTCAGCATAAAAGTTTTTTTTACCAATAAAAGAAATAGTGTGTCTTGAGAAGTGTAACCAGTTCTCAGCTAAAACTGTTCAGTTTGAATGTTCTTGTGTGAAACGTTCACTTATTGAATTCCACTGGAAGAAGATTCTGGCTATGACATTGTTCTTTTGAAATTAAATAAATGTAATTGTTAGTATATAAACTTTTCTATGTAACAAAAACTTTTGTAACGGCTATTCTTTTTATTAAAGATTTTATTTGTTAATAATTGTTCATAATTTAATTTAAAAATTTAATAAAACCATTTTCAATGCTAAGATGAAGGGAATTTAACCCGTCATTGGAGATTTTGTGGATATACTACTGATTGCACCAGAATATAGGTCATGTTTTGTTTGTTAAATGACAATACTGGATTTATTACAGGAATTATACAGGAATTATTACTTCAATTGGCCAACTGCTAGTTATCGATGTAGAATCACATCTTCTGCAAAAAAAAGAGTATAGAAGTCCGTTCTTTATTAGAAATCCCCAACATCCCATGATTACAGTGTTAAAACAGAGGAAAGATGTTTGGATTGATGTTTACAGTCAAATGAAATATCTCTTCAATCATTCAAATGAAATGTATGTACTATACGTTATTTCAAAGTTATGTATGTTGTCTCTTTTAGTATAAAAATGTATTAAATACACAATGTGTGATTTATTATTATTATTATTTTATCATCATCATATATGATTACTGATATATGTTCCAGAGTTTCAAATAATTGTGAAGAGATGTTGAGGCCTGTAATTTTGTATACTCTTTGCACAGCGTCTCTGCCAAGTGCATGCAAGGAGCAAACTTGGGATTTACTCCTAAAATTGCCGAGTCCGAATGTGAGTTTCCTTCTCAAAGTGCTGTCATGGATGCAGGTAAATTGAACACTTAATTTATTTTAAATGTTTTTATTTAACACGCTCTGATCTCTGTCTAATATTGTAACTAACATCACATTTTTATATATCTGAGTTACCGTGTTACACAGTAAACTTTGCAGACAAATAAATTTTATGACAATTCATGATCACCATGTCATGATCCATCAAATATAATTGTGCCATTCTTCTTTGTGCTTAACATATTTCATTAAATACTGTCCAATCCTACTCATTACAAACCATACAATATTTGGTGCAAAAACTAAATATTTTCAAGCAAATATCAACACTAATTTGACAATTATAACTGATGTTCATGCAGGTAAATCATGTCCCAATAATAAGATGCAATTCATAAAAATTAGCTTCCGCATCATTGTTGTTGAGTCATTGAAGCATTCCAATCTGATATTCCCTGAAAGCTAGTAGTATTTCAAATGGTTACAATACACATAATACATGTATGGTATGAGTGTCAATTACTAATTTACTGTAATTGACTATATATTGTAATAAAAATATATAATACAAAATTGTTGTATATTTACTGTATTTTGAGTACAGTGTACTTCCTGGAATTAATTCTTAAATATTGAAAGGTTGTAAACGTAAAAACTGTGCAAAATATCAAGGCATTATCCCGAAGGCAGACTGTTGGCACATTGACTGCCAAATTGACTCAGATTTGGCGCCACGTTTCGAACAGCGCAGTTTTGCTACTCTTTGAAGGCGTTTAAGAAGGAAAGATCATACATTTCAAACTTCCCGCTTTCGAGATTTCTAATTTTACTCAGAAAAGCCGCGCGAATTTCTTCCCAGTTGACCAAATACTCATTTCTTTCGTACAATATTCGTCGACGTCGATTGTCAACTGCTTCATGTTAGTTCGGAGCGTCACCAAAAGATCGCATCAGCTCCTGGGCGGCCGCGACGAAATAGGTGCTAGTGTCACATTTTTCGGAATCCAGCTCTTTCCACTT
This sequence comes from Gryllus longicercus, assembly GCA_038098605.1. Taxonomy (NCBI): domain Eukaryota; kingdom Metazoa; phylum Arthropoda; class Insecta; order Orthoptera; family Gryllidae; genus Gryllus; species Gryllus longicercus. Next base: position 140,022 of record JAZDUA010000102.1, read on the forward strand.
TAGACGCAGCGGACTCGCATTGTCATGAAAGTCTGCGCTGTCAGGCAATTCTCAGCTATTTTCTGCAGCCTCACGTGCAGTAAAACGTGAAATTCGTAACGAAAACGTTTAATTTCGTCTGGACACAGGTAACCATGGCAATCTCTTCAATTCTCAATACTCTTCTTTCTGCAAAGTAACAATCTTTGTCAATTATGTATCGTTTCTTTTCCAGAACACTCTCGTCTGATGAAAACTTTCGGTAGAAAAGGCGATGATCGCTGCAGTTTCTGCTAATGCTCTCCCAATTTAAGCAATATTTCGCAGCTTCTACGCTGACGTTCGCGCGCTTTTTAGAGGATCGGGACGGAAACGCGGAAGTGGGCAACGCCGTGCCCGCAGCGCGCTTCATTCAAATCGAGCGATAGCCCTTTGTTTCCTCGGTGTTCTGGGAGCAATGGAAAGACCCTCACGCGTAGAAAATCTTGCCTTTGATATTAATCAGATTTTCTGCAAAGCTGAAATTTTATTGATATAATTAAAATAAAAAATTGATGGATAGAAATTAGAATGTAGAAAAGTTTTGAATTTTTGCAACTTTCGAAAAATCTGGAATTTTAACGAAAATGAGACATGCACCATGCGCATACACGTCCTTCATACAATCAAACAATAAAATTTAATCAAAAACATTGGAGCTTTTTGTTTTGCAATTGTCCCAGAGACTTCATGGAAAGGAAAAGGAATAGCCAAAATTTCAAATTAATCATTCATTAATTTTTATAATTTATTTAAATACATTTAATTACATAACTAGTATAAAAAGTAATACATAACTATTACTAAAAGCGAGAAAATATGTGCTGTTTTAGCACCACTATTTGCCTTTTTACTTTCCTGTATGTACGGAATAATATACGTACTATAGGGAAAGTTGTGTAATGCTACAGAAAATCGATTTTGAGATTTCAACGGAAATACCCGTTAGGGGGTCCCCTCATAACGAAAAAGTGTTTTTTCTTTCTTTCTTTTCAAAACTTCCGTTTGCCTGGTGTATGTGAACACAAGAGCCTAAACTATGCGTAGGATATATTTCCAAACTGAAGAAACCCCTCTCCATTTGGCCTGCGTTAAGGCTCTGCGATTTTGAAGAACGTTTGTTTGTAGTGGTACTTAACATTAAGCCCATGGACATTTTCAAAATTTTCTCAAAAATGGCTTTAATTATTTTCTTTAAATTTCTTCTAAGAATATATTACAATACACTTACAAAGGTGGCAAAGATCCAATTTTCAAGGTTAACTCTGAATTTTTGAAAATTTCAAAAGTTTGATTTTTTCAGGGTCTTCCTACAACTACAAAATTAAAGATAGCTAGTATTTCCCTGAAATTAAATTTGTTGTCCATAATTTGTTCATTCATTAAGGTCTTGTATATTTTTTGAAACTTTTAGTAGTTTTCGTGCAATGTTGCATGTAATTTTAAAAAATTACAAAAACAAAATTTTCTCAAAAACGGCTCCAAATTCTTTCTTCCAACTTTTCGAAACGATAGTTCTAATAGCACTCTTTAACATGACGTAAAACTCATTTAGTTTTTTTTTTTTTCCCCCCTCATAATTCTCTCTAAGATCTCTCACACCAGTAATTGTATATTTTGAGCAATTTGTAAAAACTATTATATTTGTGAGTTAAAGTGCTTGAATGTAGTTTTTTGAAAACTCAACATTTTTCTGTGAAAATGAACTTCAAATTTCGAATTCACTGAAGCGCTTAAATGCCATTTTCTCAATAATGGCTCCAATTTTTTTCAAAGAAAAGTGCCATTTAGGATGGGGTTTTGCTGTTTTTTAATATTTTTAAAATAATATTTCTGTTCTACTATTAGGAAACTGAAAAATTAAGAGAAAAAAAATTACTTTGGGCACTGGTAGTTGGCAACTGGAAAGAGTATGTGGCAAGTTCGAATTGCTAGCTGAGACTAAAGGAAATAGAAAAGTAATACGGGAAAGCCTGTGCCAATTGGTTGCACCATTAGTTTCAATATTTAGATAATTTTTATAACCTTTGCGTCAGTATTGTCATTTTTATGTATTTTGTTTCCCTTTCGTGTTTTTTGTTAGGGAATGTTTCATGAATATACAATGACACTAAAACTGTTTTTATTGTATCATCCTTTTACTGTGTTTTCCAAACTCTCAAAATTACACTGATTTTCTCGATCTTCCAGAACAGACAGAGCGTTGGATTATATTTCCTCCTAAAATAAAGACTGTAAATTAAATATGATTTTATATAAATACATTATTATTTAAAATGTAAAATTCATTTTCATACAGAAGTACATTTTTATACAAATTTTTCAGTATTTTCTGAAAAATTGGGTTATTTTTCTCTTATTTTTATGTCATCGGAATCCAAGCCCTGGTCATCATACTCCCAAACATCAGGCACAAAGAAGTTGGTACAATATATGCGGTTTGGGGAGGGGGTCCTCTATCGACCTCTGTTATTACACACATTTATGTTAAAAGTTCAAAAAATATGTCAATTTTAACTGCCATGAGTTTACAAAACTTTGATGCCATTCATTATGTTGATTTTTTAGGGTGCCCCCCACATTCCTTCCTTTCTAACTGTTTAAAAAAAAAAACAACAACAACCTTTTTATCATACCACCAGGATGAAAGTACAGTAGAGCCCCGGTAATCCAAACTAATTGGGATGTGGTCTGCTCGGACTTGGAAATGTTAAGATTATCTGAAAAAAATGTACCGTACATATAGAAATACATCAATAGGGTTACTAGACAATGCAATGTGAGAAAATGGCAACGTGGCATAGCGATCGCGTCATTACAACGCATTATGAAGCAGATTCAGTTCCTTACAGGAAAATATGATGATCGATTTTGCAAGTTCCTCTAAGTGAAAATTGCTGCTAGATAATCATATGAAATACACCATAGTTACCAGTGCAATAAGTTTCATTTTGACAACCTGTGTATCAATAATCATTTGTTCAGTTCTACAGCAATTATAAAATCCTTTCTTTACAGTACAAATAAGTTTTTTATTTTTTATTTTTCCTCCATCTCTAAATCTCAGATTATTTGAAATTTCAGATTTGCGGGCTTCGGATTATCAAAGGAAGGTAATTTCAAAGGAAACGATCATGCTGATTTTGAAAATCATTATTAAAAGTTCAAAAGGTTCAAAAGATAAATGTATTTAGTATTTGAAATTAAAAAAAAAATCTTTACTCATTTTCACATTGTCACTCCTGTTATATTACTAATAAATTTAATGAGCGTGCTGTATACGAGGTAAGAACAAGTTAAAAATGGGATACACATATTCGTGCAATAATATGCAGATGGCATTAAAATGGTTTGTTGGGATTCTCCACAACATTGGTAGAGTGAATGACAGTGATTTAGGTTTTCCTTACAACTACAACCTATGGTTTATTGTACAGGTGGCACAACACTGGTGAGCAGCCCATGATCACATTTATCATGATCACAATCACGACAACCAAAGTACAAAGAATTCGCAAGTTTTGTAATTTCTTTTTTCCCTTTTCCTTGCGTTTTTTTCCTTTCCCTTTTTTTTCATATATTTTTTCCTTTTGTTTTTCCAATGTTTTTGGTGTAAATCTTCTGCAAACATAACAGAAGTTATCAGGTTGATTCAGACACTTTCGATGTGAAATGACGATTTGCATTTTATTGAAATGATTCAGTTCTACAGATCATGTGTCGAATTTCACTTCATAAAAGCTGCAGAACTATAATGTAGTAACGCATTTGAGGCACACGCGAAGCAGACATGAACTTCACGCACACTGTAGGTACAGTTCCGCTTGACACCTACTGACTCGGAATCTGCCACCCCAACAGTTGGATACTCGTATACTTGCTATAGAGTAAGGATTTAAAATAATTTCTTTTGATGTAGTAGAAATGATGCGTAGTAGAAAATATGAGGGTGCACGTGACTTGTTTTCAAAGGCCACGAAGACTACTGGTAATTGAGCACGACTACCAGACGTGAGAATAAAGCCGGCAATCTTCGAAATCAGAAGGTAACCAAAACCCATGAAAGACTAATTTTGTTCATATCTCATGAAAGTGGCATAGATGAACCGAACAAATATTTTATTTTTAAATAGATTTTATGCATATGGATTCTACATATCTTACAGGAGCAATTTAAACGTATTTCCATTAATAGTAAAATACAGTCTAACACGGTATATTTAAAACTTATGACGTGATATAACGTTTTTATTGTGATATTCGTACTTTATAAAATTGGTTATGTTGTGCACTCTACCTTCCTGGAGGTAAAAATATTGTTCCCTAGTTTAGCTAATCTTTGGGGAAAAAAATTCTGCTTACAGATTTATAATTTTAGTGCCATGTCAAATACAATATCTCATGCTAATAAGACAAAAAATGTTGTATGGGTTTTTAATAAAAAAAAAATCATTACTACATGTGAATTATAAGCCAGACAGTTTTTCAAGTGGATGTGAATTTTTTTTCTTTGAACCATTGTTTATGGAAATCATGATAACTAGACATAAATGCTTTTGGTTTATTCTTGACTTTCAGAAAGTAATGTTCTTCTATTTGATTGATTAAAAATATTTAGCAGTGAAGAAATGAAAATTAATCAGATTCTTAATTTTGTAGTTTTGAATCTAATTTATAATGTGTTTTTTTGTTGCAGGTCGACGAAAGTGAAATAGAATGTGTTGTCTCACTTCATTCACAGATGTGTGAATTTGCTGTGAGCACAAAAGATGCGACATTGTGTGCTGCCTTGTGTCCACGCTTTGTATCGCTAATTAGGAAACTTGCCCATTTTGGTCATGATCCCCGTCCGCACTTCAAACTTGTTATTCAACTTTTGCATGTATCAGTTGAACCAAGTAGCTGTGTACTCATTTTACTTTCAGAAACTGTTGCTATATGTCCTTCAATTTACTTGAAAGAAGTTTTGAAAACATGTAAGTGTTTCTCTTTCATTGTTTCTGGTATTTTTCATTACATGTCTTTATCTCTGATTATCTTTTGTTTTAGGTAAGATGATTCTTGAAATGAAAGCTTGTAATATGTTGAGTGCAAAAATGTTGGAATATTCCCTTCTTCCATGGCTTGTTTTTCCTTCTTATTTGACTGGTGAAGCAGTTCAGTTGGGAAGTGAAATTTTGTCATTGATTAGTGACTTGAAAACATGGTCAGCCCATACTGGAAAAATATTATCTAATAAGTATTTTGACATCTTGAGAGCAGTCGACTCGCATGTGGACAGAGCAGTTCATTTATCTCGCCTGGGGGAAATTTGGCAGAGCAATCCTTCGAGTGTTGAAGAGTGGCTTAGTAGAGTGTCCATGACCCCAAAGCCATTTGTTGAAAAATTAAATTTTGCTCTGTCTGCACTTCTAATGCAACCTTTTGACAATAATGAGGTTCAAAAAGAAGTTTTGGTGTTGTTACTTTCATTGGTTGAACATCACAATGAACTTTCAGGATCTCTCTTGACAGTTATTCTGTATAAATTGTCAAATGAAACTGAACCAAAAGTTCTTTTGGAGCTATTAAGATCATTGACTCAAATGGCAGTTTTGAAGGTGTGTGTTTTACAAGTTTTTTTTTATTCTTTGGTTATTTTAAGTAATTCATTAAGATAAATTTTTTATAGTGTTATACAGTGTTGTTAATCATTTTTATATTAATCCTAGTAGTACCAAAGTATTCTTTGCCCGAAGTAATACCAAGGGTGAACAAATATGCCCACCTCAAAAACATATCAACCCAAATTAATTTTGTGCACTCAGTGCTCACCTGTTGTCATTGCTCCTGTAACTGCAGAGTCTACCTTGAGGGTCTGGTAGCATGTTTTTGCAACATACAGTGTTTATCCATTGTTATGTTCACAAATTTTACTACTAAAACGCTCCAAAGTGCCAACAGCTGACACAGTTTTCTTGAAAATTGGTATTCCCTCATCGGAGGTTGATTGGAAAATTGGTCCCTCCCTGGAGGAACCTTGCGAGGTTGAAAGGGATATGTCAATTTTTTGCAGTGCTTTACAAGACTCAACAACAATTTCAAAATTTTCTCAAAAATGGCTTCAATTTTTTATGAAACATTGTGCTTGGATAGCGAACTCCTAAATGAACGGCCCAGATCTTATTTTCATTGAATTTCCTGATTTTTCAAGAATTGCCGAAGTTAAACACTTCTTCGGCGACTTTCTACAACCATAATATTGAAGACAGACATTTTTCTTAATAAAATATTGCTGAAAGGCAGATATTAAAATATGTACTAGCAAAGATTTTAGAAAATGAGAGTTTATTTCATGTAATTTTGCGTGAAATGTAAGTAATTTTTAAATAATTGTTTTCTAAAAATTGACTTCATTTTTTCCCTCGTACGTAGCAAAGGAAAGATTTTTTTAAAAAATGGTGCTGGTACCATTTTCGCAACTCGTGCACATTGCAAAACCAAACTGTATTTTCGAAAATTGAAAAAATGTACACTAAATGTACAATGTTGATGGTAGAGATTTTTGTTTTAAATTAAATTGGTTCTAAAATCTATGTCTTGCAGTCTTCATGCAATTGCTGATTGAAGTTGCTGCAATATATAAAAAACAGTTTTCAAAAACGACCCCACATTCTTTATTTTTTCTAAGTTAGAGTAAATAATACTTAAGAAATTGTGCAAGTTTGTCCTTATACTTTCTGAATTTTCGGCTTTTAAAAAAAAGTTGTTGCGTCTTCGTTGACGCAACGCATCTCTGAACCCTTGTTGGGTGTTGAGCGCCTGGCATGGAGTAATCCCCCGTTAATATTTCTGTCAAGACTCGTCACGTTGCAGACAGCCAGTGCATTTTATCCCTTTGGCCAGGAGCACGGAGTTAATTGATCCCGGGGTTCCCAGATGTATCCCAAACAGGAACCCGCGAAGACTCAAATTCGCTTAACTTCTGTGACTTTACAGAGCGTAGTTAAGGAATTCGGCTAGTGACTTCGGCAATTGCAAACGTTCAAAAATTGCGAGAAAATACGTGCTGTTTTAGCCCCACTCGTTTTACCAAAGTTGTGTTTCACTGCTTAGAGCAGTGGCAGTCATGGTGGCGCACAAGTATGCAAAAGCCTTAGGAGCTGTTTTCACTTTGGATTCCGTAAAAATGCAGGGTGGCACCCAATCTGGTCGGGCTTGAGACTCTAGTCACACACAGTTTTTAACTGTTTTTGATATAAATAAACCATTATATTATTATGGCCGTATTACCGTGATATACAAATTTTGCTAGTTACTGTAGCCACTGAAGAAATATCATTTTCAAATTAAAAAAAATATAACTGGGGCACTAAAAAGATAAAAACTTCCTACTCAACCATGTGACTAGATATATTAACATATCTGGCATTGATATCAATTGAAAGTGAAATTTGCAACAATATTTATTTAGAGTGTTTCATAAAAAAATTTGCAAGTGTGAAAGTTCAAAAAGTGAATTATTTTATATTGTACATAGATATTATTTGCTATTTAACAAATCTGTAATAACACTTCAGTAAATACTATTTTAAAAAACTTAACTTTTTAACTTTAAAAGTATGTAATTAAAATATTTGTTTTGAAAATGGCAATATGTACTGGCACCATGCAGCAAATCAGTGTGTGATGCTCTGTAGACTAGTGAAGTATCTACAATACTGGAAACATTTATATTTTCACAGTCGTCATTGTGAAAATTTTTGCTTGTTGGATAGTGCTAAATGTACTTTATGAGATGACATAAACCCTATTTTGATCTATTCTTTTATTTTTTCAAAAATTTCAAAAATGTAATTTTTGGACTAGCTTCTCACATCATTAATTTTTACATTAGTGGCGATTTGTTCACATTACTGCATTTACAAATACATGTGCTTTAAATTATGTTGTATAAAGTTTCTCAAAAACTAAAAACTTTTCTATGAAAATGAGCTCAAAATTCCACGTTTCAGAAACGCTCAAACACCATTTTCTCCAAAGAAAGGCTATACTTCCTCAAACTTTTCATGTATTAATTGCACTGGTTAAGACGACATAAAATTAATTTTGCTGCATTGTTTTGTTTTTTCAAAAGTTATGCCATTGTAATTAAAAAAAATATATCATATGCCATGATAAAAGCACATTTCCAGCGATTTGTATACATTATTGCATTTGTGACTGGGAGTGCCTCACATGACTTCAAATTAAGTTTTTGGAAAACTCATGAGATTCCTGTGAAAAAGAGCTTCCAACTTTTACATTTACACTAGATCTTCAATGATATTTTCTTAGAAACAGCTCCAAATTTTCCAACAAAATGTCCACTTAGGAAAATGTTTTACTTTTCTTTATTATTCTAAAAGTACTTTTTCAAATATAAGGTGAGCAATCTGAAAAATTGAGAAAATTTCAAAAAATGTTTTTTGTTTGCCGATCACAGTTTAAAACATTTAAGACTTTATAAATTGTCAATACTTAATGAACTGCGTACACTTAATAAAAATAATCTTTTGTGTGTTTTTGACCTCTGGTTTTGTGCATCTGTGACAAATGTCTGTGACTCAAAATAAATCACTTGCAATGCTTCTTTTGCCAACATTTTTGTAATAGAATTTGTTAATTTAAACATTAATTTAAATAGACTTTGCATAATACATTTTATGTTTTTAAAATTTAAGGTGGTTGAGGTAAATAAAAAAAATACCTGTTCATGCCACAGACACTCATCATAATCAAGCTATAATATATTTTTATCTTAATTATCACTTTACTGTAAAATCTAGGGGGTTAAAACTACAGATTCAATAACTCAATAACTCTACTAATTCAATAATTCAATAGCTTACTTTGGTAAATAATGCAGAAAGAACTCTGAGGAAAATTGCCTCAAAACTGCAAAGCAAGATGTCGCTTTCAACTGTTCATACTCATGTCTACCAATCACATTTTGGCATAAAATATACCTACTTTTAAATTTTAAAGTTAAATGTAGACTTTTCTAAAGACCTTACAAAGCATTGTTTCAAATATTTTAATTTTTTGTTGTGCGGTTGACATTAAATGGAATTGCCCTCCTCTGATTGATCATTGTTTTACATACACGGTTCACCAGCACAAAGTAGAACTTAAAACAGTACTTCCTCTAATTACGTAAGACTTAACTGAACATTACTGTAGTTCATTTCATTACCACTCTGAATATTTCTATCTCTAATATAATTTCTTCTTCCACTCAAGTTTATGTTTCCAAAAGCACAAACCAAATTTCAAATGAATAAAATGTAATCAGTTTTAGAGGAGTTCAACAATGAATTGATATACTCACAACAAAACCTTAGTGTCATTGAAAAAAGAGAACTCTAATCGAAGATATTGTTATGTTGACATAGAAGACGAATGTTGGCCAATATCTTCCACCTAGGAAAGAATTGAATGCAAAGTCTGTTCAATTCCACAGAAAAGGTTGAGGAATATAGATGCATTGGTATTTTACCATACTAGCATATTAGCAATAGCAAAAATGTAAAAAGATAAATATTTTTGTATGTGCAGAATGACTAGAAATAATAAAAGGTGGGCAAAAATTGTTCACTATCGAAACTGATAGAGTTAAGTGCATGAAATTATTGCTTTTTGCCCAATCAATGTTCAGTTGTTTTTTTAACTGGTAGATGAAGGCAAAATCAATCAAGATAGTTCAAAAAACATTTATTTCACACACGAAATATAAAAAGGTTTTCTACAATCATGTAAAAATGGTTAAATCATGATTTGTTCCATCTCCAATCTTCATTGAAACGAAGAAACCATCTTCATTCAATAATCATCATGACCTGAAAGTGTGTAAAAGCATTATTGCTCCCATCTGAATTCTTACTCTGCATTGTACTTTCAATTTCTCCTTTTTAAAGTGGTTGATAAATGGATGTTAGCGATATTGACCCTTTACATACGTTATGAGCTGCTATACTGCAAAAGGGTTTTATATTTTATATTTGTAACTTGGAGAAACCTCTTTGTTGTGTAATTGGAGGTGACAACAAATGTGAATGTGTGTAGAAGAAATGAAGAGGCTGTGGAGGGTCACTGTTTTATACGATTGAGGAATAAATTTTGAGTAACTATTTACCGTTATGTTTGTAGGTTGTTTATTACTTGTATAGAGCAAGTAGATACTTTTCCATTTGTTTCAGTGTTATATACATTATTACAGGAAAATGTTGCATTAATTCTTCATACCTTGGAGACAATGAAAAGCAGACATGTATTGCGAAGTGTAGTAGTTGATTTGTACCTTCGACTATGGAAGATAGAAAATCGCTGTTATCCTTATCTTGAAAAATTGTTGCAAGAAACCCCAAAAGATGCAGATCTGTCTTGGGAATTTGAAATAGCAAAAGCTGCAGTTATTAAAGAAATATGCGAGACCAGGTACTTGTCTGAACATTAATCGGGGCAGATTGGCAAAATTACTGCAGGAGAGGTCTTAAAATTTTATCATGATTAGTGCTTAGTTGGAGCGTAAAGTTATTATAATAAGCAAGAGAAAATAAATTAAAAATGTGAAGAAATTACTAAATTACTTTGAGATCTTAATTTTATTTCAAAACTCTATTTTTGTTTTATTAAATTGTGTATTCAATTATTTTAAATTTAAGCTGTAATTCTTGTGTTGCTATAAAGATGAGAGCGTAGGCTTCCGCGGCCGGAGTCAGTATTTACTAGGCTGTCCGGGTGACGCCGCGTCCATGGCGAAGGTGCCGACGTTTCGGTCGCCATTCTGCGACCTTCCTCAGGGCGTAACTCGTGCGCAGCACATCTCCGCGCATTACGCCCTGAGGAAGGTCGCAGAATGGCGACCGAAACGTCGGCACCTTCGCCATGGACGCGGCGTCACCCGGACAGCCTAGTAAATATTGCTATAAAGATATTCACATTGAAGAAATATAGTGTTTTTTCTGTAAGTAATTAATTAGATACTCTATGAATTAAGTTTATATTGCACCACTAATGTAAAATTGAAAGTTTTGTGAAATTGATCCAACTTCTGGGTGAATATATTTGATAATCTGAAAAATAAAATTACATAAATTTGAATGTAGTAATTAGTATGTGAATCCGTTTAAAACTGAAAACTTAGATATAAGAGCTGCATTTAATATTGTAGTAATGTATGATAGTATTGCTCCATTCAGAATGGTTTTGAACAAGCCAGAGACCAAGCAGTCATGAAAGCACTCAAATTGTGGTACATTAAAACATTCTCCTGACTCCTACGATTTTGTCTTATGAATCTGCCCTAGAGTTCACTTGAAAAATCTTCCAGATATTATTGATAAAGTCACTAATTAACATTTAATTGTAGGCCTGATCCATACAGTGCAGAACTTGTAGCTATGATTTCAAAAATTCTCACCCAGTGCAGTGATGTTTCTGGAAGCTTGGCCTCATCCCTTGCTTTGCAAGGCCTTGCCGCTCTGTGCAAAGCTGGAATTGTTGATATAACTACTACATGGAAAGCACTGGCACCAAAACTAAATAGGGATAAGAGGCCTATTGTGGTTAAAAGGTTAGTTACATTTGTTGTAATACACAAAGAGTACATTTTCAAAAGAAAGTTAAATATCTTAGGTTTTAAATTGGCAAAAGCCACACAAATTGATACTGGATAATTGATAATTTTTTTATTGAAAATGTGGGTTTCTACAATGATGTAAATGTGTGTGTGGAGGCGGGGGGCACATGTGTGTGTGAGGGTGGGTGGGGAGAGGCGATTGCGCTGCACACTTTTTTTATTATTGTTGTTAATATTTAGATTCCTCACGCTGTTTCATTGTTGGCCTGCACCCATTTGTTCATAGTGCCAAGCAATAAAAATACCTTTTAACTTCCAGATGGTGTGAATTCATGGGAACTGTCCCATCTCTGAGATGTGTCACTCATGATTATGAAAAATTGGTTGCTGAAGTAATATTGAGACTATGGAGTTACATACTTAATTCTGATGATGCTGACATTGTAGATGCTGCTTTCAGGTAGTGTAGAAGTAGTTATATAAATCTGTCAATCAAAATTCTTAATGTGGATTCTGGGAAGGTCTGTGTATTTAATTTCATACTTAGCATTTTTACAACACGTAAGGACACTATTTTAGCCAAAAGTTAAATAATGTGTGTGAAAAAATATGTGTTGATCTAAAGCTAATATATATTGACTTTTCATACAGTTCGTTGTCAAAATTCAATTTGGACCAGTTGACACTGAAAGGTCTTCCTGAGAAATACCGTGTTGGTCTGAAACTACCCAGCTCTTACGCAAAAACTCCTGTGGATGCTGCTCGAAAGCCAGAAGATGTTTTACCTTACATACCAAGTGAGTTAAAATTGCCACTTTTCTTTGCATGCATTTCTTGACTTACAATATATACACTTAGATATATAATACACATGTCAACTCCTGTTGTGCAACCTTTGAAATGTTTTGGGAGAAAATGTTTATCAAGATGGGTGACTTTATTATAAATTTTTATTGTTATTTTACACACACTCAAATTGAATGATTATATAAGTAAATGTGAGAGAATACATAGATTTTGAATGATCCCAAGACATCCACATTTACCTTTAGTTATCTGCAAAATTGGTTAATACAAATTTATTTTTTGCAGAATTGAATGCACTTTTTGTGTATAAATAATTTTGTAGTAATTTAGTTCTTTGTGATTACATTTTCATGCTCTTTCAAATTATGCACTTAGGTAATATCTCTCCTTTCCAAGCATTAGTCCTACTCAGTTTCAGAGTTCAGACGTCATCCCTACTGGCATATGACTGTTGTGCAGTTGGTGAGTTAGAATAGACATGCTCCCTCATAGCACGCAACTAGCTAGAATATACTAGTATATTCTAATATAATAGTATAATCTAGCTCGTTGTTAGCACCCCTGTTCAGATATGGGGAGCTAAAGAGATGATGATAATGGTGCTGATGGGAAAGGAAGGTCACGTGCAGTTTACAGCTCATAGTATAGAGGTCTGCTCTGCCATTCACCTGAAAGCATTAAGAGAAAAGAAACACTGATCAGAGGATTTGGCCTATGAATTTGATTCTGACAAATTCATCTAACTTCATGATGTTAAATAAATGAAGTACAGATGGTGATGTACAGATGTACCTTGTAAGATCAAACTTGTAACCTCCCAATCACTGGCACACTTGAGCCATAAGACCAATGGTACATTGGAGCATTTTACACACATGGTTGCCTGTGTTGATATTGAGTTAGATGCCTCAAGGGGGAGAAATAAAATCACTGGTGCCTGTGTGATGTAGGCTACATAAGCAAGTTCCTTATCAGGAGTGAGAATCTATCGAAATGTATGAAAATTTCAGTCAGATTGGGTGAAACAAACTTTATATAAAAATAACTGTTCCACCAATTAAACATGTGTTAAAAGATAATTTCTGTTTTATCAAATACAGGCCAATAACGTTTTATGTCAGATTTATGAAAACAGATCATACACTTGTCAGTGAATTTTAAAATGAGAGAGAGAGATAAAACAGATATTTTAATTTCAGAAAAATAAAGAATGAAACATTTATTTGATTCAGCACAGCTGACGCTGAGTTAACAAGGCACTAGGAGAATAATTTTTCTTGTCAATTTTTGAAAAATTGTCTCATGATGCTGTCATCCAAATGAATGTTGCCAATTATTTTTAAGTTATCATTTAATAGTGTTCACAAAAATGGGAGCACAAAGAAAAAATAATATAGTTATGAGGGGTGAGGAAAGGTTGCTCAACAGAGGTTTAAAGTGCACTGTTTTATAGACATTAAAATCTTTGTTGTTTAAAGAGCAGTATATGATTGGCAGTTTAGAGTTGTCCCATTAAATCTAACGCTCTTTTGTATTACGAAAAATAATTAATTGTTCCTAACTCTGAATTTCAGGTGAATGTTGGGTGCAAATGTTGTTGAAATTGAAGCCTGAATTTCTGAAAAGTGCCGGTGATATGTTAGGTCATTGGTTGAGTTGTGAGGTGGTAGGATTCCATTACATCACAGGTCGGGCTGAACCGTCTTGCTACTCCCACTTGCTTCCTCAGTGCATATGCAGGGGCCTTGTTAATTACTTGAACAGAACATACAATCCTGATGAGATGCTGGTGGTTAGGGAATGTCTTCGTATTTTGAGTCAAGATTTCAAAAAACCACTTCCTCCACTGAACTGGATATTCTTGTCACCTCTTTTGGAAGTGCCGGAATTACAAGAGTATGGCATTGCCTTAGCTGCTAAACAAAATACTTCACCATCAGCTCGTAAAGTATTAGAAGACTTCATAAACAGTTTGGTTCCTAGCAAAGACACAGTAAGTAAACAGATCTTTGCTTTTTTAAATTCTTTTCTTATGATTCCTTTCATTCCGACTCTTTCTTTTAGGAAAATGAAATTTTGATTCTCTTCTCCAATTTGGGAGAGTTGTGTAAGAGTGTACCTCCCAATGTTTTGAAGCCATTAATTGAAAAATCCTTGCTCATGGCTATAAGACAAACTTTAGAAAATGGTGAGTATTATTTGCTTTTGCTCCAAAAATATGTAATTAAAGAACAGGTAGATGAGTTGTTTTTTTTAACAGCAAAGATGGAAACAAATTGAAAACATTCATTCAATCCTCTGCAAAAGTTTTTGAATTAGATTTCCTTAATAGTAATTATTGGACTTTTTAAATTGGTTTCTTCAGAAAATTAAATAAGCATTCATTTATGCACAATGTGTTGGACAAATTCATTACTTAGAGAACTTGGACAAACACAATTCATCAATCTGATGTCTGCTCAAAAAAAAAAGTGTGATTGGTACAAGAGCTACAACATTTTCTAATGCATTTACTTGCTACAGAGAATTTAAGAGAGAAGAAAAGTGTGATTGGTGTTGTCACTAACAAATTGTATTATATTGATTTATGTGCAAAAGACAATTTAATCAGCCTAATATTTAACTTCATGCAAAATATCCATCCAGGAAGCTTTCAGTTCTTTCTGAAGCAAGTTTTAAATGTAGCATCATAATAAAGAATATGAAAATTATTTATAGAAACAATTCAGTTTTATAATCTAGGCCATTGAATTGATTTTGCAATTATACTGAAATAAAATCAGTTCAGTTTTATAATCAATTCAGTTTTATAATCTAGGCCATTGAATTGATTTTGCAATTATACTGAAATAAAATAATTATTTCATGATGTATGTGGAATATTAATGGGGTAGATCTACTAGTAAGTATGGAGGGAAATGTTACTGACACAAAAAAGTTTACAGGTGCAGATTTTGAAAATGAAAAATTTTTGAAACAACTGCTGAGTTATGTAAAATGTACTCTCAAGAAGGAAGATATTCACGATTCTAATAGAACACAGTTATCTTTAATTGTAGAAAGTTTGTTGGAAAAATTTGATATTGACAGTCCTGTAAGTATTTAGTACTGAGGAGCTCCATTAGGAAAGCATTAAAATCAAATAAGTTTTACAGGACAGTCAAAGTACTCGTACTTGCTCCTGATACCCTAAAGCAAATTTGAGAGAAACTAATCAAAACAAGGTAAACAATATAATCATTTATCTATGCAGTTGGCATTGCATTTCACTTGCAGGTCCGTGAAAGCAAGAAAGTGTGATATTTCGACTTATGTACTTTCCCATGGGAGCTGCTCAGTTTTCAAAGTGTCATTGAAAACAATATTATTTTTGTCCTTTGAATCATGCATTTTACAGTTGTTTGGTTCGTATGTGGATTGTGTGGTGGAGCTTCATACAAAATACATTGAGCGGATGAGCTCACCCTCTGTTTGGTGGGAGGTTACTCCTGAGAAATTGCGTTTAGCCATGGGAATTCGAACAGCTATGGCATGCCGTGCTGATACAGAGATACCTTTGGTGTGGTTGAATGAATGCATTGATGCTACGATTAATATGACAGGGTAACTACATGCAGGCATAATTTAACTTTTGATTAAGATATGTTTTACGTACAGCTTTAATGTAAAAAAAATGTTATAGAGAACACACTAGTGTATTAAAGAGTATTGCTTCAGTCATGCTGAGTTGTCGAGGAAATGAAAGCAATTGTCCATGGACTTTGGAACTTATGGGCCGAATTCAGCTAGTAGTTAATAAAAATGAGTCAAATAACCAGCAGGTATTACATATTGTATTTATTTTAAATATTTAATTAAGTTGTTTTGAATTAAGTAGTTTATCAGCTTCCCTAATGATCTTTTATAGATTATAATTAAAAATATTTTTTTTCCCCAATTTCAGACTATTGTTTTCCTGTGCGATGTTTTCATTTTGACAGTTATTATATTATCTGGATATGACTGTCTTAATGCATCTCTTGAGGGTATTGCAACAACTCGAGAAATTCGTTTGAGATTATTCCCTCAAGCACTTTCTACACTTCTGACTTATGAAAAGTGGAACAAAATTACTACACAGGTATGCTTAAACCCTATTCAACATTCTAAAAATAGTGTAGTCACTTTTTATGGATGTTTCTTTTAATCAAATATGCTTGAAAACCTGGAACAAAGAAAAAAGGTAGATGGTCAAACTCATGGATGTTAATCACGAAGGCCCAAAAGCTGGAGCCTTGACACGAGTAGCGAAGCATTATTCGCTTTGCCATTTGAGATTATAAATACGATACTGTTCTTTTTGCAATTATTCATTGTATGTGCTTACAAATATATACTAGTTCTGGTTTGTTGACTAAATCAATCCACACTTCACTTTTACAATCTTTGAGATTGGTTCTGTACCACAGGACAAACTAAAACTACATCCTTTTCTAGTAAGTAAGCAATAAACCAATATTACCTATTCTGCCAATGGGTGTCATTTTTGTATTAATAAGATTGGAATCGTCTCAAAGCTGTACCATATTCTTGCAAGTTTCATTAATTGTCTCTGCCTGTTATTGTATGATTTTCTATGTGATTCCACAGTTCTTTTTGTTTCAATTAAATTGAAGCAAGAGAGAGAGAATTAAAATTACCACAAGATTTTCTGTGTAATTTAATCTCATCCTGTAGCAAAACTAGGTTTTCTAACACACAACACTGGACCTCTAATGTTATATCGCAAAGGTTAGCAGCAGGCTATTTGAAGTGGGATTCCAAATGATGAAGCTATTTTCATTTTTAACAGAATTTCGCATATGTTGAATGTTTGCGTGGATTCAGCTTGTATTGTAATTGAAATACAGTATATGCAGGCCTTCACATAGATTTATCCTCGCGCATGGACTAAAATTTAATTTTCTTCATAATGTTGGATCTTAGAATAAATGTATTTGTGTAATGAACCAAAGAATTATGGTCATAAACAAATGTAACATTTTTTTATCTTTTATTTTCAGATGATCGAATGGCTGCTTTTTATGCAAAACACTAATGTAGATTTACCAATGTATACAACATCATTTCAGCAAGGTATAGCAAGTGTGAAGCATGACAAACATTTTCGAGAAACATCTGTGTGGTTCCGCTTTTTAGACCACAGTAAGACAAATACAAGAAAGTGAACTGAAATTGAATTATATGAAGAAATGTACGTTTGTGCCATGTCTGTGATCTGAATGAAACTGAATAAATTTTCTGCATTTTTTTGTTGTTCAGTACATGTGGCATTTTGTTGCTTTTTGGTCTTTGTGTTCCCAAAGTTTTCCTTGTAGACCAAAACAGTTATTAATGATGCTGAAATATTACTTAAGATGGCATTGTTCTAAACCAATATTTGTTTGTCCAGTCATCCAGAAGCATATGGTGACACCACAAAGTGTTATTTTATTTCTGGAAGGAAGTTTCATGTATATCTTAAAGCATTACATTGAACTACAATTTTAAAGTCCAGAAATTACTGATATTACAAAAAAGGGCTGAAAGTTTTACCATAAAAAAGTTCAACAATGACTGTAAAAAGTGTCAAATACCGCTCCATTTTATGGTATCTATTCTCTTTGAATTACAGTCCTGTACCACTGCTTTATTCAACACTTCAAAGGTTGTCTGTACTTTGTTGAGTTTCTGAATCTTCCTAGTATTTATCCAAAAATGAAAAATTTTAACTCTTAGCGTAGCTGAGGGGCATGGGGCTAGGTATATGGAGTGGTTTAAAGTGGTAAGCGAAAAAGGACTAGATTACTCGTAAATAACAGCAAATCAATAAAAAAATCCAATTAAAGCAACATTGAAGTAACATAAATCCCACATAAATTTGGGCTTGGACAATATATGAACTGCTGTTAATATCCACTTACTGTATTTCCTTTCAGTTGTGATCAAACTGATTTTGTTCCTGTTAAAAAACCATTTGGGGACTGACATGCATTGTGGCATAGGTCGGAGTCCTCATTGCATTCATGCTCTAGTGATTATAAATTTCCAGACAAGTGTGTTTAGGATTTGACCTTGTTAAAAACTCAAAACTGTGTAGTTCAGGAAAGATAGTATCTCTGCAGCTTGTGAGTTGCACATAATGCATGAAGAATCACTTTAAAACCTAGAAACCCAGATATTATTCCAATATGTATCTCTAACTTTTGTCAATGTTTCAAGTTTCCGCAGGTACAATGCCTATAAAGATTTGAAACAGGAAGAAACACTACTGTTACATCTGAAAATTTAATTTCACTCATGTATGTCACGAGATGTAATTTTTTTTCATAAATCGACAAACAGATTGAAGATCACAATATTGCATAATGTGTAAAATTTACACATTGCATGATATTGTGATCTTCATTCTTTATTTTAACAAAAATTAGTGTTCTTTCATTATCACATTATTTCTTGAATTGGAGCCATGAATACTTCCACAGTACTTGCTATATTGATTCGCATTTATTTTCAAACCCTTCAAATGCAAAATCTATTACTTTTGCTTACATAATTTACTAGCAGTGGCTACACCCCACCGCTGTCATCCCACTTGTCTGGACTGCTACGACCTAGTGTTCTTATGCTGCAATGAGCCCTTCTCTGTTGTCTCCTAGGTCAGCATTAGTTTCATGTCTACGTCCTGTACCACCCACTCGTCCTGTCCTGCTCAACCCCTCCCTGCGTCACATGGCAAAATCCAGCAACAATGAAACCCTGGTGGGTTGGGAAATGCATTTAACTGACGAAGCCATCTAATGGAGAGTTACAACAAAGTGAACAGCATAAAAACCTACTCCATTTAAATAGCATTAAGGTAAGTCAAGTCGCATGGAGATCTTAAACGGTGTCAGAGTTTATCAATCTAGGACAAACCAACATCCATTTATATATGTGCGCTAGTAGTATTTAGAGGGAATAGGAAATGAAGGGTCCAGGAAGAATTATGTTTTAATACTAAACTTCATTACATCATCAATGTGAATTTTATTTAAACCAACAGATCAATCAGTTCTCTCTCTCTTTTTTCCTTCAGAGGAAAACAGATTGAAAATAAAAACATTTATCATTTGCATTTACACAAAGAATTTTATTTGTTTTTAGAGAAATTTGCAATGTTTTCTAGTGTATCGAATGAGCAATGAATTTCGTTTATAAAGTAATTGTGTTGTAATTATTAGTAACTATATCAAATCAAGTTAAATCTGAAAAGAAAAACTAATATAACTCCCCAAATTGATCAAATTGTCTGTTTATTTAATCAAGCTTAATAGTTAAGTTGTAAACTATTTTTCTTCAGCAAATCTTGTATATAATGAACTGTAGCAATTGATATTGTCTTCATAAATATTACACTGACGTCTCATTATTTTCTTCGATTGATACAGGCAAAGAGGTAGGTCGAAGATCCTTATCACTTACACACAGTACTTCATCATCCAATTTTCTGTCTGTTCGCAATTTAGATTCTAGTAGACTTCTATATTTTTCTTGATTTCTCTTCATTGGTGTACGACTAGGACTTGATTTACGACTGTTGGGGTAGGACTTCAGCAACTTAGCTCTAGAAAATGTCATGATAGACACATATATCAATCTATACAGTGTTTATTTTCTTATTTGCTAATGAACAAAAAGAGCTGTCAAACGTATATTAGAACTAAATGTTTAATATTCTAAAATTACAATGCCTATTTGATCTAGGGGTCAGAATCTTGGATAAACATTGTTTCAGTAGGTTATTTCCAATCTGCAGAAACCTGCTATCAAATTTCATATTTCCCACAGAATTCCTTAATTACTTTTTAAATTTCACATGTTTATTATGAAAATAAAATTTCATAGAGGATTTACTGACAGTAATACACAAAAAAATTAACATGTGATTTTTTTAAAAAGTTTTTAAAGAGACCAAAGTCACAGAAGTACTCCATAAAAATGACAATATTAAAGCAATTCATAAGTGAACGAAATTTGGAGGATTTTTAATGTACTTACGCATCCAGCAATTTCAAAAATAACTTGGAATAAACTTGATATTCTTCATCCCCAAACTCACTAGGATCATGCCTTGCATGTTCATATAAATCACAAAACTGATGCACTAGTTTTTGACCCAGACCATTCAGCGGAGCTGCCAATGTATTAAGTAAATATGCCCGCAGATTTTCTGAAGGATGGCGAGTAAATCCGTTATCCTGTCTTGTGATTTCTTGTTCTGTAATATTACATCACTGTGTAAATAAAATTTATTCAGATAAATGTGTTTTTTAAGTTACTGTTAGCAAATTAAGAAATTAAATATCAAAATATGTTAGACGTAATAGACTTTGATATTCTCAGACCTAGAACTTTGACATCATCAACAGCTTTCAGTCTAAAGTAGTAAGGAGGGAGCTCTGTTCCAGGCTGCAAAATGTACCGAGGATCATCATCATTGATCAGTTTAGGCTCGTACACAATTCGTGGTATGACATCTATCGTTCGGTCGATTTCTCTTTTCAGTGACTGAAACAGATTATGTAAAATACTAAGAAAGGAATTTTGCGATCATGCTTTTAGTTTATAATTATATTTATATTTTTACAATAAATTAAATTTCTGTTTAATAAATACCCAATTATAATTCTCTCAAGTGGAAATACCTAATTCCATTATACAACTTAACAATGAATAAAAAGGGATCTGACTTGTATTTATGAAAACAAATGTAAAAGAAAGAGGTAAGAAATAGAGCGGAATAATTTTTGTCCTAACAATGTTAACTTTAAAATTAAAACAAAAAATTACAGCCAGCACTATGTGAGGAAGTTTCTTTGAAACCTTTGTCTCTAGAAAAGTGAACAAAAATGGATAATATTGACGCTATTTTAAAATCAAATATTTGAATTAATATTACCGTTTCCTTTTTGTTTAATGTATGCTATTTTTAACAATTGAATCAAATTACCGACGACAGTAAATACTTTTTACATATAATTTAAAATGAAGAGAAAATTAAACATTTATAATAAAAAATAAAATTACTAAGCTACTATTACAAAGTGACAGAATTAATAACAATTTTTCTTGTTAGAACTGTGATAATTGAAGTAATATTTCCCTCTGTTCATTATCAATCAATTAAATGTTATGTCAATCAAATCCAAACTCTGATAAGAATTAGAGAGATAGTAAGATATTTACAGATTTTGTGATACTAACTTTCTTAGCATCATGTCCTACAGGAATGTGAGGTCCTCTCCTAGACCGAAGTGCGAATCTCATGATTTGCCTTTTCGCAAATATAAAAAGTAAGATAAACGTAAGAACCCCGCATGCTATGAAAATCACAACAGCTACTCCAGACAACTCTTCGGCCATTATTCTAAAACAAAATATTAATTACAGCCTATGAAGCACGATAGAAGCGTATGTGGTCACCAAGCACGGTCAATAAAATAGGTTATTGTCTGTGACATCATTGTCTTCAATTGCTTTCACATGATTCTGTATCACTGAGACAAATCCATTTTTAATTTTTTCTTCAATAACTTGTTCTTTTCATACATCATTTCCGAAACGCACATATCCTATTGCTTACGTTTTTTTAACTTAACTGTTGCTTTCGAAAATGTATAGCACGATCCTTCTAATTGACATTGTGTAAATTTGCGAGCAACTAAAGCTTTACAATTTGAAGGCTCACTCGGAGATGAAATAGGGGGACAAGAATTAATTTTGTTTTCATGTCATCTCTGAACTGTACACACGCATAAACACTACTGTACACATATAAGCAAACTGCACATTCATTCGGCACGGGGCAATTCTGATTGGCTAACGGGCTCGGAGAAAGAAACCGCACGAAATTTGACCGTGAGCTTATGTCCATAGCGAGGCGAACCCCACCTTTCTTTCTGCATCTTCATAAGTTGCATGGTAAGCCATAATTTGTTGCTTTTGGAGTTCAAATGATAAAACTGATATATCAGATGATTTATTAAGTTATAATTACTTCCCTTTAAATTGGGTACATTGCTTCACATGTATTACATGTAGATGCTTATAGATTACTATTTATTATTATTATTATTATTATTATTATTATTATTATTATTATTATTATTATTATTATTATTATTATTATTATTTTCATCTTTTATTTTACTCCAATGGAGGCAAACATCTTACTCCGGGTCTTTTTAGCGAAAAGACGTAAGATTTCGGTATGATATTTTTCCCATCTACTCTCCCAGTATTCTTCGGACAGAACTGTACGTGTGCAGAATCACGGACTTCTGAAAGGATGTCTACACATCACGGTTCATAGTCGTCATTTATAATAAGGAAAACCATAAGAAGTTTCTTACAACGTTTTTCAATCCATAGTCGCTACTTAACTGCTTATATAAGAAACTCCTTATAGTAATAAGGGAGGTCTTTCACTTTTAGTGCAGTAGATAAGTCATTTTGCCTTGCAAAAGGGGATGTTTCAATATAAGTACGAATTCGTACTGCTTCGAATAGTGGAGATCGGAATGAAACATGGTCAGTCTGCATAATCCTAAAACATTAGACTACAGGTCATTTTTGAATCTATAGCTTTGGAGGATTTTCTTCGTTTTGTTGTTGGTAACTCTGTAAATCGAATCTTTCTTTCTGTCATCGGCGGACCCAGCGCGGGCAATTCATTTGGCTCCACCAGACGTAAACAAAGAGGCCCTTCTTCGAAATCCAGATGAGCGCCCTCGTCAAGGTTTCTGCCAGTGATTGTTTAACTTTTCGTGACTTCGGTCCCGCAAGAGCCACGTCATGTCGAGGCACATACTGTGATGACCGGCAGAACTAATTTTATTTGTTATAGCTGGGTTTATGTTCAGCAAGTGTAAACCGTGTTTAATGCAGTTTTTACATAATTTGTGTTAGACTGTTAACACATGAGTAGTATCAAACACCCAAGACATGACTTTTATTTTAATATATTCAATCTCAAAAATCATTGTGATAGATATACTAAGAAGAAAACTTTCGGCGTGTGACATCCTATTCCATCATTCAAAATTCAGTTCAAGAAGCACATCGGAATAAACAAACAGGTCACACTTCACCCCTTTGTTATATATTTAAAATACAATCATCATCTAAGGCACAAATGAGAAATAACCAATTCTGAAAGCTTAAAGTATGGCACACATGCAGAAACATTTGATTGAATTTCTAAAATTTGAAGTAGGTAATGTTAAAAAAGTAATATATTTCTCAGATGGAGCAAATGCGCAATATAAAAACCGGAAAAACTTTGTTATTTTATGTTTTCACGAAAAATATTTTGGTGTAAATTCTGAATGGCATATCTTTGCTACTTCCCATGGGAAAAGGTCTAGTGATGAAATTGGCTACGTAGCCGCAGATTGGCTACGCGAGAAAATCTGCAGCCATTTCACGATCCAATTACGACACCACAGAAATTATTTGAGCAGACAATACAAAGATGTGTGTTATGTGTTTATGTTTTTGACAATTGATGACCAGAAAAAAGAATGTGACTTTTCTTGTTCTTGTTCTTGTTCTTGTTCTTGTCCTTGTCCTTGTCCTTGTCCTTGTCCTTGTCTTTGTCCTTGTCCTTGTCCTTGTCCTGGTCCTTGTCCGTGTCCTTGTCCTTGCCCTTGTCCTTGTGCTTGTGCTGCTTGTGCTTGTGCTTGTGTTTCTTGTGCTTGTGCTTCTTGTGCTTGTGTTTCTTGTGCTTGTCCTTCTTGTGCTTGTCCTTCTTGTCCTTGTCCTTCTTGTCCTTGTCCTTCTTGTCCTTGTCTTTCTTGCCCCTTCTTTCCTGTCTTTGTCCTTCTTGTCCTTGTTCTTGTCCTTCTTCTTGTTCTTCGTGTTCTTCTTGTTCTTCTTGTCGTCGTTGTTGTTGTCGTCGTTGTTGTCGTCGTTGTTGTTGTCGTCGTTTTTGTCGTTGTTGTTGTCGTCGTTGTCATTGTTGTTGTTGTCGTTGTTGTTGTCGTTGTTGTTGTCTTTGTTGTTGTTGTAGTTGTTGACATTGTTGTCGTTGTTGTCGTCCTTGTCGTTGTCGTCCTTGTTGTTGTGTTCGTCCTTGTTGTTGTTGTCGTCCTTGTTGTTGCCGTCGTCGTTGTTGTTGTCGTCGTCCTTGTTGTTGTCGTCGTCGTCCTTGTTGTTGTTGTTGTCGTCCTTGTTGTTAACGTCCTTGTTGTTGTTGTTGTCGTCGTCATTGTTGTTGTTAACGTCCTTGTTGTTGTCGTCGCCCTTGTTGTTGTCGTCGTCCTTGTTGTTGTCGTTGTCCTTGTTGTTGTTGTCGTCGTCCTTGTTGGCTTTGTCGTCGTTGTTGTTGTCTTCGTTGTCCTTGGCGTCGTCCTTGGCGTCGTTCTGGTCGTCGTCTATGTTGTCGTCCTTGTCGTCGTTGTTGTCGTCGTTGTCGTCCTTGTTGTCGTCGTCGTAGTTCTTGTTGTCCTTGTTGTCGTCGTCGTTGTCCTTGTCGTCGTCGTTGTCGCTGTTGTCCTTGTTGTCGTATTTGTCCTTGTTGTTGTTGTCCTTGTTGTTCTTTTTGTTGTCGTTGTTGTCCTTGTTGGTGTTCTTGTTGTCGTTGTTGTTGTTCTTGTCGTTGTTCTTGTTGTCGTTGTTGTTGTTCTTGTTCTTGTTATTCTTGTTGTCGTTGTTGTTGTTCTTGTTGTATATGTTGTTGTTCTTGTCGTCGTCGTCGTCGTTGTTGTTGTTGTCGTCGTCGTTGTTGTCGTCGTTTTTGTCGTTGTTGTTGTTATCGTCGTCGTTGTTGTTGTCTTTGTTGTTGTTGTAGTTGTTGACATTGTTGTCGTTGTTGTTGTCGTTGTTTTTGTCGTTGTCGTCGTCGTTGTTGTTGTCGTTGTTCTTTTTGTTCTTCTTGTTGTTGTTCTGGTTGTTGGTGGTGTTTTTGTTGTTCTTGTCCTTGTTGTTGTCGTTGTTCTTGTTGTCGTTGTTGTTGTCGTCGTCGTCTTTGTTTTTGTTGTTTTCGTTGTTGACATTGTTGTTGTTGTTGTTGTCATTGTTTTTGTTGTCGTCGTTGTCGTTGTTTTTGTTGTCGTTGTTTTTGTTGTCGTTGTTTTTGTTGTCGTTGTTTTTGTTGTTGTCGTTGTTTTTGTCGTTGTTGTCGTCGTTGTTGTTGTTCTTGTTGTTGCTTTTGTTGTCGTTGTTGTTGTTGTTCTTGTTGTTGCTTTTGTTGTCGTTGTTGTAGTTGTTCTTGTTGTTGTTTTTGTTCTTGTTGTTCTTCTTGTTGTTGTTGATCTTGTTGTTGTTGTTCTTGTTGTTCTTCTTGTTTTGTTGTACTTGTTCTTCTTCTTGTTGTTGTTCTTGTTGTTTATCTTGTTGTGGTTCTTATTGTTGTTCTTGTTCTTGTTCTTGTTATTGCCTGTTCCGTTTTCACAAAGCATTCATTTACATCCTTTCCTCGGTGTCCCTATATTTCTTGTACCACGAGGATGATAGTTATAAACTGTTTTGGGTATTCTTGTATTTTCCATTCTTCCTATGTGTTCTTTCCATCTCTCTGTATTCCTTTATTCTCCCATTTATAGCTTCTATTTTCGATTCTTGTTAGATTCCAGGGTTAACTTCTGGTTTCCATTCTAGGCCACATTAATATATAGGCATTAACAAGGTGTTGTGAATATCCCTTTTGAGTCATAATATTCCAGAGAATCTATCTATTCACTCTGTCAAAGGCTTTTTCGAAATCAATGAAAATTATGTGGGTTTCTAAATTGAATTCCCTTCTTCTTAATTAATAATTTCAACGAAAAAATGTTAGCATTACACGATCTTCCTTTCCGAAAACCATTTTGCGTTACCTGAATTGGTACTTCTGTTATAGCTTTTAGTCTTTGATTTAAAATTTTTTAGTATACCTTATAAGTAGAGTTGCCTAGGCTTATACCTCAATAATTTTTGCATTCATTGCGGTTCCCCTCCTTATAAAGTGATATAACTTCTGCTGTGTTCCATGCTTGACGAATTCTGCATTCTTGCCAGCATTTATTTATCAAATGTAATAGCCTCAATTTAAAAAAAAAATCCAGCATACTTTAGAAGTTCCACTTTAATCCCGTCTGGGCCCGTTGCCTTGCGATTTTTTAATGTTGTTAATGCATATTTTATTTCTTTAAGCGATATATAATCTACCATTGAGTATTTTATATCTTCTACTCCCTTATTATTCTCTTCTATGTTTGTTTCATCAAACCTTTCTTCCTCACCCTTACACCATAATTCCTTGTAATGTTGAATCCATTGTACTTCTTGTATAATGTTTAACCGCGCTGTATCCTTTTCTTGTTGGTTTAGTTGTTTTAGGATCTTATAAGCCATCATTTGACGACCGTGTATGTCACATTCAATGTCGCTAATGTGCGTGTCTAGCAATGTTTTTGTTTTTAAAACAAAATACCCAAATGTATTTTTTAAAATATCTCTCACGCCAGTAAGATGTACTTTTCCAGCAATTTGTAAACACTATTTTATTTATGAGATATGTGCTTCAAATGACTTCCAATAAAGTTTCTCGAAAACTCAAAACTTTTCTGTGAAAAAGTGCTTCAAATTTCGAATATACTGTAGCGCTTAAGCGTCATTTTTTTAAAAACGGCTCCAAATTTTCCAAAAAAAAAGTTCATTTAGGACACGGTTTTACTGTTCTTTAATATTCTTAAAATAATATTTCCGTTCTACCGGAAAATTAAAACAATTTCAAAAAAATGTGTTTTGGTCCGCGATAGATGGCAACAGGCAAGAGTATGTGGCAAGTTCGAATAGTTAGTCGAGACCAAAGGAAATATAAAACTAATACGGGAAAGTCTGTGCCATTTTTGTAGCACCACTAGTTTTTCTATAAATAAAAATAAACTACTAATAAAAATGGGATATTATCCACTTATTAATGTTTATTGATTGTCTATTATTATCTTTTAATTAGAAGCAATTATTGGATAGTTTAAATCACAAACACGTTACTTGAAAACGTAAAATTAGGATTCCATGGTCACCACACTTCGACCCACTTGGAGTAATATGGCATCTCCGCACTACACTTACTCGTAAATGCTCCAATTTTGGCTTTGCGTCAGTGACATTTGTCATGTGTACCTCCGAATTTTGTTTCGAGTATTTAATTACTTTTGTGTTTACAGAATGTAATGCTGCAGGACCAAGAAATTATTTGTGGGATACTACGTTTTTACGAGTAGTCAAGTGTTTAACATTAACATTATATTTAAATATTAATTGTTTGAAGCGATGAGAAACTAAATATTTGTATAAGTTAGTGAATTCGCTGTTTCTGATGCATTCATAACTGAATGTCTTGCATGGCATGTAGTTCTGGATGCTCCATTTATTTGTGAATTTATCCTTGCTTGTGTATGATGTGCTGGAAATTATATACGACTTTTATGAACAAAACACGTGTAAGTTGTTTTTGCTCAAGTTTAAAAAAATCAAAAACACCAAAGTTATTTTTTTGTCAAATTCGTTCGATTTGACGTGGAATGACTCAGCTACGAGATTTTAAAATTTCACCGAATTTTCCTTTTTATTCTGAAGTTGCCCAAAATTACTAATGGACTCTCTAATGTAGAATCTTTGAATTCTTTTGGGCATTGTAAATTAAAAGAGAATACATATTAATGTTTGTAATACTTACCGAGATTATACGAGCATTTGATATTTCAGATAAATGTGACAGTTGGCCAATACGTTCTGGCAACAAACACGAAATTTACATCGAAAGAATTTCAGAAGAATAGGATGACGTTCGTTTCTTCTTTTTATAATAAAATAACAATTATTATTATTATTGACAATCACATGAATGACTTCCCTATCCACAAAGACATTCTGTACACAAGTTTATGAAGTTTTCCTAAAACCATCAATAATCAATGCGGATGAAAACTGTCAAAATGAATGGGATCAGAAAATAACACCAATTGTTAACGAGAATTTGGTCACAGAAGAAGAATGGTACCACCATTTCTGACAAAATAAATTGTGCAGGCCGACAGTGAAATGAGCTCAAGCAAGCCTTCGGGAATTATATCAAGTGTGGCATTCTCTTCCAGAACTGATTTGGTTTATCATTATCTTACAGACATGTGAAAGGATAAGTACATGTTTTTCGTTTCTGGGAAAAAAGGAAAATGAAATTCTTCAGAATTTGGATTGTGGAAGCATTTCTATGAGTGAAGATGTGTCTCCTATTTATTATGTTCTAATAAAAAAGACCATACATTCATATATTTTTAAATTTATGTTAGTAGAGATACATTGTTTTCATTTTATCACAATAAGATAAGTCATATTTTGAGTGCCAAAACCAAGCACTACTACTTCATTACGTACTATTACAAATATATTTACACGTTAGCAACGTTTTCTGTAAACATTTTACTGAAAAGTACCTTAGTAACCTTTGAGATTTATTTTATTGGCACGATGGGAAAAGGAATGTTACCAAAAACTTGAGTGCAGACTGCATCCAGCGTTGTCCTGAAGATGGTTATGTACATCAGGGGAACGTAGACAAGTGCGCCCCAAAACAATAATTTCGTCAGCTGGTGAATCACGTAGAGCCTGGAAAATGAAAATACATTTAGAAACGAGTCGTGCATTCCATTCATCTAAATTAAAATGCATATAGATTAGTTGCTACTTTCAAATCCTTTCTTCATTTGAACTGAAACAACGCCTTATATTTCCAAGCGCGTTTGTGTTTGTCCTGATCGCGCCATTGTTGGTTATAATCGGCTTAAGAGTCTGTTTACAAATTTCATTTGCGTCCGTTATTTGCTCTGTATCGGATGTTAATAATTGTAACATCAAGTAACAATTAAAATTAAGTGAAACGTTTAGGGGAGATGTATTCCACTTTTATTCAGCTTCGGAGCCAATATCCCTTGCTCTTATAGGTACAATTATAGAATTATGAATAAGAGAAGCAACGACTGCTTTTGGCAAAATTTGATAACAAGAAATATTTGGTTCCTTGCAACAAAATTCTGTGTGCATCGTCGTTTGAGCTGCAGATTTTTGCTTTTATTCCTTATTGTGCCCTAAGCTAAAGCAGCTATTCACACCTGGAATATGATTTTTTGATAGGAGCACTCATCTCCTGGAATACGATTTTTTGACGGTACTATTCGTGAAGTTACTTCGTTTCCTCTAACAGTTCATAAAACTCAAGATAACATGCACAGATAATGAGGCTACCTTTATTGTCTTGAAGCAAAACAAGGGGCCTTTCGAACATTTGAACACCTCTTCACCGCAGCGACTCTGTCCGAGGTACTGGGGTTTGAGACCCAACGTTGGCAGATTTTATATACTAGATTGATAACGAGGTCAAATTTAGCTACTATCTGGAGGTGAATTCTGGCCGCCCTGATTGGTAGTTTTCCGAGGTTGCTCCGATCAATGGCCAATGGAATGTCGGGGGAGTATCGCAAGAGTTCTTTCCTTTCTTACCCCTGACCCCTCACCTCTTCTTGCACACACACACACACACACACACACACACACACACACACACACAATCACACCTAAAAGCGCCACAAATGACAGATCAGTCGAGAGCTTATAGCTTCTCCCGTCTGGGGCGGTGCCTCTCTAGCGGATGTCTGGGGGAGGAGAAACCTGCCAATCGACATGCACGTTGTTGACCGATTTCAGATTGGACAGAACCTCCCGTTATAAAGCATATACCAAACTTACGGTACTAACAGTTGACGCTCCCAGAAACACAAAATAATCAATTTAATCCATCGATTGGTGTTGCCGGGCACGTCAACTGCTGCGGTCATTAGTTCCTCGTTTGTTGAATAGTAAAATCCGGCGCAGACCTCCACGCCGGCAAGTGCGGGACTTCCCCTAGCGAGGCACAGCCCCAGCCGGCACAGGCTTTATTCTCCCGACGTGTGTAGTAGTGTAAGTGTATGTATGTATGTGTAGAAGGTGAAAGGTAAGGACAAGGAAAGAGAAGGAAAGATCGCGCACGACCTGTTAGGGTACCACTCGAACGCTGGTCAGGTATTGATCGGAGCAACCACGGAAAACTATCAATCGGAGCAATGGGCCGCTAGAATCCTCCTCCAGACAGCTATCTGGCTTCGACAACCGCCATCGCCCGGAGTGGCCGGCCAGAGCAGCGCGGCGTCGCGCCTTACATCTTGATGTGCCTGCGCGCGCGCGGCAGCGAGGAGAGCGGCTCCTTGAAGCAGAACTGGCGCGTGCCCAGCAGCATGGCGCGCAGCGCGGCCTCCACGTCCAGGTCGCGCACGGACAGGCGCAGCAGGCGGCGCTCGCGCGGGCCCAGGCGCGCCTCCAGGGAGCGGGCGCGCGCCGTCGCGAAGCGCCACTGCCGCGTCGTGAAGTACTGCAGCAGCTCCAGCCCCACGCGCACGCGCCGCTGCAGACGCACCATGCTGCACACGACACACCACACATATATACATATTGTGGCGTTTGAGACAATATTACAAATCCCACAACGCACACAAAGCATCGGCGAATCCAGAGAAGATCACCGGTGCAGCCGGAAGCGGGCCGAGGTCATATAGCACCGAGGCGACGCACAACGGGTTGCAAGTGGCACAGCGAGCGCCCATCAAAGGTAACAGACATTTTGTAAGACAATTAGGAGCCGACAGCGACTTGAACGATAGCGCAGCAGCAGAAAGGCTGTGATTGTAAATTTGCATATTCACGTAAAATCTAGATAACGGCAAAGCAATTGAAAAAACCTTGTACGCCGGTAATACAGTTCATTCTTTTGTTAAATGTTGCGAGAAAAACTGTATTAATCTTTGTTCCTCAATTTTGTGAAATCTTGACGATGAGAATTTGCCCCATGCCCCAAAAGATCCTGCCCCTTGAGAGTACAAAGCTCGTTCAGAGCATTCTTTCTAGCGACAGCAACCATATATATATATATATATATATATATATATATATATATATATATATATATATATATATATGTTCAAAACCAAATAGAAATTAGATATTTACATAAACTAAATTTGAAGTAGTAGTTAGAAATAATGTTTCTCGATAAAATTAAAGTGGCCATTTAATTTTACACTAGAGTAAAGTATACCACATTATTTCTTGTGAGAACTTCAATAGATAGATTCTTCATAGGGACTTCATAGTTCACTAAATAAAGTCATTCCTCAAGAAGTGAGAATAATGATCTCAAAAGTGTGTCGCCCGGCCAAGCGAATAAACGCGCCCTGTTCCATTTAACAATCGCAAACTAAGTCCAGCTGGACTCACAAGGTCTTCTGCAGCGCCAGCAGCAGCAGCAGGTCGATGAAGTAGGCGGGCAGCGTGTGGAAGAAGAAGACGATGAGCTCGTGCGCGAGGCGGCTGTCGCGGATGTCGCCGTCCGGGTACCACACCACGCCCTCGAACGGCTCCTCGTACACCAGCTTGCGCCCCACCTCCAGCACCTCCCCCCACGTCATGTGCACCATGTCGCCCGACGTCAGGTTGTACACGGGCGTCTCCGCCTCCTCCTTCCTGCGGGGGAGGGTCACGCTCATCCAATCAAGCAACATTGGGGAGTTACTTCTCCACACATGCGGCATTCACTCTTCGCCCTACCCACCGCGTGTCGGTCTTTAGGACACATCAAAGGGAGCCAACATTTGCCGTACACACCACCTTTGGGATTGGGCAAGCAGTAGTTCGCTGCTCGGCGAATGCCGTATGTGTGGAGCCGCCTTCAAATTCACGACCAGGAAGTAATTTGGACTTTTTTATGCACGAGGAATTGGTCAATAACTAGCTTCGCTTAGCCTGCCGACGTTTGTAAACTTCATTATCTTGTCATCCGGACTTGCTACGGACCTCATGGAATCATCTAATATCAGCGCGAGTTTTCTTGACCGATGGCCTGGAGAAATGTGGGTATAGTGGATGTATCAGTTACAAAATAGGCCACTAGGCTCTATGAAGCAATGCCAACCTCTGGAAAATCGAAGTTATGGGTTTGCAATTTTCTCAATAACTCGCATTGTATCTCAGGAGATTAAGGCATCTGCTGTGAAGGATCTGGACCTCGCTGAGCTTTTTCTTTTTCTTCACAAAAACATAAACAAGAGTTCTTGTCTTCAACAACAATTAGTTTCTATTTGGCGTGAATAAAGATATGTTTAGAGTGTTGTCATCAGTGGTCGCTGCGAGCGCTTCAACTGTTTATTGTGGGAGGGAGGGGAAAGACACGCCATCGGTCAAGAAAAATCGCGCAGGTAATGCAGTCATGGGTTGCCCCGCGCACACAGACGTGGGCAGAGAAGGTGAATGGGGTGTGGCTTCCTGAGCAATTTGAAAGGGGCCCCGTATAGCCTGACGATTTCACACATCTTTTTTCTTAAATACGTAAAATGCCTGCTTTTTTAACGTAACAATTCTGGAAATTGTTTTAGATTTGGGGAAGAGGCTCTATATATCTGGCAACCGTGTAAATGTTTTTGCATAAAAATAATTGTATTTAATGATAATACTTTCCTATTCAAGTGATAATTTCGTTCTTGTAGCAGTAGGATATTTTATTTACTTACTAGTAAAGTATTTTATATGTAAATAAAGACGTTCAAAGTAAAAGTTGAACAAAAAGGACGTTGGGCTAGGCTCACGCACCCGCGGAGGGCGCCGTCCCAGGCGGCGCAGATGATGGCGTTGGCGGCGATGTCCACGGGCACCACCTCCACCAGGAAGTGCCTGCCTACGAGCATGGAGCGGATGACGCCCTTGCCCGCGCCGGCCACCAGCCCCATGGGCCCGTTGAGCGTGTCCACCCAGCCCGCCACCGGCTCCTCCAGCGCCGGCAGCACTGCGCACACGCCGCCCAACACAAACTAGCAGGGGCTTCATGTAAAGTACACTCCAAAATTAAATAACGGTTTTAAATTCAAGGAGCCGTGACATTTCATTTGAAGGAAAAATCTGTTTTCATTTATGTAGTTATAGGAAAAGGCGGAAAAAATCCAAAATTTGCAATTTTCAAAAATTCATATAACGTGAAAATCTTATCTACGCCACCTTTATAAGTGTATTGAACTCTATTCTTACAAGAATTTTTTTCAAAAAATTGAACCCGATATTGTGAAAATTTTGAAAATAGTGCCCCCAAATTTTAAAGATTTTTTCAGAATCACAAAGATTCGACTAGAGCCAGATCAACACGGGTTTCTTCAATTTGGAAAAATCCTGCGAATAGTTGTGGCGCTAGTAGTGTACACAGATAGAAGAACGTCGGTCTCGCTCTCGCTCTCGCTCTCGGACTCGCTGTCGCTCTCGCTGTCGCACTCGCTCTCGCTGTCGCTGTCGCTCTCGGTCTCGCTGTCGCTGTCGCACTCGCTCTCGCTGTCGCTCTCGGTCTCGGTCTCGGTCTCTCTTTAGCACTCACCAATGGATGGCCTTACGATGATCACTGGCATGCGGCTGCGAGCGTCGTTCACCAGGCTTTCGGCCAGCTGCTTCGTGAACGTGTAGCAGTTCGGATGCGCTCCGAGTAGCCTGCACCACACAAGTGCACTAATTATTCTACGTGCATCCCGTATCTATAAAACAGTGTAGAATTATTATTGTGACTAGTAATCATTTATTTTCAATACATCAAATGAGCGTTTCTTTGTAAAAGTTTGTTTTTCTTTATTTTTGTCGAAAGCGGTCTGCCAGGCCTTGCCTTTGTAATGACGCTTGGTACAGGGCGCCTTACCGCGGAGCGAGCGAGTTGAGCGCGTCGTCATCCAGCCAGTGGGCGAGGCGCAGCAAGTCGTGTGGAGGCGCCGGGGGCGGGTAGCAGCGCTCCTCCAGCACCGCCTGCGTCGGGTGGCAGAAGGCCGTGGACAGGTGCACGAACGCCTGCAACGGCATCCGCCGGCGAGCGTCTCACAAGCCCAACCCTATTATACGGGGGCTGGGACTCACGTTGGAAGGAATGGGAGAAGATCGGCAGGGATTTCAAAAAGGAACAAAATTAGAAATGAAATTATTACAAAAATATGAATTTATCAGTTTCTATTATACACGGGGGTATCGGTCGGTGGTTAGCTTACTGGCCTCTGAACTCGCAGTGCGCGGGTTCGATCCGGGCGGAGGTACCCGGATTTTCAAAGGGCGGAAAATCCACAGTAGCGATGTCCCACTTGTGACATATAAAAGAACCCTGGCGCTATGCGCGGCAAAGCTAAATCCCTCCGATAACATTCGCCCTAACGAGATCTCACGTTCCCCCAGACAGTTGGCATATTGTAACTGAGACCGACATCTGGCTGAGAAAGTGAGAGTCAAATTGCAGGCGCATTACGGGACTGCCCGCAACGTGCGCGTGCTCGAAAAGGTCCCCAGAGCCGGGACGGAGGTAGAAGAAGCCTGGGTCGAAAACCCGGGGAAGGCAACGGGAAACTACCCTGAGTAATTATCCTGTTTGAGTCACCTACATTCCGTATTTGGAATAGAGGAAGATTACTCGTACAAGTGTTGGTTAAAACAAATGAGAAAGGTTTTTTCTGAAACGACTTTAACAGAAATTGAGTAAACATCTCCAAAATAATCGCCTCCTTTATTAAAGACCTTTTGACAAATGTTCGGAAGGTGTCGAACACCATCTGCACGGCTTTGCTTCATTTTGAGCGCCTTACAGCACGAATAATTTCCTCTCTGGTGTTGTACCGGGTCCCTCGCAGTAGGTCATTCATTTGGCTGAAGAGATCTTAATCGGGGGGCTCATATCGGGTGAGTGAGTTGGATCTTCCAGGATTTCCCATTGCCAGCGGTGCTAGAGGTTCTGGACCGCAGCTGCGGTGTGGCTGTTCCACGAAATGACGCTTTCGCCTGGGCGTTGGCTGAAGGTGGTTTTGCAGAAACGCGCAGTAGTATTATCCACGCACGTTTTCTTGAGCCCTCATTTCGCTAAATGCGAGGAAAGTGTTTTTTTAATTATTTTATTGACAGGACAATTATATGAAATCTGTAGCTCGTTTTTCGATGGTGCAGCGCGTTGCCGTATCGTCGCATCAGTGGAGCGAGAGCGCCACAAGGACATAACGTGCAGAGCACTTTGTGTAGCGCGCACCTTTATTTGGAAAAGAAGAACCGGGATGCTTTCATTCATTGGATAGGCGTTTCAATTTTAGTTCGTACGATCGACCCCAGGTTTCGTCTATGGTGTTGATTCGCCGAAGGAAGTCGGACCTTCCATTTCGTGCCGGCTCAACAAGTACTGCGCGACTGCAAAGCGATGCCATTTCGCAAATATAAAGGCATGGGAATAAAATGTATGCGTAATTCTCTGCTTTGTTGTGTGGGCCCGAACACATTAGAATAGCATGTTTTCACGCAACAAATAAAATTGTATGAACTGATAACATTTTTTAAAAGAAAAAAGATAGTAGCCCCAACTCTCCTATTTACTTTCTCGTATAAGTAGTATCCAGGTGTCTCTGAGTAAATGTTACACATTTTTAGAGCATGTGCAGGGGGTGAACATGATTAATTTTTGCCAATGAGCATAGATGGAAAATGTCTTGTAACGGGTGGGGCACATGTGGTATTTGCCTCTGAGTGCTAGGCAACCTCTTCGGCGCAGGGCTTTAGCAGCATCCTCGATTGCGCCACAACGTGACAACACATGTGCAAAACGAGTTGCCTGATAATCAGGGGCAAATATCACGTGTGTCGGGCAGACAGGTATGGGAGCTACTAGTAACTGTTGTGCGCTTCGTGAGTTAGTGCTGTTACGCGATTACGATTATTGTTTTGTGCTCCGTCTGGATACTGGTGACCAAGCTACGTTTAAGGACTTCGACTGGTGAACGGGCTCTAGAACTGTACTTGGTTTTTCTCTCCCGACGCTCGGACTTATAATGACCTGATGTTGGCACGAGTGTGGATTTGAAAAAAAAATGTATCTAAGTTCAAAAAAAACCCTGCTCTTGTTGCTACGCCTTTGTGTTCCTTATTTGATACAGTTCAAAGTTCACTGGCAAAATGTGATTAATTTCGACCTCCTATTCATCCGCAATAAGTTGTAAT
This sequence comes from Gryllus longicercus, assembly GCA_038098605.1. Classification (NCBI taxonomy): domain Eukaryota; kingdom Metazoa; phylum Arthropoda; class Insecta; order Orthoptera; family Gryllidae; genus Gryllus; species Gryllus longicercus. Next base: position 176,566 of record JAZDUA010000102.1, read on the forward strand.
GTTCATTCCAGGACACCTAGAGACAGTTATGTTATGCCGCAAAAACCATGTCGAAATTGTGACAGAAATGCAGTTTGGGAGGATCCGTGACAAAGCAAAAATGTTTTTTTCAAACCGACAGCGAGAAATTGTATTTTGTGACTCTTATTGATAGAATAGTTTGGCGTACGTCTATCAACTAGAAAAACGACTACTCCAAAGTATTGCAGTGAACGTAGATGCCATAAAACTATAAATTTTGGTAGTCTTTTCTACAATATTCTCCATTCTGTAAGAACATATCATTGACAATTAGCAAGATTAGTGTATTTTATTTGCATCGTACTGTTATAATTATCGCCAGCTATTTATATGTATTGTTTGTGCACCGTGCTCATGCGTATTGTGTTTAAACAACAATTTTTTAATAACAAAATAATTTTGTTCATGGACTGCATAAAGCAAAGTAACGAGTGTTTCTACAGAATGGCACAGACATTCCCGTATTAGTTTTCTATTTCCTTTGGTTCGGTTAGCTATTCGGACTTGCCACATACTCTTGTCATGCTGCCATCTATCGCCGCCCAAAATACATATTTTTGAACTTTTCTCAATCTTTCGCTTTCCTTATAGTAGAACGGAAATATTATTTTAAGAATATTAAAGAACGAATAAATTTCATCCTAACAGGCAATTTCTTTGAAACATTAGTTGCCGTTTTTATGAAAATGGCGTTTAACCGCTATTGTAAATACTAAATTTGAATCTCTTATCATAGAACACTACAGAGTTTTCGAAAAACTTCATGTGAAATCATTTCAGGCACTTCATGTGCAAATTCAATAGTGTTTACAAATTGCTGGAAATGTTGTAAAGGCGTCAGAGATCTTTAAAAAACTTGCATATGAGTATTTTTTGAGAAAACAAAACAAAAGAATCAGCAAAATTAATTATGTCATTTTAAGCAGTGCACTTAGCTCTATACATTGAAAAATTTGAAGAAAAAAAATTGGGGACTATTTGTGAGAAAAAAGCGTTTGACTGTTTCTGAATACTCGGAATTTTGAGCCCATTTTTACAGAAAACTGTTGCTTTCGAGACATTTTTCTGACATTATTTAAAGCACATGTGCTCGTAAATACATTAATGATAACCAATTACCGCTAATGTTAATATTAACGACGTGAGACAAGTTTAAAAAATAATTTGTATTTTTTGAAAAAAACAAAAGAATAGACGAACGACAAAAGAAGAGACGATTTACGTAATCTTATAGAGTGGATTTAGCACTATCCCTACTAAAATTTTAAAGAAAAAAAATTGAGCTGTTTTTGAAAAAATCTTTTTGTATTTTTTAAAATTGCACATATTTCACTCAATATTGCGTGAAAACTACTAAACTTTTCAAAAAACTGAACATGACCTTCATGAAAGAACGAATTATGGATAACAAATTTCAATTGAAGGAAAAATCTCTGTTTTCAATTTTGAAGTTATAGGAAGACTCGGAAAAATTCAAATTCTTTCAATTATCAAAATTGCAGAGTTAATAGTGAAACTCAAACCTATGCCACCATTATAGGTGTATTTTACACTATTCTTACAAGAAATTTAAAGAAAAAATTTGAGGTCGTTTTTGAGAAAATTTTGAAAATGTTCCCAAGGGTTGTGGGTAAAGTACCCTCCAAAATTAATGAATGTTTTTCAAAATTACAGAGCTATTACTAAGGGCAAATGGACAAGGGCTTCTTTAATTTAATTAAGATTTAATTAATTTTAATTAAAACAAATCCTGCGCATGGTTTCGGCGCTAGTGTTGTTCACATACACGAACGGACGTTTAAAAAAAAATATCTTTTACCGTAGGGAACCCCAAAAAGTGTACTTCCGTTAAAATCTCGATATCGATTTTTCACAGCATTACGTAACTTTCTTTATACTACGTATATTACTCCGTATATATGTATACGGGAAAGTAATAAATGGAATAAAATAAGCACTAAACTAACAGAAAATTCAGTAAAAATACGCGATCAAACAAGGTCTATGACAAAGCGCACCCACAAAACTCGCACGAGAAACGACGAACCTCGACACAACTGACTGCGCGCGCAGCAGAGGCAGAAAGGCGGGCGGCTCGGTGGGAGATTCGCTGCACGATACTCATATTTCCCGTTGGTCAGTGACAACTCGGCAACTGAGCTCGTTTCCTCTCTCTACTGGGCAGCTTACGTGGAAAAGGGAGTCACATCTCGGCATCAGTCACATACTTACATTTGTCGGACCCACAACGACAACGCGCTCTACCCATTAAACCGCTCGCCTGAGTGAAAATCTATCAACCAAACATTTTGCCAAAAATAACGTGCTCTAACGCCTAAACCAAAAAAAAAAAAAAAAAAAAATGACAAAAAAATTCCAGAGGAACATAATGAAAATTTATTGTTATTTATGTTTGCATAGGAAAATCTTTCTTGAAAGTATGGAGTTTTCAAATTATGAACGAAAATCTTACAGCGATATTTTTTGAGAACCACAAACTATTTGTTTGTCTTTTATTACTTTTCTCAGACACCATTTACAAGGAAAATATTAAATTCGGATTCAGCAATTCCAAAATCAAAATGCTAGAGAAAGCTTCTAATTGTAATGTATTACCCACTTTTTACCGCAAATGTCTGAATTGTAATAAAAAAACACAATGCAAGAATCGAATGAAGTTGCGAGTCATCTTCATTAAATTCAGAAGTACTTTTGTTGGTGTAACCTTGGCCACGAACTTCAGCTGAGTTGTCAATGTCAACGTGTCCTCCGGCAGGAATTACTTTTTCATGTAATCACTGACGGAAATCCAATGCTTTAGAAGGCCATACAAAAACATCGACGAGACTTTTCTCTTTACCACTATAACGGTGCAAAACATGTGATAAAATACTACAATAAGAACATGTAAAATGACTATACATAATATTTTGTCTTCCCGAGTGCTGTTACATATTTTGTTCGTAATATCTTTTTTAAAGAACTAAGTTTAATAATACAAACAAGCCAGTCTGAAATTTATGAAGGAAAACACCATACTTATCACATTTTATTTATTTATCAAACTATTGTATGTTTACAAATAAGTTCCTCCTGTAATTTGATATCAAAACTTACTTAAGTAACATAATACGTTGATATAACTGAATAAATTTCATTAATATTTCTACTTCCTCGCATACTACTTATTTACGCAGAAAACCTGCCGAGGAGACTCAGTGCATCAACGGATGTCACTGCAGTGCATCTAACTGGATTCGAACCCTGACCGTGGCAGGATTTTCAAAAGTACTCGCAGCTTGACAGCTAGGTCAAATTGAGGAGAGAAGTTTAAATTAACAGAAATCACTGAACTATGTATGTAAAAATCTTAATTGTTATCCAAAAGAATTACATAAATGTGACTAAGTTCATTGATGACACTTTTTGTGTTCTTGCACTCCTTTTTTTAATTTAATTACTTTTGTATATTGTACTATTCAATTGTAAATATTTTTGGAGAGTTCGTTTGTGTTCCAACCTGTTGGTTCAAAATTAACTTAATTACAGAACTCACAGAAAAAAATACCGTAATCATTAGTTCCTGGAAGATTAATATTGGAAGTTGTGGGTGAAACTGACAGAATTTCATGAAGCATTACGTTATGTTTAGCTCTGAATCGGGCTGCAATAAATTGACGAAAGGCAAGTTTATATAAACAGATATAAATATGAAAATGTATTCAATATATATGTATTTTATTTATATAAATAAGTAATTATGTGTTACAAACAAATTAATAAGTAAAAATATTACATATGTCAATAAAATATTAGGTAAGAAAAATATACGAGCTGCAAGTATATAAAAAAATGTCTATTGACTTTAAGTATCCATTGCCTGGGCAATTTCGTCCCCCATTTTTGCAATGACACCTCTGTTGAGGCGGTTTTTATGTTTGCTTTACCACATTGGCGGCTTCGAAACACTTCGTTTATCATTAATCCATCCTCTTTCTTTACACGCTGGCGGATTCAGGTCGCGGGCACTTCGCGCGAAAAAATCAAAGTTGACCGTTTCGAATAGCGCCGCGCCGCTTGGTTTGTTCTCGTGCGCGTAGCCATACATGGAATTTTTCTTGCCGGGTCGCGTCGTGTCGCGTCGCGCCCTGTGTGTGATGCAAAATTAAAGGAGGGAATTGTTATTGAGCCTGACACCAGAAAACTGTTGAATACTTGAATTTTTGAAGTTCTCTAAAGAACTCGCAGCTTGAAAATCTTTTGTGTTTGTTGTGAAGAGGTGCCTTGGAAATATCAAGGTACACGACTACGAGTTGTTAGATGGAGATTGGAGAATGTTTTGCGGAATTAAAAGAATTTGGGATGTCGAATGTTCTTGAAGACACATTTTCTTCATTCACATTTAGACTTCTTCCCTAAGATCCTGGATGATGTCAGCGTTGGAGATTTCACTAAGATATTAAGAGTTTTGGAAGAACGCTATCAAGAAAAATGGGACCCAGCCATGATGGGAGATTATGGTTGGTTTTTACAGCGGAAAGACGCTACTGCACACAAACGGAAGACATTCACAAGTAAACCTCTAAAAATATTCTTGTTTCACTTGGACCTCTTCATTTCATTTTTACTTTAAATTGTCAATTAAAACACGTTGGCCGAAACGTCAGCTCGATTGACTGCGACGTAGCTCAGAATCATATGTTAATTAAAAATTTAATTTTCATTATACACTTATTAAACATTTTTGAACTACTATCACACCAAATTTGGATGCAGATATTAAACAAATTCTACAAAAATCACTTGTATACGGGAATTATTTAAAAATAAATTATGGCGTTCACATATTAAAAGATGAATATTGAGGTACTGATAACAAACAAACCTTACGTGATGGTTGCTTTTTGAGCTCGTATCTGAATCACCGACCGATTAATAAATAAAAGTTTATTTTATTAATGTTACCGAAAGGTTACAATTTGTTGCTCTGTGTTATTAACATCGATACTTTAAAATTGAAGATCGACGATAAGAAACATCTGCGGTAAGTTAACGATGTTCAATCCATGGCCCAAGAGCATGGTTGAGTTATTGCCCATCGAATCCGACTTCAGCCAATGAGCTTCAAGCACCAGTTTGCGTCACAATATTAGCGGTAAATTTAAATACAACCAAATGCCAAAAGCAGCTTGTTACAAGTCATTGAAACAGATGTATGAACCTCTTTAAAAAAGATTGCGTCTTTTATTTCTACTACACCTATTGGTATTTGGTATTGTTGGTTGGTTGGTATTTTTGGTTGGTCACGATTGAAAAGTGTTACTTTCTGACATTTTCAAAACGTTTTTCAACACTTCTCGCTCTCCATGCAACATGGCCTGGCCTCTCAAAGGAAGTGCCCGTGCTGGATGTGGCGCTGCGAGAAGGAAGTTACCTCGAGGCGCGCGAAGCCCGCCGCCAGCTCCAGGACGCGCTGCGTGCCCAGCACGTTGTGGCGCAGCGCGGGCCCCAGCGGCGACTCGAGGCGCAGGCTGGCGGCGGCGTGCACAACCACCGACACCTCGCGCTCGAGCAGCGCGCGCTCTGCCGGCGCCAGCCCCAACCCGGGCAGCAGCAGGTCGCCCTCCACCACCACCAGCTTCCCCAGCGCCGCCGGGCACTCGCTGCGCACGCGCGAGAACACCTGCGCACGCGTAAAGCAGAGATTGTATCTCTCCTCTACGACTTCACGGCCGCGAGCGGTTTCGAGTTTACTTTCTCGCTACCGCTGCGACGGTAAAGAGAAAGTTATGCAATATGGCATGAAAAAAGGCGAATTCTCGGCAGAAAGACTTATTACAGACGACCTTGCTAACGTCAAAATGCTGAATTTAGAAAAAAATCCTCTAATACTTGTTGTAGCCAGCATCTGCTTTGTCGGTCTTTGATACCGAAAAATCCATTGACGGCAAAACGTCTGACCTGCCTCTCCGTCCGTCTGTGAACAACGCTAGCGGCTAAACCGTTCAGCCCATTTTCTCCAAAATTGATATTCCCTAATCAATCTGACTGGTGTCACAGCCTCTTAAATTTGAAACCGATATTTTAAAAATGGGGGGTACTTTACATAAAGCACTTAGGACATTCTCAAAATTTTCAAAAAATTGCGCCATTGATTTTGATTAAATTTTGTTGTTGGGTAGTCTGAAGGACGTTTAAGAAGATGGTGCAGATTTCATGTTGTTTAAAAACCGTGATATTTCGAAAATTGAAAAAAAAAAAATCAATTTTGGGGAGGACTTCCTACAACTAAAATATTAAAGATAGAGATTTTCCCCTCAATAATATGTTTCCTAAAGATAGATTTTGAAATAAGGTCATATTCAATTTTTCGAAAATTTGAGTACTTTTCGCGTAGTTTTGTGAAAAATATAGGCAATTTTTAACTTTTGTTTAAACATTCTTTTCTCAAAAAACGCTCCATCATTTATGATTAAATTTTGTTGGTAGATTGTGTGAAGGACATTTAAGAAAATGAAGCAGGTCTCATGTTTCTTGACAATCCTTATTTTTCGACAATTGAAAAAATTCAAAATTTTTTCGGCGTTTTTCTACAACTACAATTATGAAGATACATTTTTACTTTCCTGTATACGGAGTAATATACGCAGTATAGAAAAAGTTATGTTATGCTGCGGAAAATCAATTTCGAGATTTCAACGGAAATACATGTTTTGGGGTCCTCAGATACTGAAAAAGAGTTTTTTTTCAAAACGTCCGCCTGTCCGTCCATCCATTTGGTGTCTGTGAACATGCCTAGTGCCTAAACCATGCGTATGATTTTTGATTGAAGAAACCCCTGTCCATCTAGGTGAACTCAATCTTTGAGATTTTGAAAACATTCTTCACAATTTTCGGGTACTTTACATGAAGCCGCTCCAGACTCAAAATTTTATATAAAACCCCTCCAATTTTGTTCTTTAAATTTCTTGTGAAAATAGATTCTTATAAAAGTGACATAGGTCCAATTTTCGCGGTTTACTCTGAATTTTCGAAAATTTCAAAAGTATGAATTCTTTTCGGTGCCGTTTGACAACTACCAAATTAAAGATAGATATTTTTCCTTCAAATGAAATTTGTTCTCAACAATTAGTTCTTTTATTAAGGTCACATAGACTGCACTGTTTAAGATGACATAGAATTAATTTTGTTGCGTTCTTTTGTTTTTTCAAAAATTACAAAATTTATTTTTATAAAATATCTCTCACGCCTTTAATATGCACACTTCCAGCGATTTGTAAACACTATTACATTTGTCATTGGAAGTGCCTGAAATGACTTTATATGAAGTTTGTCAGAAACTCAATCGTTTTCTGTGAAAGATTAAAATTTCGCATTTTCAGTAGCGCTTAAGCGCCACTTTCTTAAAAACACCTAATTTTTGAAAGAAAATTGCCATTTAGAATTCAGGTTATACTGTTCTTTGATTTTCTTAAAATAATTTTTCCGTTCTACCATCATGAAACCAAAAAATTAAGAACATTTATAAAAAAATGTATTTTGGGCGGCGATAGATGGAAGCTGGCAAGAGTATGTGCAAGTCCGAATAACTAGCCGAGACCAAAGGAAATAGAAAGTCTGTGTCATTTTGTAACACCAGTTCTTAATGAAACGTGTTTATCAAAAACTGATCTTTAAATAAGGTCAGGTTAAATTTTTTAAAAATTGAGAATTTTCGAGGTAATTTGGAAACAAAAGTAATGGCTGCTTCGAATTTTCTGAGCTTCGTGAACGTACTTCCTGACATTTGGAAGCTTCGCAGGTTAGAATTTGTATATTTCGTGTTCTTACATGTACACTTTGTTCGTGTCTTACATTTGACCTTTTGTTATACATTTACACATTAATCTTTTAAAAATTATTTCCGTCCCTTGAAAAAAAATAAAAAAGAAAAAAAGAAAAGAAAAAACAGCACCCAATTTACACAATTCGACTGCCCTAAGCAATTTGTGTGTAGGAAAATTCAGCTCTGGATTTACCTGTACCCTGATAGATAATTTGTGTCATTTTCACACAAGAAAAGCAAGTATATTATCAATTCAACTCATTTGATGTGACTGTTAATCTATTTCTAATACCTTTGAATATTGAATGTCCATTTAATGTACCTCAACTAATTGGTGCGCTGACATTTGCTCAAGGTTGCTAGTTTGAGTCCAATTTATGATATCATGCAACTATGGTGTCGAAGGCATTGAAAATCCACTGATTATCTCATGTAATGTGATTAAAGGGTCATAGTGAAGTATAGTGAAGTGCAGTTGAACAAAAATTCAGTGCAGAGTTTGATTATGGTGTTTCTTTTTTTTAAAGGTAATTTTAAATGTTTTATGAATTAGACACTTTTATATCATTATTATTTATGTTATTATTATTATTATTATATTATTATTATTATTATTATTATTATTATTATTATTATTATATAATTCCCATGTTAGCCATATTATCTTCTTCTTGCGAGTGTTTTACAGCTCTTGTGGCCGTTTCTCGCATCCCAATCTCCATACTACTCTATCGTTTCAGTCATTCTCTTCTAGTCCTCTTCTCTGCATATCGTTAAAAATCGGATTCTGCCATTCCTCTCTGGGTCTACCTCTTTTTCTTCTGTCTAAAGGAAACCACTCGCATACCTTTCTGGGCCATCTCTCACAATCAGGCCTTTTCACGTGACCGAACCATTTCAGCCTTCGTGTTTCGAATTTATCTATTATTGATTTTTGAACCTTCATTCGCTTAAGAATTTCTTCATTTCTAATATGTTCCATTTTAGATACTCCACAACTTCTTCTCCAAAAAATCCATTTGTAGGCTCATTAATTTATCTCTTTCTCTTTTCCTTAGTTCCCATGTATTATCTTATTTATGTAATTAGCTGCCACCGGTTATGTCCATTTGCAGTTCAAATAAATTTATCTTTAATAGACAGAGAATATGAATAATTGTCTAATGAAATCATTGTTCTGGGGTGAAAGTCACAAAGATGACATTCAGTACAATGCAAAATAATAATACTGTCCTGAATGTAAAAAATCATCTATAATCTCACAGGGTCAACCATTAGCTCAAAGAATGTACTAGTATTGAAGTTATTTATTTCGAATTCACATTGCTCTGAGCGTTTCATTCAGAGATATTCTATTCCTTAAAATTCAGCTTCGCTGCTAATGTGCGTCCGGTTTGGCCGGCGCAGCCAGGCCCACAGCTGCCCGGGATTTGTGCACCCCGAAGAGGCTCCGCCGATGCGTGCAAGTCGGGGCGGATATCGGCTGCGCGCGGCAGCCTTCCGGCCTTGTTAGTGGCCCCTTTAATGAACGGCAAACGAGCTGCTTGCGGGGGGAGGGGGCTGCAAGGCCCGTTCGCTCGATGTTGTGGAAGCGGCGACGAGGTCGGAAAGCTCTGTCGCAGAAGTAGCTTTGCCGAGTGCAGACGATTGTGGTCGCGTATAAAGGGGCCCGATGGGTAAGCGTGGAAAGGACACCCCGTTTCGGGGCATGGTGGTGTAGGTGGTGATTGGTGCGGGTTCGCGGTAGACAGAATGACCGAGAGCGCCATCAGGGTGCCTGGTCACTAGCACGCCCAGGAAAGGGAGCTACCCGTTTTGTTCTGTTTCCATGCTAAAGAGGATGCGCGGGGGTATGTTGTTGAGACGCGAGAGAAAGGTTGAAGAGAAACGGTTCTCTTAAGGCCAGATGGCGAAGGTGTCATCTACGTAGCGCAGCCATAGCGACGGTTTAAGGGGCGCTTTTTCTAAGGCTTGCTTTCCAAAAGCTCCATGAACAAATTTGCGACAATAGTGCTTTCTATTTGTGGATAGTGCTATTGCCTGTATTGAAAAAATGTGGTCGACATTTAGATCTCAGTGAGGATAGTCCACCCCTAGCTGATGTAGTAGGAGGTCGTCTTCCACGATCTTGATATCTATATCTAATCTATATCTATATCTAAACTATATAAATAAATATTGGGCTCATGAAAACTATTGGTTTTCGGTAGCTTAGTAGCTCGGTGGCTTAGTGGTTAGAGCACCTGGGCGTAAACCACAAGGCCCGCTTTTGAATCTCTGTCGGGGCAACCAATTATTTGAACAAATTTAATAATTAAAATATAATTATTAATAATACTGATTGAGTTTTGTACGTTCTTGATTGATTGTTGGGATGATGTTAATAAAGTTAATAATATAACAAGTAATGGCGATTATTAGCCTGTGTATTAATGTATTTGTGTTGTTATTAGAATGAATTGTATGTTGTGGTTTGTTTTCATTGAACTGATTACGTACAGTAGTGCTTGGTTGCGAAGTTGGAGCGGAGTTGAAAAGTGGATTATTGTTCTTGTGAAGCGGAGTTTCGTTGAAGAGAGATGTACACTTTGTCTTGAGGTCTTCGTATATTTTTTGCAAACTTATGGAAGGGTGAAGATTTGGTAAAACTAATGAAAACGTTTTGTTTGCCAGGTCCTTGTAGGTGTGAAACTATCTTTTTGGGTTTATTAAACACATGATGGCGTTTCTAAAATCTGCTATTGTTTTAATCATTAGTTTTACTCGATTATTGTTGTCTGTTGTTAATTGATTTGTTATTTGAGTTTTCATTTATCTGTTGAACTCGGATATGCTTAGCACTTTGTTTATATAGGTGGGTGGGATTCTTATGTTTTCATCACTTTGTGGAGCACTTTCATTTACGTTGTCGAGTCTGCTTTCGTTTTCCGTCATTTATTCTTGGGGGGCTTATCTGTTACTCACCGGCACTAAATAAGGATTTGATTAATTGCTCGTGGATTTTTTATTTGAGTAGGGGCTTGAATCAGAATCACTCTCATTCATCCTCTTTTTCTGTAGTTGTAATTTATGTTGGGGTCATGACTGCTGAAGGAGACCTTATCGGGTTGTGTCTGAGTAGCGCCTTTTGCTGCACCTGAGTGTAATTGCTGTTATCGCAGATCAAGATTCACATAACTTGTTGTAAACTTGCGTTTTGTTCCGGTTGGTCGCTGTAGAACGGGGCAATGGGCTTTTCCTGATGTTCCTCACAGCTGGGTAGATCTTCGTTTTGGTCCCATAGTAAGCGGGAAGGTGTGTCCGTGGCGCTATCAGACCAACTTCATAGCGCCAGCGATGGTGTGGTCTAGGCCCCTGCTGGATGATTGTTCTACGTTGTTATTTGTGTTTACAGTTACCACTTCTGATTGAGATAATACTTCACTTGGACACTGCCCTGAGATAAATGCACTGCAACGTTACTTAGCGACCCGTCTCAGGTGGCGTACAACTGAGCTGGTGGTGATGAGCGCCATGTGCTCGTCACCACTGCTTGGAGCGGACTGGAAAACCAGGTAGAGAGGGATTCAGTTGGTGAAATGGTCTGTGTAAAGTTTCAGCCAAAAGAATGTAGAGTATGTGAAATCAAAACGCCATAAGTAACGATTCCCTTCAAGAAAATGACTTCTTCGCGCGCGTACTCCGCCTGTGCGTCTTTGGAATCGCGCGACTGTCGCCGGATGGAAACACGGGCGCACTCACCGGCAGCTGCAGCATGTCGTGCAGGCGGCGCGCGGGCGCCAGCCCCCGCTTGGCGCGCAGCAGCACGTAGACGCGGCGCAGGCCCGGCAGCGCGCGCAGCATCTTCTCCAGCAGCACCTTGCCCATGAAGCCCGCGCCGCCCGTCACCAGCAGCGAGCGGCCCTCGAACCACGCCGCCACGCCCGGCCCCGCCCCCGCCCCCGCCCCCGCCTCCGCCCCCGCCTCCGCATGCGACATGGCTGCGACAAAACAATCAGTCACACGCTTAGTGCGAGGGGCACAGAAACAGTCGCACCAACTACTTTTGAGTACGGTAAATAAAAGATGTCTGGTATCGACAATTTATTTTGCTAATGATCGTTTCGATGGCGTAGTGATCATTGTCAGATCTTGCAGCTTCCGGGTAGAAAACAAAGTTCTGCGGTTTTTTGAGTGTTTCTCTCAAAAAACGATCGAAACTTTCTCTCAAAAAACTCTCTTTTTTGAAAGACACTCACAAAAACCGCAGAACTTTGCTTTCGACGCGGAAGCTGCAAGATCTGACAATGATCGAAACGATCATTAGCAAAATAAATTGTTAATACCAGACATGTTTTATTTACCATACTTAAATATTAGAAGGTATCTACCTCATCAGCGATCTAATTAATAAAGAACTAATTTTGATGAGAAAACGCCTTTAAACCTATGGTGCTACAATAACATACCATTTCTAGTATTGCGAATGGTTACATAAAATTATAATATTGCAATTTATGTCCATACTAACACACCTCATCCATCGCTTGTAAACGGTGATCCGAAAACCTAATAGTTTATTCCTAATGCATCAATACAAACCAAAACTGGGCCCTGGTGTGTTGGTCTGTTCATGTTTGGCTCCTCATATTATAGTTAATTTTCTGATTTTCGGTAACGAGCTGACTGTTGAAGGAATATCATATGAATGTGTGTGTGATCAGCAAACTTTTGCTGGATATTTAATATTATTTATGTTATTTATATTGGAAGGGTGGGGTAGACCTTGGGTCCAAAATGGAGCACCTTCCACCATTATCTGAAGCTATTTCATGGGCACTTCTGTCTGTTAAATATTGCGATCATCATCTCTGCTTGTGTCTCTGCTGAAAGTGTGTACCAGCCGCAGCATGCAGATGAACCTCTCACGCAGCCTACTATGACTTAAGATATGACTTGTGGGTGTAATTAATCTAATTCATTTAATTGCAACCACTTGAAAGTGGCTTCTTCGCCGCTGTAAACTGGTTTAAAAGAATTTTCATATGTTGAAAATATCTAAATGTGTTGCATATGTTTGTTCATGTACGTTCTTTCAGTCTCTTGCATTAAACGTACCAACGAATCGTAGTAGCTGATAATGTTATTCTCCCATTCAAAAATTCCGTCACTTGAAGATATATAGATTACATATACATTTATGTTACATAAGCATTTTTTTGGGAGAAATTTTGATATTTTGCGACTTGTGTGTAACGGATAGATATTCTGAATGTAAGTCTGCCACACAATGTCACGTAGCGCTTCGCCAGCTAGCGTGCACTCGGCGCAAGGAAGGGATGTATTTGAACATATTCCAAATATTGACACAATTGCAAAAATTTTTAGAAGTTTTCTTTGTATTTTACTGGTTTCTTTTGCACGGCAATACGCTATCGATTATTAAAACAAATAATAATTACCTTACGAGGCAAAGCGTTCCTTCATTAAAGCACCTTTTATTCTCTCCTGGCTCGTTATCACTTCACGCGACTGCGAACTAAACTGGAGAGACGAAGATTCCGATTCGTTGAGGAAGTTGCTGCAAATGCGACGAGAACATAAATGTCGGGCTTCTCGAAATGATCCACTCACTCAACCGGCGCTGGCAGAAGTGTGCAACGATGGAAGGATACTCGTTAGAAGTAACTGTTGAGTACACTGGGAACCGTAACTCGTTTGTTGTTATTAACACATTCTGAGAACTCCTTTAATCCAGCATGTTTTTCTAACACAGACGTATGAAACTTTGGAAACGTAAATAGCTTCGAGTGTGTGCTTCATAATGAGAGACGCCCACGCAAGTGTTCCGTGTGCTTACGTAACGCGACTGCGCAATATGAAAGAGGGGAAAGATGTAATGGTTTGGCAATTTTCGAAAATTCAAAGTTCAATGAAACTGAGACCCGCGCCATTCTCTTAACCACCCCATCTTCTATCCGTGAAAATATCTGCGACGTTTTTTAAGAGAAAAGTTAGTTTTTCAAACACTTCCTACATTTCACGTAACATTACACCGAAACTATTCATATTTTCGAAAAATTGAACATAAACTTATTTAAAGATCCGTCTTTAAGGTATATTTCATTAAAAGATCTCTATCTTCAATATTATAGTTTTAGAGAGACGTCCCAAAAAATTGCAACTTTCAAAAAATATGGGATTTCAACGAAATTGATATCTGCACAACTTTTAAGCTTTCTTTACGCTTTCCGAATACAATTTTGATGAATACGTTTCGGGGCATTTGAGACATTTTTTGGAAATGTTTTTGAGGCTACATGTAAAATACCGTCAAAAATCAAAATATGTGTGAAACTCCCAAAGTGTCGAGTTCATTCAGATCGATTGGGGAATATCATCTTTGGAGAAAATCGGCTACGCGGTTTAGATGCTAGCGTTGATCACAGTCGTTTTGCCGTCAATCGATTTTTCCGTGTTAAGGACCCACAAAACATCGATTATGGCTACACCACGTGTTAGAGGAATTTTTACTTTCTCGCCTTACGAAGTTCTTTGTAAGAAGAGAAAGTTATGTAATCGTGCGCCAGAAAACGGCGAATTTTTTATACCTAAAAATCGATTGAGGGCAAAATGTCTGTTTCCCCGTCTGTCAGTCCGTCCGTCTGTGATCAACGCTGGCACCTAAACAGTTCAGCCGATTTTCTTCAAAATTGAAATCTGTCCTCGTGAGAACTAAAGTAAGAGAAATTAATCGCCAAATATGGGAAAGATTCATTGCAGATTTAGAACACGAGTTGCAAAGAGGGAAGATCATGCTAATAAAATTATAAAAATATTAAATAATGAAGAAAAATATACTCTAAGAATTAATCCCATTGCAGAAAAAGAATAGCTAAATTATTTAAAAAACCCATGGACGAATGATGCATGGGCGAAGTGGATGCAGCATTAATGGAACCCACAGACAATTGAAGACAACGGGACAACGGAACCGGACAATGGAACCCACAGACAACATTGAAATGCAAGAACCTGAAGAAGCACTCAAAGCTAATAAAAATAAAAAGAAATCTGCAGGTAGAGATGGCCTGAATGTAGATCTAATAAAGTATGCGACCCTACAGTTTAAACGAAGATTATTAGCGTTTATGAGGACATGTTGGCATGGAGGATACGTTCCGGGTCAATGGAGTGAAGCATAAATCTCTCCTGTAGACAAAAAGGGAGACAGAACATTATGCAGCAATTACAGAGGAATAAGCTTATTAAACTCTTGCTATAAAATTTATGCTAGTATAATAGGAAGAAAACTAAAACCAATCATGGAAAACAAAATCTCACAAGCCCAACAGGGATTTAGTACACGAATATTTTGCAGTGAATGTATATTTACAATTACCCAATTAACAGAGAAAAGACGAGAACAAAATTTACCAACACCACCTGTTCATTGATTAAGAGAAGTCTTCAGATAAAGTTAGGAGGACACTACTATGGAAAACATTAAAAAAGAAAGGTGTACGAAAATATTTAAAAAGAGCTATACTGAGCCTATATAGAAGAAATGTAATAAAAATTAGGACAACAAAAAATGGAAAACAGTGTGCAATCATTAACCAAGGTGTAAGACAAGGGTGTCTATTGTCACCTACCTTATTTAACGTATATATTGACGAAGTCATAAATGAGTGGCTAAAAATTAAACAGAGAATTTATAGTAAATATTAGCACACTACTGTTTGCAGATGATCAAGTCATTACTGGCTCAACAGAAGAAAGTATCCAAGCAGCAATATATAAATTAGATAATGTAGTTAAGGAATATAACATGATTATATCAATAGACAAAACTAATATCATGACATTTAGGGGTTGAGAGTCAATAAGAGCACTTGGAAAAATATAATAGAACAAGTAAATCCATTTAATTACTTTGGCTATAAAATAACGTATTAGACAAATAATGATTTACAAGTGTAATATAACCACTTCTGTGGCACAATAGCTAGAACTTTGAAATATAAAGTCTGAAAACAAACTATAATGATTCCCTACAAAACAATGGCCCTATCCAAGCTGTTATACGGAAGTGAATGTTAATATTAACTGAAGCCCAAATTAGAAGATTAGAATCGGCTGAAATGAAGTTTCTTGGAATGAACCATAGCAGGTTATACACTTCTTGATCACAAGAAAAGCAAAGAAATTATAAACAAATTAAAAATGTCAATTGTGAATTAAATTATTAAAGATTGTAGAGAAAAAATATGTATTAAGAATGCCCGAAGAAAGGATAGTGAAAGTTGCCTTCAGCTACAAGCGGAAAGGGAGAAGAAATGTGGGACCACTAAGAAGATGGAGTGAGCAGCTTTCAGGAACCGGAACAGACTGAACAAGTCTAACCTTTGCAGTTGATGATGATGATGATGATGATGATGACGATGTGTCGAAAGAAGCGCACTGTTCTGCAATTAAATGCAGCAATAATGAAGGAAAGAATCTTGAGTTATGTTTTTTTACATGTTCAATAGAGCTAGAAAAGAGAGAAGGAAATTTGTTTTTACCTCCGAAATACCTTTATTTACTATTTAAATTACTCACATTTCTAGATATTTTTTATGAAGTTATGATTTTTTATAGTATAGAAATACTTGTTCTTCCTCATTATTCCCCTATTCACTTTTAATGGACAAATTCATTAGATATGTATCAATTCTTTCCTTAAAAATTCTTCAAAACTTCTACTTCAATTTTTTTAGTTATGTTCATAAAGAAATTAAAATACATGTGAATACGTTTGCTTTTTGGCTAGATTTAGTAGAACGATGCGGTGTTCTGAACTGTAAGGCGGCGAAGTATTCCTCGATCGCCGTGTGGATCGGTAGAGTCGCTGTCCAACTCGTCGTCAAAGGGCAGTCAACCCGGAGTTGCGTTACTGTATAAAGACGTACTCTGCGGTAACACCAAGCCTGAAACTGTGGCATGCGACAGTTGCAGCCTACGCAGGACACGGCCTTTTGTTTCCGCAGTGAAAATTTGTCGCATGGGGTCCCTGTTGTGGGTCCGCTGCCTCAGGGGATACTGCTTCATTTATGAACTTTGGCCGAAAATATTTTTTTCAAGCTCCCTAATGTTGGAATTTGTTACACTGATACAATATATTCTTTTTCAGGAGGGAATTAATTTCCAGGACGTTCTATTTCCTACGTTCTCTACAGCCAAGATTCAGGTTCACTACAGCTGAATCTTCTTATGCTTATTTGTGAAACGGGACCAATATCTGAAGTTAACTATAACCGAGGGTTCCCTATATCCGAGTTCACTATAAACGGAGTAGATTGTAAATTGAAGCTATTGTACGTAATATTGAATACAGTTAGCAAGTAGTATAAATACCCTGGTGTTTGTGAAAAATTGAATACCCAGAAGGAATGGCCGAAATCACTTAGAAATCGGCAGGTGTAGAACAGTGCGTCGATAAGAAGTGATTAAATTTGCTTAGAAACAGCATATTGGCCTAGCACCGCCCTCTGCGTGACAAGTCAGGCCAGTCACGGTGTAGAGCCGTCAAACAACGGAAAACGTGCAAGCCATGGCCGGTTGGCTTGGTCGAAGGGCGCCCTATCAGCATCTGAGGGCGGTCGCATGGGGCGGAATGAGCAGTTTCCAGGAAGCGGCTTCTCAACCCGTGACGGGGCGGTGCGAACGGGGCGCGCGGCTACGACAGTGATGCGTGCGAGGAACCAGTGGCTAGAGGGCCGTACAAAGCGACGTGCGGGTACAGGACCACACAATGTGACCACAGAGCGAGATGGCCGCCATCATGTCCGCATGGCCATAACCGACGCCGCCCACAGTGTTGGCTCGACTTTGGAGCACTACAACGGGAGTGGTCATGTCTGCGGCGACGGTCAGACGCCGTCTGCAGAGGGCTGGATTGGTAACTGGGTTCTGGTAAGGAAAGAGTGAATAAATATAATTTTTCTACATTTAGAAATAAATTCCTCCAACACGTGGTGAAGTCAGAATCCATGTTTTGTGCGTCCTTCATACCGAAAAGTCGATTGACGTCTGTCTGTCCGTCCGCCTGTGCATGACGCTAGTGCATAAACCGTCCTGCCGATTTTCACCAGCAATCGATATTCCCCAATCGTTCTATCTTGTGTCGCGGCCCCTGGGATTTGAAATTGATATTTTAATTTTTGGGGGTACTTTACATGAAGCTTCTAGGACATTTTCAAAACAGTTCCATATTTTTTATTAAATGTTTTGTTTAATAGTGCAAAGAACGTTTAAGAGAACAGTGCAGGACTCATTTTCGTTGAAATCTCCAATTTTTCGAAAATTGAAAAAAAAAAACCTTCAAAATTGGAGATAGAAATTTTTGCCTCAAACAAATTATGTTGTACAAAATTAACTCTTTAAAAAAGAACACGTACAAGTTTTTTCAAAAAATGCGTAGTTTTTGCGTAATTTGCGCTTGGAAGTATCGCAAATTTTCTTTCTCAAAAATCGCTCAAAATTGTTTATTTAAATTTTCTCCACATCTGCAATAAGGGACGGAAAAATATGTTGTTAAACCCATTTTCATGTATTGCTGTTTTTTTCGAAAATTACAAAAAAATTGAAAACTTCGAAACTGAAGGTGAGAAACTTTTGCCTTAGACAGTATGTTGTATAAAATTAGTTCTTTAAAAAAAGTAATGTACAATTTTTTGTAAAAGTAGTTTTTGCGTAATTTCTGCCTGCAAATTAATTGAGCATTAGGGGCGACCCGTCGTTTATCATGGTTACATTTCAATATTGGGCGTAAGTATGTGCTGTTGTAGCTCCGAGGCGGTATTTGAACCCCCGACCAATCGCGCCGAGGCAGATATGACCCTTCAGCCTTAGTGACCTTGGTTAACCAGGCCAGCGCAGTATTATCTTTACCTTTTAAGAGAAACGTAAATAGCCCTGTTGGATTAGGACACTTTATAACTCACCTATTATTTATCTATACGTTAAATCCAACGTAAAAATAAAAACTGCATGACTAAGCAATAACTAACCTAACAAGAAGCGTTTGTTTTTCAGCTATTAACGACTGTTGACCCTGCATCCTTGATGAATTTGCTTTTTTCACTCCTGTCTCAATGTTGGTCCTTGTGTTGCAAACAGCTCCGAGGTTTTTAAAATCATGGCATGCTTTTATCACGTTCCCTTCAATATCCAAATTCCACATATATGACGCTATGGTAAGTGTTTTGTATGTCAACATTGATCTTCAGCCACCACAGCTTGTACTCTTTACTCATGTTCTTTATCATGTAGACAGCATCTTCCTTGCCCGCAGCAATGATAACTTTATCATCTGCAAACGTTAATTGTTTACATGTACGATTCGTTTAAACGAGGTTAATTTAATACGTATCTGCAATTTTGCTCTAATTTTCATCAGGTTGGCTCTATGGGTTTTTACGTTCACCAGCCAATAGGTGGCACCGTCATCTTCGTCTGTGATATGTTTCAGCGTAGATCAGCCCACCTTGATGTTATGTTGATGTTTTCGACGTAAAACTGGTCGCGCCACTCTGTTTACTCCAAAGAAGAACAGCGTTCCGTAATACGTTTTTTGTGGTCTGAAGTTGTACCAGGAGCGTAAATTCATAGAAGACTTACAGCACAGTCTAGGGACAGTGTCGTACTGCCGCAGCGAAGTGATTATCAGTGCACTGAACGGTTCAATAGTGGTTGAACGAGCGTGGAGGACGAGGGAAGAACCGGGCGTCCAGCTGCAATATTGAAAAAGTGCGTGCTTTGATACTCAATAGCAGACGAGCGACTGTTGATGAAGTGGCAAACCATACGCATTTTAGCCATAGTTCTGCATATAAAATCATACTTAACGGGCTAAAGATTCATAGAGTCTGAAGCAACTCAGTGGAGAGCACTAGCGCAATCGCGGGAGGATCTGTCAGCTTCTATTGGATCGTCATGCTAACGAAGGTGAAACGTTTCTGAAACGAATCATCACTGGAGACGACACATGGGTTCACCACTTCGAACCAGGGAGTAAACGTCTTAGAATGGAATGGAAGCATTCCGAATCTCCAGGCAAAAAGAAATTCAAGAGTCAATCTTCTACAGGTAAAATGATGCTCACAGTTTTTTGAGACTCTCAAGGTCCAATCCGGAACCATTTACAGGAAAAGGGGTTGTCAGTAAATAGTGAACGTGAGTGATATGCTGTTAAACAAGTTGAAGCCTACAATACGCAACAAGGGTAGAAGTTCATTGTCGGGAGGAGTTCGTTTCTTGCATGCCAATGCGCGTCCACTCACCAGCGCCCACGTCGTCCAAACTCTCCAGACGCTGCGTTTCGAGGTGTTGGATCATCCTGCGAACGGTCCCGATCTCGCACGGTCGGGCTGACATATGTTTGTCCACTTAAAAATATTTCAAAAGGCCGCTCCGACCAACAAGTGAAGGAAGCAGTGCATACGTGAACTGAACACTTTTTTTTCGGCGGGAATCGGAAAGCTGTTTTCCATGCACTGAAAAGTAGGAAGTAGGGTGACTATGTTGAAAAATGATATAAATAACTAGTGGTGCTACAGACTGACAGAGACTTTCCCGTATTAGTTTTCCATGTCCTTTGGTGTTCCTTTCGCTAGCTGTTCGAACTTGTCACATACACTTGCCTTTTGGTATCTATCGCCGCTCAGAGTACATTTTTAAAAAATATTAATAAATTTCTGTTTCTTAATAGTAGACCGGAAATATTATTTTAAGAATATTAAAAAAAAACAGTAAAACCTCGCCCAAAATGGCAATTTTCTTTGAAAAAGTTGAGGTCGTTTTTAAGAAAATGGCCGTTAAGCGCTTCAATAAATTCGAAATTCGAAACAATTTTTCACAGAATTTTTTTGTTTTCTAAAAACTTCATTTGAAGTAATTTGAAGCACATTAACTCACAAATACAGTAGTGTTTACAAATTGCTGGAAATGTGCATATTACCGGCGTGAGAGATCTTTTAAAAAAATTATCAAATAAAAAAAAGTGAAATTAAAAAATATCCCGAAATGAACATTACCTCATATTAAAGAGTGCAATTTTCAGTGTCCTTTCGAAAGGTTGGAAGAAAAATAAAGAGCCGTTTTTGCAAAAATGGCGCTTGAGTTTTCGAGAAACTTTATATGACAATACGTAAAGCACATATACTCGTAAATATAATTATAAAAAGAAATTGGCACTATATGAATATTAACAACGTGACAGACAAGCAAAAAAATTACATTTTTGTAAGTTTTTAAACGACGAAAGAATAGAGCAATATGGAGTTAATGTCATTTCATAGAATGCATTTAGTACAATCCCTAGCAAAAGATTAAAAAAATGTTTGGCCTTTTTGAGAAAATCTTGTTTTTCAAATTATTTAAAATAGTACAAATTGCACGCAATATTGCGCGAAAACTACTGAAATTGTCAAAAAAATGGACATGACTTTAATGAAAGAACTCACTATGGAAAATAAATTTTATTTCAAAGAAATTCAAGAGTTAGCCTTCTGCATAAAGTGATTTTCACAGTTTTATTAATCCGTAATTTTGCAGTTGTAGGAAGAAGCAAAACAAAAATCTTTTTTTTTAAATTTTCGAAAATTTAGAGTTGACCATGAAAATCGGGCATATGTCACTTTTATAAGTGTATTTTATTCTCTTCTTACAAGAAATTTGAAGAAAACAATTGAAATCATTTTTGAGAAAACTTTGAAAGTGTCCCAGGGGCTTCACACGCGGTGTAACGGTTAGCGTACTGGACTGTTGTACCCAAGTTGGATTTTTAAGGGCGAAAAAATCCTGCGTACGCCTTCCTTCGGAGGGGAAGTAAAGCCGTCTGTCCCATGTTAGTAGATTTACTTGCATGTAAAAGATCCTCAAGCCTAAATGACGCCTCTGAGCTAAATTCAAAATTGCCTGTTTCTCGCCCAAGAAATACCTCCTTTCTCTGCTAGTTGGTGAAAGGAGCGTAGCGAAATTTGCGTGGTCAGACGGAAGAGCGGGCCTGTAGCCCGAGTCTCGCCACGTAAAATAAGACATTAATTCAATTCAATTCATGTAAAGTACCCACAAAAACTAATAATTGATGTATTTATTGCCCGTCCCCGACCAACTGGAGGCGCGGTTGGGATTGTCCCTTCATGAAATTCCATGAGAAGTATGCCATGTAATTTCAAATGAAGAAATACAGGACACCATAGCATGCACGTGCAACTTTATGTGAATCCGCGATGAACAAGTAACAGTTTTGCCCACAGCTTTTTCTCTACTTTTCTTCTATCTTATTCATTTTCAAATTTTGGACTACGCGACGCCGAAACAAGAGGACTAACGTTCGTTCTGGAAGACGAAATCTGCGTGCGACCGCACTGCTCCGCACGGCGACGGAGAGAAGTTCTCTCCCGTGGCGCAACGACTCGGCAGGAGACTCGACCGCCTGACCTTGGCTGCGGGGGCGTCTGGATCCCAGACGACTGCGAGCAGATTTGAAACAACCAGGGGTATCGTCAGTTGTAACGTTTTGTTGTCAACTGCATTGCCGTCTTCCCCTACTCGCGTTTATGGCGTAATTTATGTAGGAGTTACATTTGCAAGCAAATTAAAGATTCAGTCGCTATCAGAATAGCAACGAAGAGAAGAAAAATGTTTCGGCTTGCGAATAGAAATGATAGGCAACGATCACAAGCTATAATCCCAGTTTAATTCTCGTAAACAAGAATTAGAACCAAAGATAACCGGCCTTCAAGAAAAAATTGACTGACTGTCTACTGCTTCTATGCATATGCTGGCAATCAGTCTATCGCCAGGGAGAACCTTTCGTGCGCAAAGTTGAGAAAACACGTGCGCGTTTATTAAAGCGGTTGAAATGTTTTTACACTCTATAACCTTCCCGAAAGTAAAAAGGTTAAGATAGTGGGGATATGAGCTGATACGCTTGATCCTTTACCAACTTCTATGAAGGAATTTAAGGATACTTTTTCCAACGGTACGGGAATCAAGAGGCACAGATTAATTTCCAGCATGAACGAATGTAAATTTCGTGGAAGAAGGGCACGAATTTTCGACACAAAAACTCTTATTGCCAGTCCCCAGTAACGAAAAAGTGGGTAAATCCAGTTCTAAATTTATAAAAAATTCCTCTAACGACTATATTAACCATAATTCCTGTTTTGTGATTGGATTACATTTTGTTGTTGAATACTGCAAAGGACGTTTAAGAGAATAGCGCAAGTCTCATTTTTGTTAACAAATTGGTGGAAAGTTAGACTTCAGATCTCAAGATAGTGATTTTTGCCTCAGACAAAGTGTGTTGTACAAATTAGCTCCTTAAAAATGTCATGAACAATTTTTTGAAAAACGAGTTGTTTTTGCGTATTTTTTTGCTAGAAATGTACGATTTTTTCTCAAAAACCGATCCAAATGTTTTCTTTAAACTTTCTTCATTTATGCAATGAGAGACGATAAAAACATGGTGCTGGCCTTTTCTAAAAATTGCTCGTTTTTTGAAAATTAAAAAATTAAGACTACATTATAGGTGGAGATTTTTGCCCCAGACAGTGCGTTGTACGAAATTAGCTTTTTCAAAAAGGTCATGTATTCTTTTTAAACAAGTACTTTTTACGTAAATTGCGATTGAAATTTACAAACTTTTTTTTTGAAAAACCGCACGAAAATTTCTGTAAATTTTCTGTATATATGTAATAAAAAACGGTAAGAAATATGGCTCTAGTCTCATTTTCGAGTACTGCTAGTTTGTATCGAAAATTGCAAAAACATTTCAAAACTACAAAATAGAAAAATGTAAGGTAGAGATTTTTGCCTCGAACAGTCTGTTGTACAAAATTAGCTCTTTAAAAGAGATCATGTACAATTTTTTGAAAAACGAGTAGTTGGGCGCAATTTCTAGTGGAAATTATTGAAATACATACAGGTTTCACTTAGACTACTGGCCACGAGAAAAATTAAATGAATGACATTAAAGATAATTAATTTCATTTTAATTATAATTTACTATTAAAAATGCCAATATTGATTTACTTTCTCACTTTTTTACGTTTAACTCAGTTTGTATTTTCAATGTATTGATTCATTTCTTTTTAATCAATCTGCAAAGCTTAATATAAATATCGCAACCAAGTGGAATCGATATTTAAGAAGATAATTGTAGTCGAACATCGAGATGTTGGCGGTAATAAAATACAGCTATTTCATCAAGTCCAGGGGGTGGAGTAACTCCTAGACCGAGAGCTAGTTCTTCCGTTTGCGATGAATTTCTCAGAAGTATTTGATAAATTACTACTCAGAACGCTCGGTTAGGTATGTTATACAACATTTAATAATATATGATCCCTAAAAAAAAATTACTTCGCATTGAATAAAAGAAAAAAGTTGAAACACTATCGGAACTGTTATCTTACGACGAAGGCAACTCAGGAGTGAGCGGCCAGAATTTACGTAATTATTTTGATATCAATAGCATATATCCTAATTACAGTCTTCATACTATTAGCCAAGCAAATGCCCATAGTGTTGACATCGCTATGCTGACAAAAGTGCGTTGCTCGCTTCTTAGTTGAATTGCACGTTTTGTAATAATAGCTGTGGTGTTAGGAGCGCAGAAAATGCAATGTTTCTATATTACGTAGCTGTTTCCAATAATGCCTCTAGTTCGGTATGAAGGACGCAGAAAACATGGATTCTATCACGTGTTAGAGGAACTTTTTTCTATATTTAGCAACTGGATTTATCCACTTTTTCCTTACCAGGGCCCGGCAATAAGAGATTTTTGTCGAAAATTCTCAGTTTTCCGGCGCAGGATTACAATACTTTGTCTTCTTACGTTAGTAAGTGCGAAAAAGTAAAATCAGATAATTTACTCTTTTAATGAGCATATTCTCAAATTATTTTGAGTCTGGCCTTGAGGTGCCTTACTTCTAAGAGCGAGGTTATCGTACCTTTGTGGTAAGTAGGAATCTGCCAAAAATGGTTTTGTTCTTAAATATAAGAAATTAAAAGCTGTTCGGCGAGACACAATACAGTGGGATACAGCTTCCAAAGTTTATTACGATTTTCGAAAAGAAATGATAAATATGTCGCAATGCCTGCTTTTAATCAAGAAAACATGAACACTATTGTAGATGTGGCACTCGTTCATATGAAACGAAAATAAAACTGTTTTTTGTGACTAGGTGATCTTGATCTTTTCAAAGAGATTTTGGTGGATATTTGAGCACTCACTAGACAGACAACAGTTTCAAAAACTATTGTTGAGGTTCCGCACCGTGTAATAGGCACTGCCCCAAATGTATTGAGTTTACACAATCCGAAAAGGAAATTAACAAATAAAAAATTAAGTGCAAAAACAAAATACACGTATATTTTCTCTGTACGCACAAATCATTGAACACAAATTTCAATTTTAAACTAGTTGTGCTAAAAGAGGCCGCACTTTTTCGCCATTAGTAGTAATTATGTAATACTATTTATACCACAATTTCTCTCTGAATTACTTTTTGTAAAACTCATTTGAAATCACAGAAAATTTGGCGGGAAAAATAAGCAGAATGCGAGAAAATAAAATTAAAAGTCTATAAATAATACGATACTGGTAGGATTGGGGAAAATACATCGAACAATATACAATAGTAATTATTAAACACTATGGTTTTGTAATATTCAACAAATATAAAAAGTATTCGTTTTTATTTCCGCAAAATAAAACCGAGACGCCATTATCGTGTTATCTGTGCTGCGTTATAACAATAGGTAATGATCAACAATGACCGCTTATCTATTCGTTTTTACATTTAACATTAGAGGATGCAATTTAAAACAAAATAACGTAAATATTTAATAAATAATCATAAAATGAAATAATATACAACTTTTAACTTACGTTGCATCCAACTGCGTAAATTGGGGACGGTTACTGAAGGCTAGCAATCTTTATTTCATATTTATTCCAAAAAGGTTTTAAATATTCTAAATGATTAATTGGTAAACGTATAACAAAAGATGATCTAATGTAAGAAACGAACAAAGAAATATTAAATTTGAAATTATATACTCATTTTAACTTACGTAGCACCCAACTGCCTCAAAACACCTCTAAAATTAAGATTAAGAAGGGGATTTTCACAGCGTGCAACTAATTTTGACAGCAAATTTCTCCAAAAATACTCATATTTTCGAAAACTTCAACAAGACCTCATTTAAAAATGTTTCTGATTAACACATTCCATTAAAAAATTGTATCTTCATAATTCTAGCTGTAGAAAGATACCGAACAAATTTAGAATTTTTTTAAATATTCGAGAACTCAGGTTTTTCAACCAAAATATGATTTGCACTATTTTCTTAAACGTTATTCAGATCTCAACAAAATTTCATAAAAATAATGGAGTCGATTTTACGAAAAAATTGTTTAAACAAAAATAAAAATTGTCTTTATTTCACGCAACATTACGCGAAAAATACTCAAATTTACGAAAAATGGTATATGACCTTATTTCAAAATATATCTTTAAGGAACAGATTTCATTGAGGAGCAATCTCTATTTTCAATATTTTAGTTGTAAGAAAATGCCAAAAAATGTTTTGATTTTTTCAATTTTCGAAAGTGTTTTTAACCAACATGATACCTACACCATTATCGTAAATGTTCTTTATTCAATAACAAAATTTAGTGGAAATGGATGG
This sequence comes from Gryllus longicercus, assembly GCA_038098605.1. Lineage (NCBI taxonomy): Eukaryota > Metazoa > Arthropoda > Insecta > Orthoptera > Gryllidae > Gryllus > Gryllus longicercus. The sequence continues at coordinate 203,135 of JAZDUA010000102.1, forward strand.
CACCATTTTTTTTTAAAATGTTCCGTTAGCTTCATGTAAAGTACCCCCCCAAATTAAAATATCAATTTCAAATTCAAGAGGCCACGACACCAGCCAGATCGTTCGAGGAATATCAATTTTGGAGAAAATCGGCTGAGCAGTTTAGCCGTCAGCGTTGATCAGACGGAGAGACTTTTCGAGATGAAGGACCCTCGAAACATGGATTCTGGCTACACCACGAGTTAGAAGATTTTTCCCCTTACATCCAGCAAGTTGATTTATCCACTTTTATTACAGGGCCCTGGTAACGAAAAAGTTTTCCACCGAAAATCGCCGTTTTTCGCGCAGCATTCCATTACTTTCTCTTCTTAAGAAGTTCCTTAAGCGCGAGAACGTAAAAGCGGTCGTGATGGAGACAAATAGCTTTGCATATTTTGAATCAGTTCGTTTCACTTATCTCAGAACAAGTGTTAGGTGTCAAGATATCCGTCAATTTTTCAAATTTGTTTTTCAGTCTAACAAGACAATTAATAGTGTCTAAGTTCTTATCATGTAGCAATAAGACAAGGGCAGTACTGAGATACAAATTTGAAATTCATAGAATTTTCTGGTAATTAGGCGATAGTGTTTCTTACTGGGAGGAGAACTGAAGTTTTCCGATTGATGGCCGCGGCGAGTTTGTAAGCACAACAATTGAAACATTGTAACATATGTTTCCGTTTTAATGCGAGAAAGTATTTGTTGTTGTAGCACCATTAGTATATTTTCTTAGTATGTAAAGAACTATTGTATTGTAAATCAGTGTATAGAATACTACGGTGTTGAAGTATTTAGGAAGACTGTTTTTGCTAAAATATTTAATTTATTATAATGTTTTACGAGAATATTTTATTTGTTCTTGAGAAGCGAGCTTGCAACGTTTTGGAAAACCATTTTGTATAGTTTTGTTGAGCAGAAATTTTGCTTTGCAAAATTCTCTAGGACTCTACAGCTATAGCTGTAAAAGCGATACAGTTTATGTTAATTTTTTTAATAACAGGGTAAAAATTAACGGACGAACACTGAAGTCAAAACAAATAATTATTTTTGCAGCGTAATTCAATATTATAGCGAACTCCAATTACAAAAACTGTGGCCACTTTCCCACTCGCAACACAGCGTCATGTACCATTAGATAAGTTACCCGAATTAATTATTGCATTATACTACTGAACTTGTTTTCATTAAATTCATTGAAACATAATTTATTGGGTTATTGCACTTAAGCTAACTTGCTATTACAGTTAACATATTAAGATCGCTTACTACACTTACCTGGGAAGAATAGAACCAACGTTAACTAAACCACAGGCGCAACTGTTTTGCGTGTCCTAGTGATGCCCGCACGCCTCTACCATTCTTTAGGTATTTTAATGAGGTGACGTCACAAACTGGTCGCTGATAATTCAATTATTTTCTGAGCTTCTCAAGTTTTTGTGGGCTCAAGTTTACGTAACTCTCTCATGAATGTCTAATCTTCTGCTTGCGGAACGAAAAACCTGTAGCGAAGACCCCAGATAATAATTAAAATAATGTTACACATTAATTTCTCTTTGTAAATCACGTAAACTTCTGCAGTTAACACCATGTGTTATGCTCCGTTTTATTTTTTTTTAATTTTCCGTCAAAACGTATACAAACTAGAGGTGCTATAACCGCACATACTTTCTCACAATATTATAGTGTTGCCGTTATTATATCACAGTTTATGCCTTTTTTACATTTCAAATATGACTATCTCTAAATAAAGGAAGTGTGACAAATAGATTCTTTTTTCAAAAGTTTAAATGAAAATATATTTATTGAATTCAGTGTATTAAGGTATTCAGAGAATTCACAAACATCACCCATGCGTTTTTAGCCTTAAAATACACTGCGTAAGCATTACGCAAGAAAGTTGAAAAAAAGTTTAAAAATAAATGAAACTCTTCCCTGTCTGCGGCGGCGGCAAAAATCCGGTAACGGCTTTCGCAACAGCGCGCTGTTGCCAGCCGGCGTCGTTAAAGCAACAATGGACAACTCATATGGACAAAGATTTCACAACGCAGTAACAATGAGAGCGGCGACAAGCAAATGAAATTGTTCGAAAAGTATGTAATACAATATGTAATAGTATTGTGATATTCTCCAAACCGCTCGTTTTATCGCGAATTACACGTTACTATTAGTCTAAACTACGACGACCAATGTCCTTTTACAGGTCCGGTCCTTCCTCCGATTTGTCCACCTTTTCGATATTTTAAAACTAATCTGCTAATCTCTGTATTCAGAGATGCCATGCTGAACTGTTACGCGTCAGTGTGCCGGCACAGTTCGAAAGACGCGATGAGATTCTCAGACTGGCGGGATTTCCGCAGTTTTCACGGATTTTTAACTCGTACCGCGAAAAAAAAAGTAGTTTCGCAGTTAGCGGGAAAAAAGATGGAAAATAATTGACATGGAGGAAAATAAGCAAACAATACTTTATATAAATAATTAAAAGGGATAAAAGCATAATTAGTGTATTTTGTTTGATTTAATATCATGTTACATTTATTTATATTGTACTTTTTTCTCAAATTTTTTCGTCCTCCGTTTAATTGTAAAAAAAAAAATGGTCACCTTATCTAAACATGTAATACTAAATGTTCCGTAAGTTTTCATATCTGCGAAAATTTCCTCAAATACTCATTAGAAATCGAAGAACAAATGCTCGTTTCTTCTGGAACCACTTTTTCGGTATAGGGGACCCGAAAACGTGTATTTCCTTCGAAATTGATTTTCCGCAGCATTACACGAATAGCTCTGTACTGCATGTATTACTCCGTATGTAAATACATATACGAGAAAGTAAAATCCTAGTCCAAGGAAGTTCGTTGCACTATTTTTAAACTTATTTATACTTTAAACACCGCTCCTTATATTTTTTTGAAACTCTTATCGCATCCTTTTACGTTTAGAATAAAATATTCTGCAATTCTGTTCCCCTTTGGGAATATTATTTAATGTTTATTTTCTGCATAACATTGTCTGCTGCGCACACAATGGATACAATGTACTATGGAATTATTCTTGTCTTGACATGTAGATAAAATACGTGTTATGAAATAAGTCAATTTATTTCAATGCTGAGTACGGTTTAGACGCCGGTGTTCTTAACAGACGGGCGGAAGTACATATTTAAAAAAAAAAAAACTACGTGTAAGGAGAAAAATTAAAACCTTTTGCTCTGGATATGATATTGTTTCGAAAGCCTAATTTTCATTAGCCTGGATCACGTCCGAAGAAGTAAGAAGACAGTAAAACTTGAACATAAAAAGGAATGAACATCTATTTTTTTAAAATAAGCTTTATTTTCTAAACTTAGTTAGGTCTTAGGTATTTAGAATATTTTTAATGTTTTAATACTCACCGAGAAATATAGTTAGCAATAAATATTCAGACTGAAGAAACATCTTCCATCTTGTATCCGCTTAATATTAAAATCTCAAGGTTGTAAATTGTGCGCGAAAGTCCACATCTTGCATTCACGTAATAATTGTTTCCCAGAAAACATGATAGCCTTCACACAATAACACGGAGACAGATTCCAACAGGATGTGAAAGATATTCATAGTCGTTTTCATGAAAAATGGGATGTGGCTCATGTTATTCAAATGTAAGTATTATTCAAATCGGTACTACTTAGAAAAGACACAGAAATTAACGTTCTTTTTCTGATCAAGTTTCATTAAATGTTTTTATTGAAGATAATGAAATGTATACTTATATTTTCTTGTATACGTTATACAGAGAAGAGAGAGAAAAGGGAGAGGAGGCAGAGTAGAGATGAGAGGGAAGGAGAGAGAAGAGGAGAGGAAAGAGGAGAGTTGCTAGTGCTCTGTGACGTAGTCTGACTTGCTTAGGGAAGCTGTCGTTTTGAGCAGTGGAGGACGTAAGATAATTCAGCATGTACCGTTTTTGCTTTCTCACTTTTTTTTTACTTTCTCGTATTTGCAGCGTGTTTTACTTTCTCGTACATGTACGTATATACGAAGTAATAAGAAAATTATGTTACGTAATGCTGCGGCAAAAAACGGAGATTCAACAGAAAATGTCGTTCGACTCTAGAATATTTTCAATCTTTTCTCAAAAATGCCTCTGATTTTTTCTTTAATTTTTTTAAAGAATAGAGTAAAATACACTTATAAAGATGACATAGGTTCGTTTCTTGCCGTTAACTCAAAATGTCAAAAGTTTAAATTTCGTAAAATTTTAAAAACTTTAATTTTTTTCAGCTTAATCCTACTATTACAAAACCAAAGACAGATTTTTCCATGAAGGAATGTTTTTTATCCGTAGTTAGTTCTTTGATTAATGACATGGGAATTTTTTTGAAAATTGAAGTAGTTTTCGTGCAATATTACATGCAATATGTGTAATGTTAAAAAATAACAAAAACAATATTTTCTAAAGAACGGCATCAAATTTTAATGTTTAAACTTTTGGATGAGATACTTGGATGGATTGAAACTTTTGGATAGTTCTGTACTCTTTAAGATGGCATAAACGGAATTTTGTTCTATTCTTCTGGATTTTAAAAAATTACAGTTTTTTTTATTTGTGCCTTGCACTGTTAATACGTATACTAGCCGTGAATTGCTCATAATATTACATTTATGTTAACATGAACTTCAAATAACGTCTTATAAAGTATCCCGAAAACTGAAAAGTTTTATGTGAAAATAAGCTCAAATTTTCACATTTTCAGTAATGCTCAAATGCCATTTTCTCAAAAATGGCTCCAGATTCTTTTGTACTTTTGTACAGATCGTGCTAATTGCACAGGATTAACACACTAATTACACAGGACTTTTGTACAGATCGTGCTAATTGCTCTACATAAAACGTCACAAAAGTAATTTTCTTGAATTACTTTGTTTTTTCAAAACTTACGCGAAAGTATTTTTTAAAAATAACTCTCACTCTGTCAATATGCACATTATTAAAGTAATATTGTCATTCTATCATGGAACCGAACCATGAAACTTACCATGAAACCGAAAAATTGAGCAAATGTAAAAAATGTTTCGATGGCGATAGATGGCAGCTGGCAAGAGGATCGGGCAATACCATAAAGCTACTCCAGACCAAAGAAATTAGAAAATGTTGGTATGAGAAAAGCTGTGCCATTCTGTTGCACCACTTGTTTTAGACTGCATGCTTTGCAAACATGGTGTATATTGATGTTCTGGTCGTATAAAAATTGTAATGGCAAGATAATTGTCAACTAGTGGTGCTACAGAGCGGCACAGATGTTCCCATGTTAGTTTTCTATTTTCTATGGTCTCGGCTAGCTATTCAAATTTGCCATATACTCTGGCATGTTGCCATCCATCGCCACCCAAAGTACATTTTTTAGCAATTTTCTTAATTTTTCGGTTTTCTAAAAGTAGAATGTAAATATTATTTTAAGAATATTAAAGAACCGAAAAACCTCGTCCTAAATGGCAATTTTCTTGAAAAAAGAAAATAGCACTTAAGCACTTCAATAAATTCGAAATTTGTAGCACTTTTTACAGAAATGTTTTGAGTTTTCGAAAAACTTCATTTGAAGTTATTTGAAGCATATTAACTCACAAGTACAATAATGTTCACACATAGTTGAAAATGTTCATATTACCGGTTTGAGAGTTCTTCCAAAAAAAATACATTTGTATAACAAAAAAGAAAAAAAAGAAAAAAGAAAAAAAAACAATAACAAAATCACTCGGAAAAGTTTGAAGACAAGTTTGGAGCCGTTTTTTGAAAAAATTGAGTTTGAGCGTTTCTGAAAATGCAGAATTTTGAGCAGAAAACGGAAATGGAAACGGAAAAAAGAAAACGGTTGAATTTTCGAGAAGTTTTATCTGATATTATTTAAAGCACATGAACTCATAAATATAATGTGAACAAATAGCCGTTATATAAATATTAACGACGTAAGAGAAGTCAAAAATTACATTTTTGTAATTTTTGAAAAAAACAAAAGAATAGAGCAATATAGCATCTATGTTGTTTTATAGAGTACATTTAGCACTATTCCTACCAAAGATTTAAAGAAAAAATTTGGAGAACTAGTTATAGACAACAAATTTCATTTGAAGGAAAATTCTCTATCTTCAAGTTTGTAGTCGTAAGAAGACACCGAGCTTCACGAAAAGTATCTCCAAATATTAAAGAATGTTTTTTAAAATCTCAACGCTTCGACTCGAGCCAGATGGACTGGGGTTTCTTTAATTTGGAAATAATCCTACGCATGGTTTAGGCGCTACAAGTGTTCACAGATAGAGGACGGAAACACGTGATGGAAATCACTTTCGGTAGCTGAGGGCCCCAAATCGTGTATTTCCGTTGAAATATCGGAATTGATTTTCCGCAGCATTACATAACTTTCCCTATACTATGAATATTAATCCGTTTATACGAACGTATACAGGAATGTAAAAATGACGGCACGCCCAGCCCTGTCAGCTGACACTCGCCTGTCTGTTGTGACGCGGTAGCCGGTTTGAATGCTGTGCTTGCGCCCGGAAGTAACTTTAAAAAAATTCTTGAAGGCAAACCATTTTTTTGGAAAAAACAAGTCTGCCATTCTTTGTGTAAGTCAACATAAACTGTGGGATATTTTTGAAACAGAAGCTTCTGGACACCTGTATATCAACTGCCGTCTACAAAGAAAAGATACGGAGACCCAGTCTGCAGTGGTACTTGTGGCGGAAAATGCAACTCATATTCTTTTAGAAAGAGGGAGAGTCGGAATTGGGTGGATCTACTGTAAAATAGAAAATTATCTGGTGCTGCAAATGTTGAGAGTGTGGACATATTGCGGTACGCTGCTCTGGCGCCGATAAAAAAGGCGGCTGCTGGAGATGTGGAAGAAAAGGGCAGAAATCTAGAGATTGCAAAAATGAACCCGAAATCGTGTAGGCAAAGACCATGAGAAGGAAAATACGTGACTCGCACAGGGGAATATGGAACGCACATATAATCAGGAGTGAGATCGTGGGAGAAAAGAGATGAAGGGCGCGCGAGATGAAAAACGGAGCAGACGATGTTCTGCCACGGTGAGAGTAAAAGGAAAAGCTATTTGGTTGCGAGTTGAATTAGTCTGAACTATAAATTTGTAAAGGTACTAAATGTACAATTAGAGAGAAAATATTATTACGTGTGTGGAGGACGCGAACATCATTGGAGTGGACCGAATTCTTTGGAAATGGAGGCCGAATGGAAACTGGACGACGTCCACGTTTGTGGCGGATGTCCGCAAGGAGAGTAGTTAAACGGGGAACATTTATTTTAATTTGTATTTGCCTTTGTAAGAAAACAAAGTTTTGTGTTAAAGTAAAATTTCTAAATTAATGATTACGAGAAAATTTGGCCATGCATGGAAAAAGGGAGGTAGCGAGTATATGATAAGGAGAATAAGATAATTCATTAAAAATTGTGTTTACGAAAATTGTTATTGTTATGATTCACATAATGAAATTGGTTTCATTAATACATAATGAAATGTAGATAACCGAAGTAAGTATTATTACTTATGAGTAAAAAACAAAGAGAGTTCCAAAACCTATGACTTTACATAAACAAATTACTTAACGTAAATATTTCGCTGCGAGTATCTGTGTAGACGGCCTATCAGACCCACACATATATACATTTTAACATGACGGGGCGACCTAGGTATAAGTATTGAATTGAAGTGAATTTGCCTTATTTTACGTGGCGAGACTCGGGCCATCAGGCCCGCTCTTCCGTCTGACCACGCAAATTTCGCTACGTTTCTTTCATCAACTAACAGAGAAAGGAGGTATTTCTTGGGCGAGAAACAGGCGATTTGAATTTAGCTCAGAGGCGTCATTTAGGCTTGAGGATCTTTTACATGCAAGTAAATCTACGAACATGGGACAGCCGGCTTTACTTCCCCTCCGAAGGAAGGCGTACGAAGGATTTTGTCGCCCTAAAAATCCACGGCTTCGATCGGGTTTGAACCCGCGAGCTTAGGTATAACAGTCCGGTACGCTAACCGTCACACCATCGCCGCTGCCAGTATAGCCTTCGGATAGGAACAGTCGGGTGAAATGTGAAATTTGAAACAATAAATTTCTCCGCTCGCAAGTGTATTCAAGATGAAGGTCAATTTGAGCACTTAATTTAATTAAATTAAGTCTTGTTGCCCAGGAGTGTACAGAAACTTTAGGAGTTTTACTTTTGGTATTTTGAGTTGTAAAATGTATTTTTTAAATAAAGAATTAAGTTGATGTCCATCTTTTATTTCTTGAACATAACACCAAATTTTTAAGTCAATGTTTCTTTGCTTAAAGAATTCGATTCAATTTCGTTAAATCAAATTCTTTAATGAAACAAATGGGTATATCCATTTAAGATTTCAAAGTTGCCATCCCCACCCTTGGGGGGGAGGGGGGAGGAGAGAGATTTGATTTTAGGTCAGGCAGATTTTCCCATTGGAGGTATTAATTTTTTCCCTGGAACTTGTTTTTGTAGTTTGCGAGTTATTTCGATATGTCAAATTAAATCGAACATTCATTTCATTCCTGATGCATGGACACATGATACGGACGAAACTTGTGTAACTTCAGTATTCTCAAAACACTAATACGAGGAATTCCTAATTGCTGTGATATTTCTCAGTACTGGCCTGGGGATTATGAGCCACTGCGGTTAATATTGCAATTTGATTACTTTCTCCACATAGAGTAGCTGCACGCGTTATTTTCTTCGGTTGTACACTTCTTCCAGTAGAAAACTGTTTAACAAGTCTAACAAATGAAGAACGCGATCGTACTCTTCCAGGAAAACGATCAGCATACAACATTTCTCCCACATTCGCTTTAAATTTAAAAAAAATCATTTCAATTTTCTCTTGAACGTAATCGAAAATGCCGACTAGCACTTGACTTGTCCACCACTACTGAAAGCAGAACTGCGTGGCAGTCCGCCAGCAACCTTTTCTTACGGAAAAGAGTCGAGTGCGTCGCTTCTTCGTTTTGGCCGCATCGCTGACGCTCGGCAGCCATCTTTCCGAACGCGCCCTGCAGCGCTGCCTGCCCCTCAGCGCTCAACGAAGCTCGGCGCCTCGCAGCGCCAGCGCCCCCTTGCGCCTGCTGCCCAGGGCGAGAGCGTGCCGCCAGCGCCCCCTTGCGCCTGATGCCCAGGGCGAGAGCGTGCCGCCAGCGCCCCCTTGCGCCTGCTGCCCAGGGCGAGAGCGTGCCGCCAGCGCCCCCTTGCGCCTGATGCCCAGGGCGAGAGCGTGCCGCCAGCGCCCCCTTGCGCCTGCTGCCCAGGGCGAGAGCGTGCCGCCAGCGCCCCCTTGCGCTTGCTGCCCAGGGCGAGAGCGTGCCGCCAGCGCCCCCTTGCGCCTGCTGCCCAGGGCGAGAGCGTGCCGCCAGCGCCCCCTTGCGCCTGCTGCCCAGGGCGAGAGCGTGCCGCCAGCGCCCCCTTGCGCCTGCTGCCCAGGGCGAGAGCGTGCCGCCAGCGCCCCCTTGCGCCTGCTGCCCAGGGCGAGAGCGTGCCGCCAGCGCCCCCTTGCGCCTGCTGCCCAGGGCGAAAGCGTGCCGTCAGCGCCCTTTGGCACCTGCTGCCCATGGCGAGAGCGTGCCGCCAGCGTCCTTTGCCGCGCCAGCCCTGTGCGGGCCATTTGAAGCCGCTGGACGTTCATGATATCAAATAATCGGATCGTCTCTCTCGATCAAAAAATTTTTTAGATCAAACTTATGTATTTTTCAGGGTAGAATCCGAATGTGCAATAAAAAGTGGATGTTGTTCTTTTATACCTCAAAGTTGGTTACAGCCTCATCCTCAACGGGCGGGGAAGTTTGATTTTAGGTCTGACGGATGTTCCCCTTAAAGATATTAATTTTTGCCTTTGATATTTTTTTGTACGTGACATATTTTTAGAATTATTTTCTTTTGTGGGCCATCCATTAAATGGGCCATCCTGTATATATAAATGGATGTTGGTATACACCAGAGCAATTAACTCCGACACCGTGTGACCGATGTCCATGAAAGTTGGCACATTTACGTGTAGTGTCACACAGAATTTTATAAGCAGTTAGTTTTGTTGCAACTCTTTTTCATCTACGTGAGTGATTTTACTTCTGCTTTGTCCTTCAACACTTGAATGCGTGTTTGGCTGATGGTTTCAGCTTTTCCCTCGTTTTCTAAGGCGATGAGGAGTTCACCTTTCTTAGATTTCCGTAATGATGCAACCTTATCTCCACGTTCATGCGGGTTTACTGAGCTTTTCCTAAGTTTCCTACGTTCATCGTTAGATGGCTGCGTACGATGCATCTTCTTTCGCGGTCACCTTGACTGCTTTTTTACGCTTCTTGCTATGCAAGGATAATGAGAAGGAGAATAGGAGTCACGCACAGGGCAGTGAGGAATACACGTCTCTCTGTCTGTCTCTCCCTCTTTGCATGTTGTAATATTTATATATGCATATAGTAAATGCCCCTCCTTTCCTACAGGGAATGAGGGATTATAATTTGATTTTGCCTGCCTTTCTAATACATCGTGGGGAGGAGGTGGCCTTGCATGTATGCATTAAGAAGAGAAATATTTTTTTTCATTTGGTTCAAATACGCTTATAATATTAAATGAACATTCTAAATTACACGGCTAATGAGCGGTTCGCGATTTACCTCACGCCTCACCCAGCCCCGTTGCCAGACGCGGCGAAGCGTCTGCTGTGGCGTAGCAGCGGGATCCAATTTCCCGCGTGGAAGTAACCTTTTACTCAATTTTATTGACTTTTTTTCTTCTTCGGAAAAACGGGATCTGCCATTCCTCATGAACGTCAACACAGAATCTGGTGTATTTTTTTGTAACGGGAGGTCCTGGACACCTGTGTATTACGGATATTAGTCCGTATATACGTACGTATGAGAGTAAACTAGTGGTGCTACACCAAGGCACAGACTTTCTCGCGTTATTTTCATATATTTACTTTCTCGTATACGGAGTAATATCCACGGAATAATATACGAGAAGTATAGAGAAAATTATGTATTGCTGCGGAAATTCGATTTGGAGATTTCAACGGAAATACACGTTTTTTGATCCTCTGATACCGATAAAGTTTAGTTTTCAAAACATCCGTCAGTCCGTCTGTCTCTGCTTGTGTCTCTCTGTCCGTCTGTCTGCCTATCTCTCTGTCCGTCTGTCTGCCTATCTCTCTGTCCGTCTGTCTGCCTATCTCTCTGTCCGTCTGTCTGCCTATCTCTCTGTCCGTCTGTCTGCCTATCTCTCTGTCCGTCTGTCTGCCTATCTCTCTGTCCGTCTGTCTGCCTATCTCTCTGTCCGTCTGTCTGCCTATCTCTCTGTCCGTCTGTCTGCCTATCTCTCTGTCCGTCTGTCTGCCTATCTCTCTGTCCGTCTGTCTGCCTATCTCTCTGTCCGTCTGTCTGCCTATCTCTCTGTCCGTCTGTCTGCCTATCTCTCTGTCCGTCTGTCTGCCTATCTCTCTGTCCGTCTGTCTGCCTATCTCTCTGTCCGTCTGTCTGCCTATCTCTCTGTCCGTCTGTCTGCCTATCTCTCTGTCCGTCTGTCTGCCTATCTCTCTGTCCGTCTGTCTGCCTATCTCTCTGTCCGTCTGTCTGCCTATCTCTCTGTCCGTCTGTCTGCCTATCTCTCTGTCCGTCTGTCTGCCTATCTCTCTGTCCGTCTGTCTGCCTATCTCTCTGTCCGTCTGTCTGCCTATCTCTCTGTCCGTCTGTCTGCCTATCTCTCTGTCCGTCTGTCTGCCTATCTCTCTGTCCGTCTGTCTGCCTATCTCTCTGTCCGTCTGTCTGCCTATCTCTCTGTCCGTCTGTCTGCCTATCTCTCTGTCCGTCTGTCTGCCTATCTCTCTGTCCGTCTGTCTGCCTATCTCTCTGTCCGTCTGTCTGCCTATCTCTCTGTCCGTTTACCCGGTTTAAGTGAACAACACTAGCGCCAAGTTAATGAGTAGGATTTTTATTTCAAATTGAAAAAAACCCTGGTTGAGTAGGCTTCCGCAGCCGGAGTTTGTGTTGTCTAGGCTATCCGGAACCCCTGTCGATCTTTCCTGCGATTTTGAAAAACATTCATTAGTTTTTGGGGGAGCTAGCCCACACCAAAGAAATTAGAAAATTAATACAAGAGATTCTGTGCTATTCTGTGACGTTACTAGTTTCTGGTAACGGATTTGCTTTTCGTATTAGTTTTCTATTGTTTTTGGTCACATACTCTTGCCAGATGCCATCTATCGTCACTCAAAGAACATTTTTAATTTTTTTTCAATTTTACGTTTTTCTATTAACAGAACCGAAATATTACTTTAAGAATTTTAAAGAAGAGTAAAACTTCGTCCTACAGGGCAATTTTCATTAACAAATATGGAGAAGATTTTAAGAAAATGGCGTTTTAGCGTTTCTGTAAATGTGAAATTCAAAGCTTATTTACCTAAAAAACCTTTGAATACGAATAATTTAATTAAAATAATTTGCAGCACTTCTACTCCTAAATGCAGTAATGTATATAAATCGCTGGAAATGTCAATGGTGGCGTAAAATATACTTAAAAAATGCATTTGTATAATGTTTGAAAAACAAAGAATACACCAAAATGAACTTTACGTTATATTAAAGAGTACAATTAGCATTATCTGTTCGAAAATTTGAAGAAAAAAATTGAGCTCCTTGTGAGAAAATGGTGTTTGAGCGTTTCTGAAAATGCGGCATTTTGAGCTTGTTTTCACAGAAAGTGGTAGAGTTTTCGAAAAGATTTATATTGCATTATTTAAAACACATATATTCAGTAAAAAAAATCGCCGCTAATGTAAATATTAACGACGTGAGAGATAAGTAAAAATATTACATTTTTGAAAACACAAAAGAATAGGGCAAACTGGTGTTTGTGTCATCTCAAAGAGTCATTTTGCGTTATTCCTACCAAAAGATCAAAGACAAAATTTGGAGCCGTATTTGAGAAAATTTCGTTTGCTATTTTTTAAAACAAATTGCACGCAGTATTACGCAAAAACGACTTTAATTTAAAAAAATGTGCATGACCTTAATCAAAGAACTCACTTAGGAAAACAAATATCATTTCAAGGTAACGTCTATATTCAATTTTGTAGTTGTGAGAATACGCCAAAAAAATTTCAAAATTTCAAAATTTTCAAAAGTTCAGAGTTAACCGCGAAAGTTGGACATATGCCACCTTTATAAGTGTATTTTACTATATTCTTAGAAGAAAATTAAAGAATAAAATTTGGAGCCAATTTGGAGAAAATTTTGAAAATGTCTATGGAGCATGATGTAAAGTACCCCAAAAATTGATGATTTTTTTTTAAAATGACAAAGCTTGGAGCCAAGCACGACCGGGGAATATGCATTTTGTTAAAAATTCTTCGTATGGGTTAGGCGCTAATAGTTTTCACAGAGTGACGGACGTTTTAAAAAAGACACTTTTTCGGTATCAGGGAACCCCAAAACGTGAATTTAAATCTCGAAATCGATTTTCCGAAGTATTTCGTAACTTTCTCTATACTAAAAATAATACTCCGTATATACGTATGTATACGCCGAAGTAAAAAGAAACAACCCATCCATGAGAAAATGCTGAGATGGCCCCTTGTTTATCTTCTGGACATAAATGTAACTTTAAATTAACTTCTCCCCATAGCATGTCACACAGTTTTTTACTGTTTTAATCATAAATAAATAAATGTTAAATAAATTTAGATAATTCGACTACATTTTTATTTCTGGGTTAATTTTTTCTTTCTAAACAAATATATTATTTTCATTTGTAATTAATAAACAATTTACATGGTTCTGGAGTGTTTATATGCTTCTGCAATACAAATGTTTGCGAAGAAAGAATTGTGAAAAGGTCATTAACTAACAATCTGATAAATCCATAAACTGATCTCGTTTTTAAACTTTTGAAATATTCTTCTATACATTTTGGTGCAGGGAAAACTGTTCCAAGCAAGGATAGCAGTAACAGTAAATGGTTTGCTAAAAATGATGTTGAGATGCGGAATATAAATTTAGAATATTATCCATACGCACGCCCAAACTTCTCACGTCGTTACAACAGGGGAGAGAAATCAAATTCATGCAAATGTCAGGGGAGGATCATTTGACCTTTTTTGAGTTTTTGGAGCTGATGACTAGACGCTGAGATTGATAATGGTTCAAAACAGCAGCCCCGGCAGATCCACTGATGTTGACCATGAGGAAATATTGCGTTGGTCTAATATATAACTGTAGTCAACAGCATACGTATAATATTTTGTATTGACTTGCCTGTATCATTGACGTTAATTCAAAACTTATTACTCTGCTATTAGTATTAACAATTTAATACTACTTACAGAGACAGAAAATGATTGTCAATAGGTAAAGTATCATTTTTACCAACATGTGAAGAGGGCAATAATACCCCAGACCCCCAGGCCATTTATACAAAAAAATCTAATGCTTATTGTATAGCATCCTTATTATGTATACATTTATGATGTAAGACGCTATTAAATGAGTATATTTATAATTAATACTTTTATGATTTAAGTCGCAGTTCATGACCAATCTATTTTAGTTTGCCTCTCAGTGAAAAGTTATTTTCGCTTTTAAAACTTTATTTTACAAAAACCCAAAGGCTTGCACAGGCCCATGTATCACAAACACAATTTTATTAAAAAATACGGCAACGTATCAAATCTCCCAATAACTCAAATTCCTACCTACATTTTACAATATTTGAAAATGTTTATATGTATTTGTACTTTATAAAGGATGAAAATTTTATTCTTGTAATGTTTAGTGTCTATGTACACATTTAAATTCAATAAAGCCATAAGAATCACACTTACTTGCAAAAATGAAATATAGTAACGTGAAAGGGTCAGTTAAAACAAAGAGAAAAAGTATTTTAAAACCATCAGTATTCAACTTTGAAATGTTTGAACTAGGTACTTTAAATTCTTAAAGTCCTATTTTAATGGAAATATCACTTCAAAACAATTAAAAATGGAATACAAATCCGAAACAGTATTCATTTGTTCTGGGCAAAGTTGCATGGCGTCAACTTCACAGCTAAAAATATCACAGAAATTGTTAACTAACATTAAATACAAAGAAAGTAAAATGAAACCAAAATCATAAATTGAACGATTTGCAACTGGTAATATGTCTTCATGGAGAATTATGGCAGATATACACGATAATTAACATTAAATTTCATTTTTTAATGTTTTCCATTTGTATAACTGTTTTGAGGCTTTTGTAAACATTTATATTTTCATGTAGACATGTAAACGTTGTGTTTCACTGCAACTGCAATCTTTTTTTTTAAAAGACCACTTCCTTCAAAGGTATTACCTCTTTGACATTTAAATTAACTTCTTCGAGAATGATACTGTGATAGCATTGAAGATATAGTGGCGCAAAGGAAGAAAAATTATCAAGTGCTTTAAATGTAATTTGGACGTATTGTTTGCATCGACAGTTCCGAAAGGTATGTTCTTGAGATTTTCATACGAGAAAGTAACTAAAACGTTAAATAATGGCGAATAGGCCGTATAAATGTGATGAAAAACAACCAGAAGAAGAAGAGGAAGATATATGCAATTTAAAAGATGAATGCAAACAGGACAAAAAGGAGAAAATTCTTCTTTTAGAATTCCTTGTCGAAACTCTTGAAATTGACCACCATATTATAAACAGTCAACCCGAGTTAAAATCAGGGAGGACAATCGTTCAGTTTTCGTTTCTTAACTTGCCACCACTGGAATTCAACGAAGATGCCCTCCCGGTAGGTCGATTTAAAAGACCGTGCGACTTTAAGAATGGAAAATCATGTTTATTTTCCGTCCCCGATTTTCCCAGCATACCTCAAGACATTCTTGAAGTTAACATTCTCGTCATTCGAGAACTATGCCCAGGCATTATACCTAACAAAATGCCTATTGCCAAAACAACTATAGATTTAACAACAGTTTATCAGACTCTAATCAAGGAGTCTAGAGCACATCCGTATTGTCTCCCTATTAGTAGATCTCATAAAGAGTGTTACTTGCTGACCAATCTCACTGGCACAAGAATAGCAGGGTCAATCGGGGTGTTCATACGTGCCTCCTGCTTCGGGAAAATCATTGTATCCCACTTCCATATGGGATCACAAGAATGCCTTTTCCAAGGAAGCCCTCAAGTCCACCCCATAATGTACCAGTACCAAAGCATCGCAGCGCAGCCAGAAGACATGAAAGACGTGTTTTCAGAAGAAGACGTTTCGAAGCCCGAGGGCGACGCCGAGGCCGGCGCCTCCCAAGAGCCGCCCCCGCCCGCGGCTGGGGAAGAGGCGGGCGCGGAGGCGGCGGCGGCGGCGGCGGCGGCGCTGCCGGGGGCGCTGGCGGGGGCGGGGGCGGGGGCGGGGCAGCCCCCCGCGGGCGCCGACGGCCAGGAGGCGGCGCGCAAGTCCCTGCCGCGGGGGTCGAAGTCCGCGGAGAGGCGCAGCAAGGGCCCCGTCGACGTGTTCAACCCTGCCCTCCGGAGCATCATCCCTGCCAAGAAGCACGCCCCCTGCCCGCAAGACGAAAGCGAAGGCGCCAAAATCTGCCCCGAGACGTGCGACTTCGTGTGCCCCGAGCCGGAGCCGGAGCCCTGCCCCCCGGGCGGGCCGGTCATCAACCTCACGGACGCAGGCCCAGGGGAGAGCTTCTACGTGGAGCGCGGCTTCTGCCAGTGCGAGAAGGGCGCCGTGTGCGTTTGCGACAAGCTGCCACAGTTCACGGGATCGAAAGCTCACAAGGTGAAAGAGCTCGAAACTGAAGTATGCGGGCACGCGCTGTCCGTGCGCATCCCCAAAAGCCCAGAGGAGACGAACTGGTACGAGCTGGATTTTAACAGGCTGTTCAACGAGGACGTGCCGTGCGAATGCAGAGGCATTCAGACAGAGCCTCCGTGTAGAGACTTCGATGGCTCCGACGAAGAAGATATTCCTCCAATTTGTGGAGGTAAGCCATGCGGAGGAGTGTGTGATTCTAGGGACAAGATAAGCAGAGATAAGAAGAAAAAAGATAAGCCCAGAGACAGGAAGAGCAAAAGCGGGGCGAGCATGGATAAATCAGACATTCCTCCCATTTGCAAAGGCAAACCGTGCGGGGTGTGTGCTTCTGGGGATAAGTTGGACAGAGAAGAGTCGGATATCCAGCCAATTTGCGGAGGCAAGCCGTGTGGAGGGGTTTGTACTGAAGTATACAACAGAGGCAAACCAAAAACGCTTATTCCAGGAAAGTGGATCCCTCCGGAACTGATTCCACACTTCTCCTCCATAAAGGAATATGTTGGCAGATCTGATATTCAAGTAAAAACTCCATTTGATCCTGAACATGATATTTTCGTGTTGAAGATTAGTAAAAAAGGAGAACCCCCTGAAGCAAAACCACAACTTGAGCTGGAACTGCGAACTCCAAAACGGCCGATACCTAGCCCAGTTACTCGCTTAACCCAAGAAATACAATACGACCCAGCGGATTTTGGTGGTGGGGGTGGGGGAGGCGGGGGTGGGGGAAAGGGGAAAGGGAAGGGCAAGGGAAAAGGTAAAGGGAAGAAGAAAAAGTGATACGTCGAAATTACCTAGTTTTTGATGACTGAACCTCACTTGTGAAACTTCAACAAACAACGAAATAATTTGGACAATGTATTTTTTGTATTCATTTATATCAAATTGATAATAAAACACAAATTGTAATTATGTCTTAAAATTAAATCTACATATAAAGAGGGTACTTAACTCAGGGTAATTTCATTAGTCTAGGAAATGATTGTCGAGACGTTGAAGCTTCACTTCCGTTCTAAAGAGTTATTATTACTACGTTGTCTGGAACACTCATTTCGGGTAAACGCTTCGTGCCGGCAATATGTAATGTGTGTGCTTGTTCATTTCAGACTCAGAATGTGAGTTCTTGGAAAATAGCATACTATTTTATGAGTTCTAAAGGAAATAACGAGGGTTCTAAAGAAAGTAAGATATTTTTTAGAATGATTTTAAGACGCGTTCAGGGTCAGGGGAAATAACTAACAAAGGCGCACTTAAAAGTGGAGTATCAAGTCATACCACATGTTTTAAGACCTTGTATCGTTTTAAGCAACATGCAGTAAAATGTTTCATACTTTGAAGTTACTAAAAAACAAATTGCAATTTATTGATATTTACAAGGAAATATTCTGATTTCTGTCAGTTTTGAAAATCATATTATTCTGTAATTATAATGAACTGTAAAAACGTTAAGAAGAAATGTCACTTGTTTCCCTACATGTATAAATTATAGTTATCTTTTCTGGATGTATGCTTCCAAATTAATTTTTAGACAATCAATTTTCTAAATTTCACTTTATTAAATTCGTAATTTAATTGATCACTTAATTTAATTAAATAAAATTACATTAAGAAAATTGATCGTATAAAAATTAATTTTGAAATGTACATAAAAAAATATAATCATCAAGAAATAAACAAAGTATCGCACGTTTTTCCGTAACTATGCACCACGCCATTTTATAAAAACCGACAAGGGTTTTTCATGTAGCAAAGGCATAACACGTGTTTTCGTAATGTGCCACCACACATCATGTCATATGCCAATTAGACGCATGAAAATAAAAACCGACAAATTTTTTTCATGTGTCAAAGGCAATTCTTACGATAACATTTTACTAAAATAAAATACGAATTAAATAAAATGAAATTTAGAAAATTTTCTAAAATTTAATTTGGAAACTACATCAAGAAAAGTAATACAGACAATCATCTAGAAATATAATATAGTTATCGTTACAATTAAGAAAATATAATAAATTGAGAAAACATAATTTCAACTCTTGGGAAAGTTTCTAAAAAATAACGTTAAACAAAGATTATTTCTGCGTTTCTTATCAATACATAAAACATACTTATACATATCAAAACACATTATACGTCTAACTAGAGTACCCGTGCGAGAACTCTCGCATGTTAAATTCTACCCTCTTCCTTATCTTTCCTTTTTCATATTAAGAGAGAAGTTGTTAATGAAACGTGTATACTTGTTTAAAAAAATATTAAAAAGGTAACTTCCAATATAAGTATGGAATTTAATATAAAAATAAAGAAAAACAACATTGATGTTTGAAACAAATATTAAATAAAAGTTTAGTCAGTATTATTGACATGAGCAATTCACGACATTTCCTTAAAACCATTTAAAGTAATTGGACAATCTTCCTTGAAGTTAGCTGTTTGCTTTCCTTTATAGTCTCAAAACTATTACACTTTTACTCTCGAGAAAGCTGCTCAATGTTGTTCAATCGAAAATACAGGATCGCGAAGCATAACCCTACTCTGTGGAATATTATTTAACTATATTATCGAACTGAGAGGAACACCCGTGCAATTTAATCTTGTGGAATATCAAGTATTAAGTTCCACTTGACATACGGTTGCAAATTCTGCATGTATCGAGACGCGCCGGACCAGAAAAAAGTAAGAGAATGTGCAAGAAGCTCTCGGCCTATAGATTACGGTGCGAGGAACGTCTCTTTGTGGACTTCGGCTACAAACATCAAGATTTTAACGCCATAAAACGCTTTGCCTTTACTTCGGTTTTTATAACGTGCCGTGTCAAGGCCCGATGGAATGTCACGGCATTTCGCGTCTTTCTCGGTCGTGCTCCTAGATGTCGCGTGAGGGCGACCGTATCAAGCAGTGTTGCTCGCCAGAAAAAAAAAAAACGCTAAATGCTGTGACATATTCTATAGTGAAGACGCGCCTTAATGCGCCACGACATAAGTATGTCTTATTCATCTAAATAGATTTTAACAACGCTGGCCGAGCGTTTCATGATGCCCTTCACATGAATATTGAGATACCTTTTTTCAACAAATCGTTCTCATTTTGAAAGTCAAGGTGCAAATTATTACGTAGAGTTCTCTTTCTTTATTGACCTTATTCATGAAGATCGGTCGCGAGTGCGCAAAAGTCATCTATGCTACTGAAATAATAAAATAGAGAATTTTATATAATGAAAAAATTAAACATTAGATGAAGTAGCAGTATCTGGACGCATACGCTAATCCACCTATTTTCAATGATTAATAAAACGATAAGTTTAATAATAAATTTAACTTGCTTGCATGTAACTTTGTCTAGATCTACATATTTTACTAACCTGAACAGAAGAGCATTTACAGTTCCGAATGTACTGCGAGAATAGTCCTAACTTGTCCACGATATGAATTAATGTGTTGAAATTATTAATAACTCTAGGGAAACTATTATTTCCCAGCTTTTTCAATGCAATATCATGTCTGAACACACTGACTTGAAAATTTCACCGCATGATTGCTGATGAAGAAAACTCGCGCTAGAACTCGCGAATGTTATTCCCACCGTTTCCCCATCACATATCCTTTCTATTAAGAAGGAACGTTTTGAATGGAACGTGTTTATTTCTTAAAAAAGGTGTAAATGAAACTTCATTCTTACAGAATATTAAACAAAAATAAAAAATGCAAATGATGTTGGAAAGAAATTTTCAATGAAGTTATATTCAGTATTAGAGATATATTCTTGGAACAATTCGTACTTGCTAAAAATCATTTGAAGTAGTTATTCAGTCTCCTTTGACACCTTTTCGCTTTTCTTTATAGTCTCAAAAATATTAGAAAACGATTGTACTCTTAAGAAAGCCAAGTAAAGTGGTCCATGCGGATATACAGGTTCAGGCAAGTACAGCCCTATTTTTTGCATTATTATTTAACTTTCCTGGATATGTTCTGCGGAACAGAGAGGCTTTTGGAGGGGTAGGGCGCCAGCTTGCTGGGGTGCGAACATTGAAACATTATTTGCATGCTAAAAAGTATTGGATTATTTTCTGATTTCTTGAATACCTTAAGGAAAGCAATTCCGAGACAAAAAATATTAAAACTAATATTTTCTCCTTTGACTAATAAATACCATTTGTTACCATGTAGAGACAATTATGCAGGCTTAGCATTCACTTCGGTACATGGGAATATTGCTCAAGGATGTTTACATATTGGATATCTTAGCGAACCGACACCTTAAGTTTAATATCAAACGGTGTATTATTTACAATATAAGTTTACAGATGTACAGACTGCCAGATACCTCCAATATTTAAATCGTGCGTCTGGATTGTGATTGTTGGCAGTTATCGAGTGACTTGCACTATTCTTACTTTAATTTTAAATTTGGTTACTTTTTTAAATTATTCACGTACAATTGTAGGAGAGCGAGTTTTTATTTTTGTTGTTCATTTACTTCAAGCTAGTTTACGTAAGTTAAAAAGTTTGTTCTTTGTGTTGTGTCATAGCACAAGTTTCCCCTACTACCTCCCCCATACCCGTGGAGAACTCTCGCATTTTAAACCCCACCTTCTTCCCTATACTCTTTCCATTCTAAGAGAGAAAATTGTCAATAAAACATATTTGTTTAAAAATGTATAAAGGTTACTTCCCATGTACTAACACAATATCAAATATCAATTTTCAAAAAAGATTTATTGAGTATTATCAGGAGACTTCTTTGATCAACTCACACTTCCTTAAACACATTTGAAGTAATTATTCAATATTCTTTGCGAGTTAGCTATTCGCTTTTCGTGATAAACACGACAATATTTTTTAAAAAAAGCTTTTTACCCTTGAGAAAGTTACGTGACTGAACACACTGACTTCAAAGATTCACCAATAGACATATAGTACCAGACTGGCTACGTCGGCAGGCGGTGTTTCACCTCACCGCACGGCGGTCGGGCGGCAGGCGGCGTCTTCCCCGCGCTCGAGACCCCTGTTCCGTGAGCGGCCGGCGGCGTCTAGTCTCGCCCCTCTTTACCCTTCTGCAAGGTGGTAGGGAGATGACTGCGGAGTCCATGCGGCCTGGCAGCGTTGACTGGCACCGCCGCGTTGGTCCGGGCATTGGCGACACGATTCGCGGCTGCGTCAATCGCGCCTCGGTCCGTCGTCACTCTGGGCTCGCGGTCAGGCACTTATCGCCATGGCCCCCTGCGATTGTTGCGAGCCAGCGTCCCCAGCGTCGGCATGAGATGTGGCGATGAGGGAAGGCGTTCGGGCGGCGGCGCGGCGGCAGAGCATCCGCTGACGCCCCCCCCCCCCCGTGAGTCGAAGCAACTCGCCCTCGCCCCCCACCTCGACAACGCCACCTACTCCAGGTTGTGTCCCTAATCGGTCTCGGAACCTGAATCGAATGCAGAATGCTGAACGCTGAAGCTCAGAATGAGTGCAGAAAACAGAATGAACGAGCGAGTCGCCTAGAAGGCTGCGCGGGTCACGTGATCCTCCCCCGCTTCGTATACCGCGAATGGAGGACGCACGTCACGTGGTTTCTCCCGCCCTCTCGCGGCATCGTCGACGGAAGCCCGCGTCTTGCCAAATTCTGCGACACGCGAACGTCATTCAAGTTCCGAGAAAGGGCGCGGCGGCGACGCGTCGTGCGAAGGGATCGGCGCTCGCGTTTTCCCGTGAGTCACCGGATGCGGCCAGGCGTGGGTTGGTTGGGTGGTCGGCTGCAGCGCTCTGCCGCTGGGGATGGCAAAAAACATCGATGTTTTCCACCAGAAACATGGATATGTTAACATCCACATTTTCTTTGCGATGTTTCCTTCACGTCGATATTTGTATGCAAAAACATCGATTTTTATAATTTATTGCAATCCTTAGCAGTATCGATATTTTGCGCCATCTTCTTTAGAGTCGGTGCGACCTCGAACATTATAGAAATCGATAGCTGTAGCGATGTGAATACCAGATGAAATCGAGAAAGAATCTAATTGCACGTTTAGATCGATACGTCGAAGAATGGAAAATCGTAGAAGTTTTAAACAGGCAACAGAGTGTGATGCTACCGTGAAATTGTCATCAGCAGTTCTGTGCTGTTCAGTTCATGTAATATGCGGGACTTTTATAAACTTTTATTACTCCTATATATAACTTTTGATATTAAAGAAAATGAATATTAAAATTTGTACACAGATATTATTTAATATTTACATATACTAGTATATCGATTTTTATTTAATACCAGTATTCTTATATAAAATATGCAAAGCAGAAATTAAGTACATATGTGGATTGTGCGTATATGTATGGAAGTAAATTGCATAGCCCTCTTCAGTATTCAGATTTACTGAGAAATTAATACTAGAGGGGTGCTTTACAGTTCATGGGTGTGGTTAAAGTCCAGTAATATAAAGTTTTGGTAAATTTGTAAGCAAGTAAATAAATACACTGCAATTACACTAAAAATCTTTCTATGAATGTCAATTTATATAATTTGACTAACTAGAAATGATACAACTCTTTGTTTACTTTCTCGCCTTATGAATTCTTCGTAAGAAAAAGTTATGAAAGCGTGCGGCGGAAAACGACGAATTTTCGCCAGAAAAAAGTCTTATAGCCAGGGTCTGGTAACAAAAAAGTGCAATCCTGTTGCTAAATTTAGGGGGAAATCCTCTAACACGTAGTGTAGTCAGAATGCATGTTTTTTTGGTTCTTGATACTGAAAATTCGATTGACGGCAAAACGTCCGTCTGTCCTTCCAAGGTCAACGCTAGCGGCTAAACCGTTCAGCCGATTTTCTCCAAAAATCATATTCCTTCATCGATCTGGCTAATGTTGCGGCCCCTGGAATTTGAAAGCGAAATTTTAATTTTCGAGGGTTCTTTACATGAAGCCCCCAGACTTTTCAAAATTTTCTCAAAAGCGGCTCCAATTTTTTGATTAAATTTTGTTGTTGGATAGTGCGAAGGACGTTTAAGAGAATGAATTAGATCTAATTTTTGATGACTTCCCCAATTTTTCGAAAGTTACAAAAAATGTTTTAAAACTACAAAATTGAAGATAGAGGTTTTTGGCTCAGACAACGTCTGTTGAACAAATTTAGATCCTTAAAAAAGATTAGGTACATTTTTGTAAAAGTTAGTAGTTTTTGCGTAATAAACGAATGCGAAACACGTATATTGTGCGAGCATCGTAACAGGCAACCAAGACCAGCAACAAAGGTAAGCAACAAAGGTAGTTGGTCTTGTCATTACCAACAGGTTAAGCGCTTGATACATTCCACCAAATATAATTATTGCCTAAGGCTCGCTGATTAGCAAACAGTTGAGTATTAAAAACATGTAATAGTTAATAATGTTTTAAAGGAAATGACAAAGTGATTCAATTATATAGTTAATTGTTATCAATTATGATGTAGAAAGTAGTTAGTGATTAATAGGATTATCTTGCAGCATTTGCGTTCACCTTTATTGTGTTATTAAAGAGTCTGAAATTTGAATGTGATACGTTCTGTTATTAGTTAATTGTATTAGTAGTTGTATAATTAGACATTAATGTGATTATTATATTGCAGCTTTTAATGACTTATTGTAATGAATTATTTGAAGGTTTGAAAAATGTACAGTTATTTAATTAGTACCTATTTCATTTTTAATAGCTATGGCTAAGTTCATGAACTCACCCTGAACAAATTTTCAGCACTACAAGTGCATACATTGAAACGTTATTTGAAATTTCCAATGAATTCCAATTTGTTGAACATTCATGTCAATAGTTCTACACAATGCATCCAAATGTAAACTATATCTGAGTAACGGCTAAACATTCGACCTATCTGTCTCGAGAGACACAAATTTCGCCCAAACAATAACAATGCGAATGTGTACCTCGGCGTCATGAGTGTCTTGATATCTGTAAACCGTTAATTTACGGGGAGCCCAATAACCGTTGTTTGTATTGCACATTTTCAGCCAGGAGATGAACTGTGTTTGTACTTGAAACGCGATGAGAGGGGCACGGGCGAAGCTGCTCGCTGCAACCCAACCGAAGTGTCGATCGACTGCGCTGGTGGCAGAGGGGCAGATGTAAATAATGGGCTCATTGCGCTCAAGCGCCTGTTGGAAATGTAATGACTCGAGTCCAAATGTTTACGACCTAAAAATGTTAGAAAAGTGCAAGCATTTATGGCCTAAAAATGAGAAAATATGACTATAAATATGACATTTATTTTTGTTTGCATATTTGAAACCTTCAAAATCTCGACGCTGTTTAAATAATCTGAGAATATAATTTTAAATTGCAGCACATTCAACAATCAATATAATTTTAACTTTTATTATCGTACTAGCGGAACTTGGCAGACGTTGTTCTGCCCTTCCTCGCCTGATTTTTCTTCCCCTCTCTCTTTTTCTCTCCATCTCCCTTCCCCCCTCTCTCTCTCTCTCTCGCTGTCCCTGTCTGAGTCTGACTGTCTCTATCTCTATCTCTGTCTGTCTATTCATCTCCCTGTCTACGTCTCTATGTCCCTCTGCCCGTATCTTTCCGTGTCACACGGCAACGCTCAGCAACAACGAAGCCCAGGTGCAGCGCATTTTGAATGGA
Organism: Gryllus longicercus; assembly: GCA_038098605.1. NCBI lineage: Eukaryota > Metazoa > Arthropoda > Insecta > Orthoptera > Gryllidae > Gryllus > Gryllus longicercus. The sequence goes on from JAZDUA010000102.1 coordinate 228,607, forward strand.
AATTGAATTTAAAGAAGCGCAATTTTATTCTACAGCGCCCATACAGGTAGTAAGAAGAACAGCGCCATCTAGGGGCGTTATAACAAAATTGACAAACATAAATCTTCTGGGTGAAAAAAACACGTAGATGTCCCAATTTCCATGGAGATCTGTCACTCAGTGACGGAGTTTGCCGCTCTTATATACATCAACATTTATCTTCAACACTATCTTATAAATGTATGATTGTTGTTGATGTGTGTAAATTAGACTTGATGTAAGAGAGATCTACAATCAGTGCAGTATTTAAAAAAAAGGAATTTATCGGATTTGATCGAGGTAGCTTCGCCTTCATTGTATGCGCTAACTACATGAGCATAAATAAAGTTAAAATAAGAGACTGATAGGCTATACTAGCCGAAAGGCACATTTACATTTAACTAATTTGTACTAGTATTTACAAGTTTAGCCGAATGTCCTGTAGATGTCTCTGGCAGATTCGGAGCGGCGCTGCTTCGCGTGGCTCCGTCACGAACACATCAGCCGATGCCCCTCGACACACGTTTTAGGTGGCATTGCATCAGCGCTGCGAATTCGCAACACACCCTCTCTTCGCTCTCGTCGTTTATCGCTGCTCCAACATGAACGTACTCTAATGCGTAAGCAGTAGCGAGAAAGTAATAATCGCCGTTTTTCCGCAGCATTACATAAGTTTTTCTATACTGCCTGTATTACTCTTTATATACGTACGTATATAAATCAAATATTCGAAAATTTGTACATGATTTTTTTCAAAATCGGTTTTTAAAAAACAGATTTAATTAAAATATCTTAATTATTTTAGTTGTAAGAAGATGCCGGAAACGTTTACAATTTTCGAAGAAAAAAAAAACAGTTTTCAACGAAAATCAGTCCTGAACCATTTTCTTAAGCGTCTATTACTCTATCTGAAAACAAAACCTAATCAAAAAAAATTGTGCCTTTTTTTGAAATTTTTTAAAATGTTCCAAGGGAAGTATTCTACAAAATTAAAATATCCGTTTCAATAGGGTTACCAGAGACCTAGTTGAAAAAATCAGGGCATTACACAAAAAAATTAGCAAGTGTATATAATGACATACAGGTAAAGATTTTTAAAACTACAAAACAGATCAATTTGTTTGTTAATTCTGCACTGTACGGTAAATTAAGATAACGGCAGATTTATGATTGAGAATTTTTCTTATCTCGTTTTCAACAATTCCATTACAATATAAGGATAAGACATACCTATGGTTCTTATAGTTAGAAACACGGAGTTTCACATCTAATATAACGTTTTTCTGTAAAGAAGTTATATTTTTTGTATATTTATGTTAGACATATTAAAATTACAATAAACAAGAAATGGATGACAGACTATAAAATCTAGAGTTTAGACAACATATCAAGACTGTAAGGACAAGGTCCAAAAATCAGGACGTCTTGTAACCCTAAGTTTCAAATTCAAAGGGCCGCATCATGGGGCAGATCGATTGGGCAATAACAATTTTGGAGAAAATCGGACGAACGGTTTAGCCACTAGCGTTGTGACACACGACAGAAGGACACACGTGTTGCCGATGCTAACATAAAGGATTCACAAAACACTGATTCTGGTAACACTACGTGTTAGAAGTTATTATTTTTAGCAACTGAATATATTTCCTCTGCACGGCAATAAGTTTTTCTGCCGAAAGTTCAGCGGTTTTTCTCGCAGCATTACATAACTTTAAATTTTGTAAGCAGTAACGAGAATGTACGAACGAAGTTACGAATATTCATGAAAGAATGTGATACGCTATTCGAAATATCAACGGAAAAAGTCTGAAGGATTAAAATTGTCAGAGTAGGACACTATCAGACACGTACAAATTGCATAAATTTAGTCATTGTCCCTAAAATCATGCTTAACTTAAGTTTTTTCTTGAAAATAACACAAAGACAACAAGACATATCATAAACATCCTAGGAGTGATGTTTTCTAGAGATGAAAGTAGGAAATGCAGGTGTATTAGATAAAAGAATGTGGAACCTAATGGAATAGGAACTTTATTCTCTTCTCTTTTGAAATTAGTCACTTATGATTAACTACATTGACATTAACTGACATTCTAATAAAGCATATTTCTTCCAAATTTTGGCTCGACCGATAATATGGATAGTCCATGGATGAAAATCCATAAACGATATGAAATGAATTACCTGTATGTTAGAAGCACAGTAATTAAACACTTGTAGTTTAATAAAAAATCTTAAACTCAAAATTTTATGTAAACAAATATAAACAAAAATAAATGAATACACAATATAGTATAGCAAATAAATTTAGTAAAAAATAGTAAGGTAGTTTTGAAATTTGAGAAGTACTATGATTTTAAAATAATTTCATTAATTTCAATGTTTTAAAAATCTTTAAGATACAATAGCCTTTTTGCGCCGTGTTGTGGCAGAACGGACCGTTCATACCCCGTTTCAGAAGTGTTGTTCTTTTCCGTATCTGGGTATTCTAGACAATATGTAATTTTATTTTCAAGAGACTATATATTCGAATCTGACACAACTACAACATGATTGTTACTGCAATTAAAGTCGTAAGCGGCGATTGTCTTATTTTACCCACCGAAACGCAACTCTCTCTGAGGTTCGTGTGGCGTACTTGCCTTGCCGAAGTAGTCTGTGCGGTCGCCGATAGATCGCAGTGGTCTTGCGATGGAGCTCCGGTGTATTGAGGACCTGCGCGGGAAGCGTGAATGCCTTTTGAATAAACGCAAATTCATCCACAACCGACAAATACGTATTTCTTAGTTTACGATTATTAGGATTAGGATGGAAGAAGTTTCGGAAGTATACATCGGATCGAACATTTTTTGGGGAAACGTATGATGTTGAATTTTGTGGTTTCAATCCCTTCGTACCGGAAGATGTGGCTCAGTGCATCAACTGGTGTCACTGCATTACCTCTGACCAGGAGGACCTAGCTTCGAGTCCCGACAGTTTGCATGATTCTCGACACTAACTTGTCAGCTGGGTCGAACTCAGTCGCTGTCTGAAGAATTCTAGAGACCAGCTGGCAGTTTTCCATGGTTTCTCCGATCAACACCAGGCGAATGCCGGAGCAGTACCCTAAGAAACGCCTGGAGACCGGTCGGGAGCTTAGAGCTTGTCCCGGCTGGGGCGGTGCCCTGCTGCTGGTAGATACCTAGTTAGGGGAACCTCTGCTAGCCAGCGGTAGATCGGCGCTGGATCTAGCCATCACCACTAGAGGAAAACATGCACTACACATACGGGACTAACGACCTCTGTAGTTGTCGCGCCTGGAATCACTAACAGCCAACGATTTAGTCACTTCGCGGGATTATGCAAATATATCCAAAATGCACCTAATGGCCATTAGTTATTTAGTATTACATCATTATCAAAACAACATGCCAGTCATCAGAACATGGTCAAGAAATTTCATGTAACTTAAAAACTTTTTTAAGACTTTTATTTACTGCCTGTTCAATTGTAATACATTTTTAAGGAGTATTAAAAATATTTAAAATTTTTTTGGACAAGTGCCACCGTCTTGTTGTTAATTCAATCAATCAATAATTAGTAAAAAGGGAGTAAGCAGGGGTATATGAACCACACCCGATGGTGCTTACGTGGTAAACCGAAGACGGTTCGACATCTAATTATTCATAGTTTAAATGTTCCTTGGTTAGGTAACAATATGTCTGTGAAATATTTAGGCTCATTCCTTGATAAACGTTTAACTTGGAAATATCACATCTCAAATATTGTTGGAAAAACATATAAGAAAATCTCTAAGCTTAAATCTTTAATACATAAAAACTCAAAATTACGAATAACAAGTGGTATATTAATATACAAAACTATTATCGGGCTGTCTTTTACTTACTCTTGTCCTGTACAGCTCAATACGTATTTCACCCATATGAAAAACTACAAACCTACAAAATAAATTTTAAAGGAACTTATTACAAGCCGAATGGTTTGTATCAAATAAGTAAATTCATCGAGAATTACTAATACAACCTATTAAAACATGTATAATGACATAGTCCACAAAGTTTTATAACGTATTACCTTCTGCTCCTATTTCAAAACTTTGATTTAGGCCAACACTATAAAACTCTGAATTCTCTCAAGATTTCCAAAAGGAATCCTCCATAATTTTCTTTTGCGCGAATTACAACGTGCGCAACCATGACTACTTTTACGGTACCAGCTTAGCATTTCGAGTTATCACCACGACCTCACAACGGTGCGAGAGTAATAAGTTAGGCCATAGATTAGCTTCAACTCATGGCCAATGTTAATGACTGCGACTCTAACTCTCGTATGACCGCACTCGTTAACGTTCAAATCTCATATGCTAGCGACTACTGTTAACCACCCCGAATCTCTTCTAAACTTTTGCGACCACTCTCCATAATGTCTTAATCTCTTTTCTTAATTTGCTTCCTTGCCTAACGCCATCATCTTGTAATATTTTTAGGCTTCTTCATACAACTATAAAATTGAAGATAGAGGTTTTTCCTTGAAATGAAATTTGTTGTCCATAATTTATTCTTTCATTAAGGTCATGAACATGTTTTTGAAAATTTTAGTAGTTTTCGCGCAATATTGCGTGCAAATTAAAAATTTTACAAAATCAAAATTTTCTCAAAACGGCTCAAATTTTTTAAAAAAATTTTGGTAGTCATAGTGCTAAATCAACTCTATAAAATGACATAAACGCCATATTGTATTATTCCTAAATAATTAAAAAATGATACAAATGTTACTATTTTTTCTTGTCTCTCAGGTCGTTATTAGCGGCTACTTGTTCACATTATTGTATTTATGAGTACATGTGCTTTAGATTATGTCATATAAACTTTCTCGAAAACTCTAGCGTTTCCTGTGAAACCTAGCTCAAAACCGCGCATTTGCAGGAACGCTCAAACGCCATTTTCTCCAAAACATTTCTTTAAACATTTCGAACGGATACTGGTAATCCCGCTCTTCAATATGACGTAAAGTTCATTTCAGTGTATTTTTTGTTTATTCAAAAATTACACAAATGCAAAATTTTTAAAAGATTTCTCAGGCCATTATGTGCACATATCCAACAATTTGTAAACATATTGTGTGTGAGTTAGAGGACTTAAAATTATTTCAAATGAAGTTTTTCGAGTTAAGAGTCAATATTTTATGTGTAAATGGAAGATTTTAGTAAAGTCTACAAATCCGAAGTATTATATAACGTCATTTTTAGTTCCCTTCAAAATTGTTATACTCGTTAAAGTGTTAAGGGGTCGATCCATACGTTACGCTCTCGTCTCGTGTCTCCCTACAAGGAAAAGTAGTTTGATATGGAGAGATCCTCATATTTGGTGCGTGTTCAGAACTTCAATAAAAATGTAAGTTGTCTCCAAAAAAACAATATATTCCGGAGATTGCTCCCTTCCAACCAACGCAATATCATTAAGTCGAGTGTTGGGAATAAGAGTCATAAGTCAATAACAGAGTTTTTGACATGTTATAATTAAGATTTTGTGATAAAACGCAGTTGAGGTTCGTTACGACCGCCTTAGGCGGTGAACTACTCTTCTTAAAAATATTGACTTGTTGCTTTCTGCCGTGGCCGAACAGGCTCCCTTAAAGTTGCCGCCGGTCGACGGTACCGATACTGGTCAAGAGAGTGCGCTGTCCGGCAGCGCGGCAGTACCGTCACGCCCGAGCAGACAGCGGCGCGCGAGAGCCCACCCTTATCAGCGGGCTGGCCAGCGATCCTTCGCCGCAAGCGAGCTATAAAAAGAGCCGCTCGGGCGGCGAGAGGCAGTTGGAAGCGAGCGTCTGCAAGTGATTAGCGAGTGCCATTGTAAATAGTTGATACGTCGAAGTGCTTACGAACTCTGGACTGCCCCAACGGATATTTGGTGATTTAGCGACGTATTTGGACTCTCTCCTGGAATTCTGTTAGAACTTGGCTATTGTAAATTGACTTGCTCTTTTGGACTGTGGAATAAAACACGTTGTGAGAAACCGTGTTTATCTTTGTTGTTTTTCTGGTCATAACAACTTGGCGACGAGGAAAACTAGAATGGAAGCCGACAGCCCGTTAGTGCAGATGCTAACACTACTGCAGCAGCAGATTCAGCTGCAACAGGAGGCGTTCGCGCAGCAGCTACGGCAGCAAGCTGAGGCGCAGCGGCAGCAAGCGGAGGCGCAGGCGCAGCAGCTGGCGATTCTGTTGGAAGCTATCAACAGACGCCCCCCGCCCCAATTTCACTGCTTCCAGCCCGACTCAGAGGAGTGGTCAGAGTACATGGAGAGTTTTGAACAACACTTATTATGTCACCAGGTAGGTGACGCAAAAACAAAAAAAGCGTTCTTTCTAAGTTGTGTTGGGAACAAAGTGACGAGTTTGTTGGGAAAACTACTCCCAGATAGAGACTCATCTGATTGGAGTTGGGAAGAAATTAAGAACAAATTAGACACTTATTTTAACAAAACGCCGCATGTACTGGCAGCTCGGTATAAATTTTTCCAGTGCCGGAAAAGCGAAGGTCAGTCGCACTGCGAGTGGATCACGGAATTAGCTGGTTTGGCGCGGCAGTGTCATTTCAAATGCCCGCCATCAGAAGGGGAAACATCATACGCTGAAACACTCATCAGAGATATGGTGGTCTTGCACACGCCGGAGGACAAAATTCGGTTTTTAGCCTTGCAAAATGGAGATCCGTCATTGGAGGAAATTAAAACCCTGTGCAAGACTTACGAGACTACGCGTGAGACAGCCCGCCAAATCACGGCCGGTTCATGCGTGTGTAGCGTTACCGATAACAATTCAGTGAAAGACAGCAGTTCTGACAGTATTAACAGTTTAAGTAGTTGTGTCAGTACGAGATCGGCGCGAGAGAAAAGAAGTGAAGCGAGGAAAGGTAGACAAAATAATCAGATAGGGGCAAAGTCAGCTAAGTGGGGCGGCGACTCAAGGAAAACGAGAAGTACGAACATTTTCAAGGCAAAGAAATCTTGTAAAGGTTGCGGGAAATATCACAGTAGAGCCGAGTGCAGGTTCAGGGAAGCGCAATGCTTTTACTGCAAGAGAATGGGCCACATCCAAGAAGTCTGTGAACGAAAACGACATGCGGCACGAAGCGCAAGACACGAAGAAGACATGGAGGTAGCCATGGTCAGTGAGGTCATTAGTGGAGAGGGGCAGAGAAAATTAACGGTGCAAATTAAGGTAGGCAGTCAACCAGTAGATTTCCTGTTAGATACGGGAGCACCGGTTACGCTGATCAATCTAAACACGTACCGCCTTTTAGGGTCTCCCGGTTACGCTAAAGTACAAAAAAGATTGACCAGTTTCGGGAAGACGCCTATTAAAGTGTTAGGGAGTGTGCGCGTGCAAGCTTCATACAAGAGCAAGCAGGCAATCATAGAACTATTAGTGGTCGACCGGTATGATGTAACGAACATCCTGGGGTTAGACTCCTTTGATAAACTGGGATTTGGAGTCGTAGATGAGGTGAATCAGATATCAGACCAGGATGAGGTGCACGTCATTAAAGACTTAGTTTCAGAATTCGCGGAGGTGTTCTCGCCCGGGTTGGGAGAATGCAAGGGATTTCAGGCTAAGATCCAGCTTAAAGAGGGACATAAGCCTCGCTTTTACAAAGCGAGACCGGTGCCATGGGCACTTAGAGACAAAGTCAAAGAAGAATTAACACGGCTGCAGAAAGAAGGGGTGATTACGCCAGTAACAGTGAGCCAGTGGGCCACGCCTTTGGTTTTAGTGAAAAAATCGAACGGGAAGATTAGGTTGTGTGGTGACTTCAAAAGCACGGTGAACCAACAAGTAGAAGTGGAGCAATATCCGATCCCCAAGCCGGAAGATCTTTTCCACAAACTATCAGGCGGACAACAGTTTTCTAAAATAGACCTTAGGGATGCTTACCTACAAATACCGTTGGATCCCGCAGCCAAGGAAGTACTGGTAATCAACACTCCGCTCGGTCTATTTAGCTATAACAGATTACCTTTTGGAGTAAACTCAGCGGCAGCAATCTTCCAGCGCTGTCTAGAGCAAATTACATCGGGCCTGGATGGTTGCTGCAATTATCTAGATGATATCATCGTCACAGGACGCAGCCTAGAAGACCATACACAAAACTTGAGAAAATTGTTTACAGTGTTGCGAGACAGGGGTTTTAGGGTAAATCAGGAGAAATGCGAATTTTTCAAAGAGAAAGTAGTTTTTCTGGGGCACGTGTTGGACAGCACGGGGATAGCCCCTACCCAGCAGCATGTACAAGCCATTATTCAGATGCCTCCGCCAACGGATCTAAAACAGCTGCAAGCTTTTTTAGGCAAAGTTAACTACTACAATAAGTTTATTAGAAACTTTTCGACAATAGCAGCTCCTTTAAACCACCTGAGAAAGAAAGGGGTCAAGTTTGTATGGTCGGAAGATTGCAACAAGGCTTGGAACAGTTTAAAGCAAGAGTTACTACGCACGGTAAGACTTAATCATTTTGTCCCGGGAAGGATCACAACCGTGGCGGCAGATGCCTCAGACTACGGTCTGGGAGCGGTGTTATCACAAAAAGATGGAAAAGGGATCGAGAGGCCAATCGCTTTTATGTCGAAAACTTTAAACAAACATCAGAGAAATTACTCCCAGGTAGAGAAGGAAGCGTTGGCAATCATTTTTGCGGTGAAAAAATTCAACGAGTTCCTTTACGGGACCAAATTCCACATTATTACGGACCATAAACCTCTGGTGCAACTTTTTCACCCAGGGAAGAAGATCCCAGAATCCACAGCCAAGAAGTTGCAGAGGTGGGCGTTGTTTCTTGCAGATTATGATTATCAGATCCACTATAGAAGCACGTCGCAACACGCGAACGCAGACGCGTTATCTAGATTACCCGCCGGCCCAGACCCAGTTTTCGACGCGTCTGAAGAGGAGTGCCTCCAGCTAGACCTGGAGGATCTAGGAAACCTAGCAGATTTCCCATTAGAAGCTAGGACTATAGCAAGAGAGACGGACAAGGACCCAGAGTTGAACCAGGTTCGGCGCTTCATCAGAGAAGGGTGGCCAACGCGAAAATTAAGAAGCAACGCCAGATGGTACAGCAAGCAAGACAGATTGTTATGCAAAGCGGGAGTTTTATTGTTGGAGGGCGAAGAGTTCACAAAAGTAATTATACCCAAGAGCCTCAGACAGACAGTGCTTAAGTTGTTACACCAGGGACATTGGGGGATAGTTCGTACGAAACAGCTGGCGAGGCGGCACTGTATGTGGCCGGGGATGAATAACGACATTGTACAAATGCTGAAGAGATGTGAGGCTTGCCAGCTCAACCAAAGTGCCCCCCCCAAAGACCTGACACCTTGGCCGGAGCCGACAGAACCATGGGAAAGGGTCCACGTGGATTTCGCCGGCCCCTTTTGGGGGTCTATGTGGTTGGTAGTAGTGGACGCGAAATCAAACTACCCGTATGTAGTTGAAATGGGGAGCACCACATCTACGCAGACCGTATAGATGCTCGAGAGGATTTTTGTGACAGAGGGTCTACCTGTGGTGTTGATTTCAGACAATGGTCCGCAGTTCTCGTCCCAGGAATTCGCAAAATTCTGTGCGAGCAACGGCATACATCACATCTGTGCACCGCCTTTCCACCCACAGTCTAATGGAGAGGCGGAGAGGTTCGTACGAACCTTCAAAACGGCCATGGGGAAAGCGCGGGCAGCGGGGACGCCAAAGTCCCGAGCTCTATTAAGGGTCCTGGCTACATACCGGGTCCTGCCAGGTTCGACAGGCAAGAGCCCGGCTGAAGTACTCCACGGCAGGCAGCCCCGGACCTTGCTGTCACTGCTCAGCCCTAGCGACCCGCATACAGCTGGAGGTATCAGACCAAAGTACAAGGTAGGTGACAAGGTGTATATTCAGTCACTTAAGAAAGAACCAGCATGGGTGCCCGGGATAATACAGGAAATTCGAGGCAGCAGAGTTTACGCGGTGCGGACCTTAGAAAGGCTGGTCACACGCCACCAGGGGCAGATCAGACCTCGTACCAACGAAAGTCAAGTAGACAGCAGGCCTTGGATATCACCCGAGGAATTCCGCAGAAAAGTGATGAAGGAAATAATTTATGTCCCACAGGAGCGCACGGCCGTTGGGACACCAACAGTTGCAGCCGACACACGGGAGGAAGCAGCCACCAGCAGCAGCAGAGAACCCGCCTGTTCGACCAGGACGGAACTCCGGCCCAGGAGGGTCACTCGTTCAGTGCGTTTTGCGCCATACGCAACGCATTTTGGCGCGGAGGGTGCCGTGGCCGAACAGGCTCCCTTAAAGTTGCCGCCGGTCGACGGTACCGATACTGGTCAAGAGAGTGCGCTGTCCGGCAGCGCGGCAGTACCGTCACGCCCGAGCAGACAGCGGCGCGCGAGAGCCCACCCTTATCAGCGGGCTGGCCAGCGATCCTTCGCCGCAAGCGAGCTATAAAAAGAGCCGCTCGGGCGGCGAGAGGCAGTTGGAAGCGAGCGTCTGCAAGTGATTAGCGAGTGCCATTGTAAATAGTTGATACGTCGAAGTGCTTACGAACTCTGGACTGCCCCAACGGATATTTGGTGATTTAGCGACGTATTTGGACTCTCTCCTGGAATTCTGTTAGAACTTGGCTATTGTAAATTGACTTGCTCTTTTGGACTGTGGAATAAAACACGTTGTGAGAAACCGTGTTTATCTTTGTTGTTTTTCTGGTCATAACACTTTCATACACCAATAACTTATTGTGTTACACCAAGATGGTCATTTACCCGATTTTTTACCATAATTTCTTTCTAATACCAGTAGCGTATGGAAGTACCAAGCTTTCAGCTAGCAGAACTCTCTCATAATAATAAACCAACAGACACTTCGGTTATCGTATCTTGGAGGTGACTGCATATGACTCTCCCAAAGCCTCGAGATTATATGTGAAATCATTTCTGGACTAAATTGGCCGCGAATTGGGAAAATTGATTTGTCTGGCTGTTTCTCTTGTTTGTAGAGAGTTTAGTAGTTTGTAGGCCATTTAGGACGAGGTTCTACTCTACTTTAATATTCTTAAAGTAATATTTCGGTTCCACAGGAAACCGACAAACGGAGGAAATGTCAAGAAATTGTACTTTTCGGCGGCAATAGTTGGCAGTTGGCAAGAGTATGTGGTAGATCCGAACAGGTAGCACAGACCCCAAACAATAGAAAACTAATACGAGAGAGTCTGTGTCATTCTGTAACACTTCTAGTTTATGTATGTGATAACGTAATATGATATTGTGTAGAGTATATTTGTGAGAATTATGATGTGACAGTTGTGTGAAAAGATGTTGATTTGTCAGCTGGTTGTTAGTAATTCCGGGCGCGTCAACTAACGAGGTCATTAGTCTCGTAAGTGCAGTGCATGTTTTTCGTCGGGAGGGGGCGGCCATCTTCCCCCACTGGATGGCGAGATCCGGCGCCGACCTGCCTGCCGTCGGCTAGCGGGGTTTCCCCAACACAGGCCTGTCTTCCGTCATGTGTGGTGGTGTAGTGCATGTTAGTGTAAGTGTGTGTAAGGGGTGAGGATAGATGAAAGAAGAGGAAGGGAAGATCGCGCGTTGTCCGTGTACTGCTCCGACATTAGCCTGGTAATGATTGAAGAAACCACGGAAATCTACCAATCACAGCAGCCGACCTCTAGAAATCTCCTCCAAATATCCGATGTAGTAGTATTTTGTTTTAAATTTCTCTCTTTATAAAATTTTTCCTCGCTAGCCGCTCCTAGAAATAACCATAATGAATAGGTTATTTCTTAAAATAATTTCACTTCTCGAACACGAATGGCAAAACCGCCAATACATTGTGAAATATTGCATCTCGTGTAAAGGCTGTTTAGAAAATACAGAAAAACTACAACAATTATAAAGTTTGTAAACAATTCCGAAATTTGCGCTATTCCATCCGGGGTGTGTCCGCATATTGTCCCTGAGTTGAAGATTGTTATTTTGCAATTTTGACAAGAGATACAAATGGATTGCTGAACATCTAGTTTAATTGTTGCTAAATTGATAAATATATTTTTTTCTTTTAATTTTATGAATGTTATTGAAACGGCTTCTATGTATTCGAGAAATTCACTACTTTCCAATTTTTGGAAATATTATAAACATTCGAAATTTTGAAAATCTGCAATTATAATAGTTTTCTTATTGATAACATCTTTAGTAAAGTAGATTTTTGATAAAGGCCATGGGTTGTATATGAATAATATTGAAATTAAAATATGCATGATAAACTAATTGCTCTAAAATTGTATTATTTTATCAAATATCAAAGTAATTTCGTCAAAAAGAATTTTGTTAATTGGTAAAGTGTATGCATTCAAACTTCTGAGGCGCTCGGAATAATAACGGCCTATCCCAAGCAAAGTTCGTTTCCAGAAACGACTATGTGTTTTCTTTCACGTTTGCGTACATTCCGGGCACATTTTTGAAGGTGGAATTTGATAGTTTTTGCCATACTCCAATTCATTTGATATTTCAGCATGTGATAGGTATATGGTATAATTTACTGGCATACTTCTAACAGAAAATGCGAGTTCGGTTGGGATCGTCAGTTATTGTCCTGAGGGCCTCATTTATTTCAATGAATTTACTTTCACGTTCATAAAATTGTTTCCTTCCATGTATTTTTATTTGAAAATATTTCTCCACCTGGACTATCGACGTCCGCCATTTGATGTCAATGTATTTACGAGGTCATCCCCCCCCCCTCCCATTGAGATTGGCTGCGGTTGTTTGTAGCTCCAACTGCGATGTTTCGTCATGGCAAGGGCTGTCCAAGCCGTACAAAAGCCGGACTTGGCCGCAGACGGACGAGATCAATTTTTGATTCCAAAATGATAGTGCGATTTCTTCGAACACGGTGAACACACACTTGCATTTCTAAAACTCAGTATGCCTTAAACACTACTCACATATCAGAGGAATTAAATTCTATTCCTTCACGTGACGTGGCAATAATCGCAAATGCTTAAAATTTCACCTGGTGGCCATTTCAGGGCCCCTCTGAAATTACATGGCGGTTTAGGCTGCGGTTTATTACATAGAGTATCCAGTGTGAAAACCGATCTGTGAAAATGAAAAAAATTGAAATACAAAATAACTAAAATTAGTAATGAAATTAAATTGTATTCTATTATTCACAAATGAATTATGGGAGTTCGCTCATTTTTGACGGAGTACCTCTATCATGCACGACTTAGTGGACCTCCACTACAATTAAGTTCCTTGTTTTCATTCTATGATGCAATCATAAGAAATAAAATATAAAATCTTGCTTAGTGACAAAGTTTTATTAAAGAAGAGAAGGGAACGAGCTCGTATTCCAATTACATATTGAATATATGTATATGAAACTGTAAATTGTGAGACCATTGAAACATTGATATGAACATTATTCTATCACTATCTCTATACAAGTCCTAAAACATTGGTTTCAGTTAGCCAGGACTTGCGAAATCATAATATTTAGCGACTTATTTCATTTGCGAAACAGCAACGTCTAATGAAACCCTTTCAAGATATAATAAGAAAGTAATATGGATTCTGATTTTTACGCAAAATCAATACTACAGGATGGAATACTATATTAATAATGCATGAAGCAATACGAAAGTCGTTGGCAAATAAATACATCAGCCATATCACAATCTTCAGCAACGCTGCCGCAGCTGTAACTGCATCAAATACTCCCAGCTGATTATTTTCATAAACGAGTTCCTCGTTGTTCTATATCAAGTGTGAACAGGCATTTTTTCCCCTCTGCGATTGTCCCTAGGAAATGGCGCGCTGACGTCCTGACCGTGACCTTGAAGATGACCTTGCTCGTGGCGCTCTCACGCTTGGCGGGCTTCGCCCATCGCCCAGGAAGTGCGGCGCCGGGGAGGCGAAGACATCGGCGACAAAAGAACGCAATTTGCGACGCGAATCGACAGCGTCCCCTCCGAACTCCCCAAGAGCCCCGCATTGGCTTCTCCGCGGTGCGAACAACACGGTCTTCTGCGTTCGCCCCCATTCGTTGCTCCGGCGTTCGTCTTCGTTGAAGTCTTTGCGGTTACCTTTTCAACTCTGATTGAAACCAGCGTTGACTCTGAAGTAGTTTTTGCAGCGTGAGTTACTCTTTTATTTACATCTCAAGACAAGAATTTTATTTGTAATATTAAGTTTTAATTTGTAGTTATTGAAAGTAGCTTCATAAACTCTGTTTGATTTCCGTCTTACATACGACACTTGTAACATTGTATTTTCTTTTAATGTTTGATTTGTCTTTGCACCTTTTTGTTAATGGTTCCCATTCTGTTATTTAATTAGTAAATCGTTCTTGGTGCATCCTTTGTAAGTATGCAATCCAATCGATTAGGCTAGACTTAATTTGTCTTACAATAGTTCTGTTTTCTAATACATTAATTTAATCAGATAGGTTCCTTATCCAGATATCACCAAGCCTCGTAGGAACAAACATTTTCTCTGTATGTTCTTCCTTTCAAAGCCTATTTACAATAATGTGTTGCTTTAATGTCCCTGTTTCGCACTCATACGTCTTTGGAGGTTTTATAATAGTTTTGTATAATTTCATATTAGAATATCTTCATCGAAGCTTTCTGGTAAAAAGGTTCTATATGCATAGAATAACTGATTGATAAAATGTGAACAAAGCAACAGAAATTGTCACAAAGTATCTCTATAAGGACCGTTTTGAAATCAAGCTTTCTCTTCCATTGTTTAAATGAAATGACATTTACGAGCTACGCTATATTTTAAACGAATTAATGTAGAAGCTATTGCAAGTCTAAAAGGACTTCTGGCCTAACGATAAAAAAAACAAGTGGCACCACAACAGCACATGCTTTCTCGCAACATTTATAGCATATATGTAATATTACAGATTATCAAATTTGATTATATATTTGTGTAATTTGTGAAAAATTAAAAGAATACATTAAAATAGCATTTGTCACATTATTCAGTGCCTTTAACTCTATCATTGAATAAGTTTAAAGGAAAAATTTGGAGCGTTTTTGAGAAAGTCTGTTTTTTCAGTCTTTATTTCACGCAAAAATTACTCGAAAAATACTCATATTTTGAAAAAATTTACGTTATTTAAAAATATAATTTTGAGGAATTAATTTAATTAAGAAGAAATATATTTTTATTCAATACTGTTATTGTAGGAAGACGCCGAAAGTTACATATCCAATTTTTGAAAATTTAGAGAATTCGAAGAAAATCGGGCAGATGAATTTTTATTTGTGTACTTTGCTCTGACCGAGAAAAAATATAGAGGCAAGTTTGAGAAATTATTGAAAATGTCATTGGGGCTTTCTTAAATACCCTCAAAAACAAAATATAAGCTTCGAATTGAAGGGTTCCGCGTTATCAGCCATATCGATCGAGGAGTGTCAATTTCTGGCGACTGTCCTGCCTGCGATTTAACCGCTGCCGTTCTTTGAAGACGAAGCACAGACGTTTGGCGGTTTAATCGATGTTTTTGACTGAATAGTGTTTTCGGGGGCGCCAACTGCGATTAGTCCCATAAATGTAGTGTATGTTTTTCGTTGCGAGAGGTGGTGGTGGTCTTCCTCTACTTGATGGCGAGATCCGGTGCTGACCTACCCGTTGTCTTGCGTCATTTTCCCCAACAAGATATCTCCCACCAGTGGGGCACCGCCCCTGCCGGGACAAGATTCAAGCTCCCGGCTGATCTCCCGACATGTGTAGTAACATAGTGCATTTGTGTGTGTGTGTGTGTGTACGTAAACTGTGAGGATGAGAGAAGGAAGAGGAAGGAATCATCGCACGCGGTCCATGACCCATTTATTAGGTACTACTCCAGCATTCGCCAGGTGTTGATCGGAGAAACCACGGAAAACTACCCATCAGAGAATCCACTAGATGCTTCCCCAGACATCGGTTGAACTCGACCTAGCTATATACGAAGCTTGTGTAGTACGAATCTAGTGTACATAACTCAACCTAGCTATGTACGTAGCTAGTATCCAAAATCCTGCCTGGACTCGAACCTAGAACCTCTCGATCAGAGGCACTGCAGTGACATCAACTGATGCCGTGAGTCACCTAAACCTGTATAACAGTTTTTTATATCAAAGACCTACAAAACATCAGATTCTGTCTGCCAAACTTATTAGAGTAAGAAATTCACATGTAGGGGCAAGAAGAAAATAAAACCGTCCTTTTCTGAAATTTCCCAACGTGTCATTCCACGTCAAATCGGAAAAATATTGATCTCGATGACCTTTTAATTTTTTTCTGTGCAACGTGTAAACAATAATATGAAACACGTGTTTTTCATTTTTTACCAAATATTGTTTTTCAAGATAATTTTCAAAATTTTCGATAAAATGCTCGTATCGCTAAAGTTAATCATTTTTAACTCGTCGTAATTGTAACGGAAACTTAATATTTTGCGACTTTAAAGAACAAAAGATCTTTCATTCGATGTATATATTAAATTCATTAAATTAAAAAAAATAATTGTTTGACTTATTTTATTTTTATCTTTTTCCAAAAATCGACCTTTAAAAATTTTAAAAATAATCTTTAAAATGTTCTACACAAGTGTGGTAAGTTACAAAGTGGGATTTAGATATGAATCTGAGAATTTATATATTAGATATGTGTACTTGGTGTTTTGCTGCTGGGTCAATCTATTTTAAGTGGTCCAGAATTTAATAAATTGGTCACTCGACCATCTCGAGAAAAAATCATATTTCGTACATAAATTTCCTTATGTTCTGGCTATATAAAAGCATCTTTAATTTATTTTTATTGTACCTGCTTTACAAATAGTGGTCATTTTCGTTTTACTCCGTGCGCCATTTTTCGCAATTGTGGACATTTACTCATTTCTAAATTATTCAGCACTGGCTTGTTATAGTCCTTTAGAATAAAAGGCATTGGATTCAGTATGCTTTGGTCTAGAAATAGAAATATTATTTATTTACCTTCTATGTTTTTACTTGAGAAATATTTGCAACCAAATCCTGAAACGCGAATGAACAAAGTTCGGTTTTCAGAGAGTAATTTCACAAAGAAGGAATAGAATCTAAGCCACCATTTCTTTTGTGCTTTTACATATAACAATATAGTTCTTTTAAAATATCATTGATAAGTATCGTACCCCTTAAAAATAACACCATCTTAAAAAATGGAAGTTTAGATGTTTCTTTTTTCAAATTTTGAACTGTAATATCTCCGTTCGGGGACCTGATAAAAATCTCAAAACTTAAGGCACTTGGACTCCGTGTTTTACCAATGGTCAGGTCGATCGAATTTTTCTTGCAGTGTTCCCACAGTAACATAGGGCTGAGGCCAAAAGCTGTAAATTTTATTCATAAAGCATATTACTTAAATACGAAGGGCGTACTATATTGTTATACGTTTTATTTATTATTTTAACTTTATATGACATTGTTTAAAGCACATTGACTCGTAAATATAATAAAGTGAGCAAATTGTTGTTAATATATTATTAACAACGTGAAAAAAAGACAAAAAATACATTTTTTTAATTTTTCAAAAAAAGAAAAGAATAGAGCAAAATGAAGTTTATGTTATCTTATAGCTATTTAGCTCAATCGCAACCAAAAGTTTAAAGAAAACAATTGTAGCAGTTTTTGGGAAAATCTCGTTTTTGCACTTTTTTAAAATTGCACATATTGCTCTCAATATTACGCGAAAACTACCAAAATTTTCAAAACATGACCTTAATGAAAGAACTCCTCATGAAAAATAAGTTTTATTTTAAGGAAAAATCTTATCTTCAATTTTGTAGTTGTAGGAAGAAGCCTAAAATATTTAAACTTTTGCAATTTTCGAAAGTTTAGAGTTAACAGTGAAAATCGCATCTATGCCACCTTTATAAGCGTATTTTACTCCATTCTTACAAGAAATTTAAAGAAATATTTTGGAGCCGTTTTTGAGAAAAGTTTGAAAATGTCCCAGGGGATACATCTAAAGTCCCCCTACAAAACTAATGAATGGTTTTCAGAATCGCAGAACTTCGATTCAGGCCAAATGGACAGGAGTTTCTTCAATTTGTAAAAAAAATCCTACACATGGTTTAGGCGCTAGTGTTGTTCATATACACCAGACAAACGGAAAGACAGACGGAGGTCGTTTTGAAAAAAAAAAAACCACTTCGATATCAGAGGTCCCCAAAACGTGTATTTCCGTTGAAATCTCCGAATATTTTTTAGTATATACGTATGTATACGGGAAAATATGTTTAAGTCGGCTCATAAAAGCCTAAACTGTGTCTGAGAAGCGTGAAGAGTGTCGAAAACAAATGAAATCTCGTGTAAATCACATTAATATAATTTTTTCTCGTTTCTTTATTGATCCATTTTGTCTAGCTTTACGCGTTACGTAGCATAAATTATTACGTTTTCAACGAGCCAAAATTACATTATCTCCTACAAGACCGATTAGCTCACTAACTGCTTGTTGCACCCCAATGAGTTTCCGCATTAAGGTAATGAGGGGACTAATTTGCCGGTTTAATTTTTACGAAACGAGTTTTCGCTTATTATCAATTCTCTGGCGGTGGCGTCAGATGGGGCGCCGGTTGGCCACGACGGTCGCGACTGAGAGTCTTAATTGCTCTTCGGATGCAAACGTTTTCTTTTGTGGAATATATAATGACATTTATTTATATTATTTGTCTTTTGATCTTTTAGTTAATACAGAACACTAAGTTAGTATATATTATACACTGTTATTAAAGATCTATAACGGTCAATACTCTTGTAAGCACGTGTAACTAATTGTAAGCATACTGTTATTAAACCAACTCACATACCCGCTTCTGCGGGAGGCCTTAGCCCGCAAGGGATCTTAGAGGTTTAAAATAAATAAATAAATAAAAAATATATTATTTGTACAGGTATTTGGGTGGGGGCGTTAATCATTAATCTTGAGCTCATACGTCACGTTGCGAAGACTTATAGCGTTACCGAGAATAGGTTTAAAGTTTTAGGAGAGAGGGATGTTTATATCGGAGTATCCTCCCTCTTGCACAAGCGGAAAATGAATTGAGAAGCTTTTAAAGCAGATAGCGTTGAGTAATATTCGTATTAAGAGTACATCCAAAGGCAAGTATTGCTGTACGTCTTGTCAGTTTGTTTCAACTCTTTATTTGAGTTTTCATTAGATTATCTGCAGGTTTTATAATGATACACATTAAATATAAATAAGTAACAAAATTATAATAACAAATTACTGTTAAAAATTGAAAATGTATATAAAAATATAATACAGTTATTATTGTGTTACGTAATACGTATACTGTATTCGAGCAAAACTTTTGCGTGTGTTTTTGTCACTCCGTCCCTGGCATCTAGACCACTTCGCGTGCACCAATCGAGGCGTATGAAGTGTTATTCGACGCGTCTCGGTTTCCTGATGGGGAACTGATAATTGGTTTTCGGATCCGGCTACAAGATTCAAAGAAATTTCCAAAAACGGGTGTTGTGTGTTTTGGCGCTGCAATCTTATTAATAATGCCAGGAATTAAACCAACACCTCCTAAACCGAGTGTAGGTGGTGTTGATTAAATACCAGAACCCAAAAGTATTTTTTGCTTAATACGCCATAATTGTCTTTCACGACGTTGGCAACACTGATGGACACACCTTTCAGTGAACAATTGAATTACCAAGTAAATCGCGCTGCACTTTGATTTCAATTTAGAGCCGAATTATTATTGAATTAAAAGAAATAAATTTACAAATACCTACAAACAGTATTTTTATGGGGTCCAAACATCTTTGAACATAATTATCTACCGTTAAATCTCACAGTTCAGATGGTATTTCCTGCGTGTTAGCTCGTAATGAAGTTTCTCCTTCATCAGAAATACACCCAGGAATACGGACGTAAAAAGTTATCACTAAAAAGATTCAGAAACTCAAAAAAGTTATCAGTTGTGAAGTTATAACCACTGACAAATAACTGTACCAAATTCTTTACCGTTTTGGATGCAAAATCTTCAGCAACAGGCTCATTTGTCGTTTTTCTATAGCATATTATGCCACGTTGTTTAAATCCGATTCTAGAATTCCTTAATCCATATTTATGTAGTCATGATTTGTGTTGATTGGCAAGTAAATAACGTGGTTTGGAACTGCAAGGAATACACTCCAACAACAGAAATGTGCTTCATATGCGTTACAAGATCCGTTAAGGGAAAACAGACTACTGGGATTCGAAGGACCACTTAGTGAAAACCACGACAACACGCAGAAAAGTTAAAAAAACGTCATCGCTTTCTGGATCATTCTGCACCATAAGAAAATCATAATTACAACAGAGAGTATTAATAAAGTACACACCTGTAATACTAACGGAAACCTTTTCTCAGCCTTAGGAAAACCAGCCGGGCCTCTGAGGGCCACTAACAATGCACTGGAAGGTGCACATTTCCAGCTATTTGAAAACGCAATGCGAGTTAAAGGACTTCCGATAAGTTTTTCTCTTTTCAGAAAACTCGAATGATTTCTGGAAAAAAACTTCAAATTTTGCATTTGCAGTAAAGCTTAAACGGCAATTTCTTAAAAACGGATTCATATTGTTCAATAAAAATTGCCATCTAGGACGAGGTTTTGCTCAGTTTTAATATTTTAGTAGTAATATTTCGTTTCTGTAACCATGAAACCAAAAAATTGAGAACATTTGAAAACAAATGAATGTGGGCTGCGATAAATGGCACGAATAACTAGCTAACCCAGCCCAAAGAAAACATAAAATGAATACGAAAAAGTCTGAGCCGTTCAGTAGCAGCACTAGTTTGCCATTTCACTTTCTTCCTAGTAATATATAGAGTGTTATATAATTCTGCGCAAAAAAAAAAACGGCGAATTTTCGACAGAAAAAACTTATTGCAAGGTCCTGGTAACGAAAAAGTGGATAAATCCAGTTCATACATTTAAAAAAGTCCTCTATCACGTGATGTAGAGAGATTCCTTATATTGTGGGTCCTTAATATTGAAAAAACGAATGTTGGCAAAACGTCTCTCCGTCTGTTTGTACGGTAGGTCTATGAACAATGCTAGCGGCTAAACCGTTCAGCCGAAGCTGAAGCTGTTATCTACTTACATTTTCGGAAATATTAGACAAGCTCGAGCGAGGACGGTCCAGAGCAAAACCATTTCGGGAAAAGGGGCAACGCTCCCGGAGAGCGCCCCTCTTCGACCGGGCGACGGAAACCTCGACAACCTAGGACACAACAGCTCGAAGACATGCACAGACCAGTAAGTGAATACTCGCCAGGACCCACACACGAAAGCATGAAATGCGGACTAGACATGGAAGATGAGACAAGCCGCCCCTCCACCCCGCTCGCAGAGGCGACCGCCACTGCAGAACGCAGTCAACCAGGTAGCCCATGACGATGACAGCGAGACCCGAAACGTAAGCACGTTCCACGTAAGCACATTCCAGAATAAGTCAACGTGTCAGAAGACGCGGCCAGTACGCAAGTTACGGACCAAGCCCCGGCAATATGGGGCTTCCTCCCCTCACGACCAGAGAAGGGCAAAGTGGTCATATTCCTCCCAGCCCCTCCGGACATGTTCTTCCCGTGCTGCCCTCGAAATTACCCGCCACTGCTACGTAGCAAGGGGCTAGGGGAGAGAGTTAGGAGGGTGGAGAACCACGTGTCAGCCAGTGGAGGTGCAAGGGGTTCCTCGCCGGATGCTCTGCTGCAGTCGCTTCTATCGTCTCCCTCAGTTCTCTCGTTCCACTATTTGCCGGATGCATACTCTTTGGTCCGATCGTAGCTTCGAGTATCCTCTCACTTCTTGCCCTGGCTGTGTTATCACCCGCCCTTTGCCGTCTCTGCCCCCTCGGCTTGTACTGACAATGGAGGGCCGCTTGTTCGGCTGCTCCAAAACGAAGCTCACAGTGGCGGTGCGCGCAGCGGGCCGGCATCATTTCTCATGGCGTGAGAGGGGAAGAACATTTTCTTCCACTTTTACACTATTTCGTTTGTGCTCTCTCCAGGCTCTGACATTGGCGTCACAGCCTCCGGATATGAGAATAACTTCTACTCCATGCGCTCTGCAGAGGTGATTTTTAGTGAGAATCTCCGGCTGAATTCTGCTATCGCGCTGGATATCCTATCGTCACAAAACGGGCATACTAGCACGTCGTTGGCCGGGATGGGGACGATTACTCAGCGCCCTTCCAGTGCCGGTCGCACGAGCCTGCCATTGGTGGCACGGGCGGGTCCGGCTACATATCGCCATCTTGCTGGGCGGTTCGTGAAAGTGGTTAGCTTATTAGTTAGATCGCTGGCGAGGTTGATACCTTCTATTATTATGATAAATAAAGGATGTTGTCTGGTATCAATAATTTTATTGGGCTTATGATCGTTTCGATCGCGTCTGAGAATGATCGCTACGCGATCAAAACAATCATAAGCCTAATAAAATTGATACCAGCCTGATGGCCTGATTGCCTGATAAAATTGATAACATCCTTTATTTATCATAATGGTCAGCTTATGTTTAAGGAAGCGGCATTTGTTGATGTGGCGCCGGTCGCTGACATCGTCTCCGCAGCCAAGGCACCGGATGATGGACCTTCGACGGTGCCTGTCCCATTCGTGCTTCCCCATCCTCCTGAATCTCTCCCTTAGCCCTTTGCTAAGTAGCAGCGGCTAGAATATAAAAATAAAAGAGCTTAAATAATAATAAATAGTAAAGAAAGTAGTCATAATTAAAATCTGTTGTCTGAAAGAACAAATCTGACAAAAACATTTTCGCATGATGCTATTATTCTCCGCCTCGCGCCGTTCCAGCTTGCGAGTGGTCGCCCCTTTCTTGGTGTCGAGGGAAATGAGTCGAGTCAGCGGTAGTTGTCCGCAGGGGTAGTTTGACAGGCCTGAATTAAACGGATATTACCTGTAGCGGCTCTTGCAACAGTCTCCATTGGTGAAGGTGGTTTTCCAGGAGCTAAGACTGTTTCGTGGAGGGGGAGACAGAGGGATGACCGTGAGAAAAAGAGGCATAACTTCAGCAATCTATAGTCTTCACCCGAAGAACATATGAACAGACGTAAATTTTAACGATGAGAATGCGAGATTTTTCCATTGGTTCATCTGAGTTAAGCGTTTCTTCTACTGAAATTCCTAAGCAGTGATAATAGGAAAGGGCCATATAAAAATGGAAGCGTAAGGACGATCATAAAAAAAGTATTTTTCAAACTTACAATAATCGAGTTCACTGTAAAAATGGAGAACCAAGACATCAATTTAAAACAGGAAGTGTATGAATCTGAAAGATTTTCATTATAATATCTAGATTAATTCTACAAATAAAAGATAGGTAGAAGTTGTCTTTTATTATTTACTTTTAATGCGGGTAGCGGGTAGTCACTCCATCACAATCCCAGTGAGAAAATGATCTGCCTTCAGGGATTAGCGACCATGCCCATAGAGCTCATGCTGTTGTCCCACTTCCTTTGATCGGGGTAAGCCATTTACATCCCTATTATCCTATTTCATTCACCCCTACCACCTAGCCCCAATCCTCGCCGCACTGGTTTCATCTCTGGTCCTTACTTCAGAGTAATGTTTCTTACACTTACTGATATCGCACTTTTTAAGTATTCTTTCCTGCCTCTCTCGGCAAACTCTTATTTGATACCACCCCGAAGCGATTAGGTTTGCGAAAGACGAGGGTCTTTCTTTTCCCTTCTTTAGTTAAAATGATACGTAGGCCTTCCAGGGAAGATCTCTTTAGTCCGGTATCTACACCAAATTCTTTCCTTGTATCTTTTGCGTTTTCCAATTGTTCCATTAATGTACAATCCTTGACCTACCTCAGGAAACTCATTTCGCATGCATATATCTTGTTTTCGTACATGTTGTTACCCATTTTCGGCTCCTATAGAAGAAAGAATGAATGACCATTGTTTCATAGGGTTAGCTTGGTTATAGTTTCTTTGCGTACTTCATTTCTTAGTGTTTGTTTTGACAATGATGCAGATACCTTGAAATTTGGTTAGTTTTTGCTGGGCATCAATTCATTTGTGTCAGCTATTAACCTCTCAAAGCCATCGTGTTCGTCTCGTCAATGTATATTTTACAAGTCTTCTTATTGCTACAACTGGCGGTCGTCCTCGGGGGCGTCCTGCCTCTGTGCCTGCGCGCGCCCCCGCTGCGCGTCGTGGGGCGGCGCCGGTTGGGGGGGGGGGGCGCCGCGTTGCCCGGCGACGCAAATATTTAAGTGCGGGCGACGCGACTCGTCTCCCTTGAGAAGCTGAACTGCTGACGTCATCGAAAAATATGCAGTTTTTCTCGCCCCGTTCCCGGCTGGCGGAATGAAATCTATAGGGGAATTGTTAACGCGATTTATTAAATAAAGGGAGATGCGTTATTCATGGGTCTATTAACAAAATTCGTTATAGTAAATACACACTCAATTTATGACAGTAAGTGTTACCAACCCCCAAAGGCTTCCTGAAAATTGTTTCGCTAAATTAAAAATGCCTGGCGGCTTACACAGAGTGCTCGCTTTCCATGACGCGACCTCGGGTGCAATTCCAGTTTAGGCAAGTTTATAGTGTTTTTTTTATTGCAATGTCACAGTAAATGTTGCCGTGTGACGATAACAAAATTCACTTCTGAGGTTGAGAAGACCAGAATACGGCGTGAGGATGTCTTCGTGCCAACCACACGAACCCCCTTAACCCCTGGCCGTGAGGCCAGGACGTCACTGGTAGCCATGGACGTCACGTCTAGCCATGGCCTGTGCACGGGCCGACGCGCCCAGTACAAACAAACAAACCCACACATAGTATTTAGTAGAATGTATTTCTTGACTAAGGCACTGCGTGTTCAGAATTTATTTAACCGCATGTCGCTGTAAAGACATGTGCCCCATGTCACTAACTGGCCCACGAGGTGCCAACACTGCAGGCCCCAGAAACATTTTCCCATCTAAACATAAACAACAAAAGATATGTTCATTCCAAATAGTTCATCACCTTTACACCACAAAAATGTATCGTTTCTTTCCATTTTAATATTGCATTGAGGGCACAGTTAACCTGGTATACAATTATCTGTTGATGCTCACTTGCTTGTTAGTTCAATAATTAGTATTTGTTGCAAGGCAAGGGTTTCGAAGTAAAAGGTCTTTGCTGCGACAACGGTTCAAGTGTGGGAGTTGGACAAACATTAACGACTGTGGCAACAATGAACAAGTCCGGTCCCAGCACTCCCACGTGCCCGAGCGAGTACACGTACATTAAAAGAAGCCGGCGGCGACATGAATTTTCATGAGCCCCGCCTCCGCGCCTGTCTCGCCGAGCGCACGTTCCACGCCCCGCCCCCGCCCCGCGCCCGTTAAAAGCAGGTCATCCTCGGACGCTAGCGGCTTCTTCAGACGGGGGCGGCGCCCCCCCCCCCCCCGCGAGAGCGCATAAACCGCCCCCCCACCCCCTCCCCGGCAGTTTCATCCCTCTTAGGCGCAGGTCGCTTGAGGGGCCATCTTCGATCCGCAGTTATGCGCCCTAAAGGAGATGTCCGGGATTGCGCGGGGGAGGGGGAATTTCAGCGTTCCTGCAGTCACAGTATGGATGTTACGTTGCAGTTTTTAGGTTGAATTTCTTTTCAGTAATACTAAAGAAAACGGTTATGTAATCACGATGAATTTTATTTTTATTTTGACGTGAAATATTCTTCAAATATTGGTCAGTAGAGGATGAGGTACTTGGTATAACAGCAATTTAAGGTTTTTTAGCATTGGTTTGAAGGTCCTTTGATTTTTTAGGCAGTCACTCGAAAAATTGTATGATTTTAATATTTTTTGGGGTGAATGAGGTCTAAAAGTTGTATGATTTTAATAAAAATATATTATTTGAATGAATGTCTGCCCCAAAAATTAAAGGAAGGCATCAAGATATTTTCATCGAAAAACATAAACATTTTCTTTCAAAACAGTAATTTAACGTCTCACTGTAACGAAAACATGTTATACTAATGTCACATATGCCAATGCAAAAGCAGTTGCTGTGCGATTGTGACAGTTTCTGGTCGAATGACATGGCTCGCGAGGGCGAAATCGAACCGGAAGAAGGACATTCCTCCGACTTCTATCAAAACGTCGGGCCAACCGCAGTGGACACGTCCAAATTAAAAATTCCCTCACCTCACAAACTAGCAGACGAGACATTTCACTTGTCAAACAAGGTTGATATCTTATTAAACTCTGCTAATTTATTTGAAGTTACCAAAGCTAAAACTTCACTCCCTAACGATATTCCAGTCGTTTTCGCTCCAAGGTTGAATAAAAGTTGGAGAAATTCTAATTAGCGAATCAGAGGAAAGACGTAAAGTTAAGTGTTTCTACCTGCTGGAGGATGATGGCTCATTAACAAATGACGTAGAATCAGGTATGCAAAGAATGTGATCAACTGCACCGTTTCACTAAGTTCGCTACGCGATATATGCGACTACATCACATGCCTTTTGTTTACGCACGCAAATTGCATTCGGCCGCCGCGCCCTTCCCCTTACGTTCTTGCCCTTTCCTTTTGCCGTGGTCCGCCTTTCGCCCTGAGTGCAGTCGCCGCCACGGCCACGAGCCAGGGCCGCCCCCACCCCTAGCGCAGGCCAGGCTCCTTCGAAACACTTGTTCCCAGTAGCTGACAAAGATACTTGCCGGCGAAATGGAGTTCAGGTTTTAGGACTTCATTTGCCCGCTACTACAACGAAGAGACAATTATTTTATAATTTAACATTAAACAAATTTAATGATCAGAACTAAAATTAAAGTAAGTAAATTTTAGAATTTTGTCGAGCTCAACTACCTTAATAGAAAAATTAAAATGCACTTACAATTATTTAGAAAAAAGAGGGCAAAAGCGCAGCCACTCAAATTGCACACATTGAAACCTTAAAATCTCCTTTTACTTTAGAAATCGACAAGTCTTTTGTTCCATCATGCTGGAAGAGCTTAGCTTATAAACCTTTTCTTGGTTTCAAGGAAAACGTCACCGTTCTCGCTCAGCTGTTGGGGTGAGGACGCCCCTTGCAGGTCTCCTCCGACCTCGGGAGCGGGTTGGCCTTTGACAGCGCGCCGACGAATAACAGGCCCTAGAAAGTGTTCTGGCAGGTAGCAGCGCCGTCCTCTTCGGGTCACCGCACTCAGTCGCCAATTGCAATGCACTCGTCCTTCATCAGTCCTCGATACGGGTAAGAGGATGCGACAGTTCCCAAAATATAAGAAAATAAAATGATTTGACTGTTACGGTAGAAACCGATTGAATCTTTCTTTTGTTTTCTTGTCTTTACTTTCGAATGTAAAGGAACATTTTTTCTGGTTGTTTCCGTTTAATGAATATAATGCTGCTTTTGTTTCAAGAAACCTCGTAGGGCACCTATCCTCCACTGTCATTGTCATATATCTAATTAATTATCCCCATACTATGATATCAGTACGTTGATATCAGTCTGTCAATCTTGAGTGTTTCAATCTCAGATGTTACTCTCCGTTGTGACGTCGCCGCTCACACCCGTCCTCTACCCCGCCGCCGCCATCTCATTCACTCCTTGCCGTAGCTGTTTACCGCTTGATAACTAGAGTCCATTCCTATGCATCTCGCTTTCCTTTTACCACATAAACATTTTATGCACTGCCTAATGAAATAGAACTTCATTCGTCGATAGCGGCGTTCAGTTGTCTGTACACCCATTATTGCATGCACCCGTGAACAGACTATTTGCTACTGCACTATATCAGATTGTTGCACAATTATCACTGTTCAATAATCGTCACAGGTCTGCATCAGACAGTGGGAATAATCGTTTCTCATGTCCAGACACAACCACGTGGCGCTTGTCTATTACTCGAATGAAAAGCGAAGATAACATAATACATTCATTTAATCAACCTCGTTTCTATGATCTTCGGAAATCATTCTGTGAAAACCTCTCTCAATTGCTCATGAAATGGTATCCGATATGCAAATTTCGCTAGTAATAATTTTGGTCTCAATTAAATTGCAATTTTACTCACCTCATTGACTACCTTCAATACCGTATTTACAAAACATATTCCCTTTTAATCATAATGCAGTTTATTGAATTCCCTTTCTAAAATATCCTAATTCTACTTTAAAAGACCTTTTCAATTTAAAGGACAAAATTCTACATTGCTAAGAATTTTACTACTAATTTTTCGATCTTCCGACTTCCGACCTCGTCCGCTCGTCTCCTCGCTCCGGACGTCTCCGCCAGATGTCGCAGCACCAACACTCTTCTTAAGCGCTTTAATTTCACTAGTTTGGCGTTCGTCAATTGAATCGTTTATTTCAGAATCCCGTCAAACGCCAAATTCCTCATTTCGAGAAAACTGAGAATAAGTCTCCCAATTTTTCAGATTTCAAAATACTTTTTTTTTATTACACAAGTTAATAAATGAATATTTTTCATATAAGTGTGCACTATACGATGTGTCTATCCTCCTTGAATAATAATCCGTCGCTAAAGTGTGTTTTAGATTTAGGCGTTTGACGGGCTTCTGAAATAAACGATTCAATTATACCGCATACAGTCCGTGCGCTTATGAAATGAAACTATCGTAATTCACAAGTGTGTCTGTTCTCGTCGAATGCAGTTCTATTCTCAAGCGAATAATTGGATATACTGCTGCCTAGCAAAAATGCGAGTGATGTCTTAACCCGTTCTGTTACGTGAAATTATGCTCTTTCTAAATATCCTAAAGGAAATCACTGCTCTCTCGCGCATACTAAAACACTACCTTTTCTAACCATCTTTACATCTGTATGCCAAATATCTTGCTACTACTCGTATGTCCACCAATAGAATTGAATTGAATTGATGATTTATTTTACGTGGCGAGACTCGGGCAATCAGGCCTGCTCTTCCGTCTAACCACGCAAATTTCGCCACGCTCCTTTCACCAACTAGCGGAGAAAGGAGGTATTTCTTGGGAGACGATACAGGCGATTTGAATTTAGCTCAGAGGCGTCATTGAGGATCTTTTACATGAAAGTAAATCTACTAATATGGGACACAAGGCTCTCTTCTCTCTAATTCCGAAATTAGAAGAAACTTTTCGCACCGCTGCTAAAATCAGAAGAACGTCTTTTCAGTAAGTCAGCTACCTACTTCCCCCGCGTGACGTAATGGATGCCTCCCCTATCCCTCTGGTCAGCCGAGACCATGGCTTTAAACACGTCCTGTTTGCGTGGTAATCCAAATGAAGATGTGGAAGATGTCCTTTCTCGTGGGTGTGTGTACAAACATGGAAACAAGTGTATAACTCAACAAGAATGACTTATTATATTTATATTGGAAAACAATGTACTGTGAATGAGTAAAAATTAAAAGAACACTGGATATTTATTGCATATTAACTACAAGTTGAGTGTACTTTAACAATTAGTATTCTAAATTGCTTCGCATTTATAATACTCATTTAATAGCGGTATGTATTGTACAACTCAGGAATTCTGTCTCCCCCCTCATTCAATAGTTTCTATTGATAGATCAACTAATACTCATCCACAAGTAGACTTTTTCTAGGTCCTAAAACAAAACAAAAACAAGAAAAAGCAGAACCCCGCAGACGTCCTGCTCTTCGTCTCCCCTTGCCCCTCCCACCCGCGACACAGCAAAAACGTAAGAGAATGTTCAAAAAGATTTCCCTGCAGAATACGACGCACAGTGGGGCCAAACGCCGAAAAGCTGGCCAAAGGTCCAAAAAATAAGTTACTAGACGGAGATTTTGTCGTTGCTAGTTTAATAGGTTGGTATTTGAACAATTGAATTCCGCAGTTAGTAACGGTTTCTCTCGTATACCTAACAAAGTTCAAAGTTGGGCCTCAAACGGTCGATATTCGTCAGCAGAGAAACGTGTTTTCAGAGCCTTAGTGTTTCAAAGGCTAGAAAGACGTGCAGCCGGCAGAATTTGATGATTCAAAGTGGAATCCATTCCTGAGAGTAAGTAGAAACATCATATGGGTACTTAATTTGATAAAAAAATTGTTAATTTATTAATTTATATTCATTGAATTTACATTAGATAATATTGATAAAAATGAACATATTACAAATTATAAATAATTTGTGTTTAATCTGAAAAACAACTATGTGCACCGTCGTGCGGCACTAAAACCTTGGCATGGCATTATCCTAAATTGTATTCCCTGTGAAAAACAAAAAAAAATGCTATTAGCTGCTATTCGAGTGTCGGTGCCAATTTTTTAAAGTACCTGCAACATTCAGCCAAAATCTGAAATAATGAATTAACCACTTTAATATAATCGGCGTCTGATATATGGAATTTTAAGTGATTATTATACTAAGTATTGTAAAACATAAAATATGTAATTCGAAAACATTCAATTATTTATGATTACATTATTATTATTAATAATAATAATAATAATAATAATAATAATAATAATAAAGTAAACAAAACATTAAAGTTGAATAACCGAATATACATATTTGATTTCTATTTTCTATTCTGAATAATTCATTTGAAAATTAATCTTATTATTGAAAATTAATAATTATTATTATATTTTCAATTTCCTAATCGTACAGCAACAATAAATAAAATATTTATACATTACTTTCTCTCATGTAATTAAAATTCATTTTAAAATAATCGTTTTAAAATTCATTAAAAAACAACGTATAATTATAATTAAAGTTTAATTTTCAATTTTAAATTTAATTACACGATTAATTTATAATTACGAAAATTATATAAATAATCATAACTATAAAAGCAGTGATTATTGCAAAATGCAAGGTATATATTTTCGACGTTTTTTACATCGAAATTATGTAATTATTTATTATTATAATTAATGATTAAATGAAATAGGAAAATAATTTCCTCCGCCTGTTGTACATTGAACACATGTCCGAAGAGACCCAAGAATCTTGTAATAAGATGATTAAAAGATTTCGGGAAGACTTCTCACGAAAGTGCATTCGACGCAAAACAATAGAGGATGTATTTGCAAACTTTTGGTTTCATCAGACACATACGTAACAAGCATTCCAAAATTACCGAAAAAATTATCGTCATTGTTCGAGAAAGCCATAGAGTTGTTAAATCCGCGAGATGTTGCAGATTCCATCACAGATTATAGCGATATAACAGACGATTCAGCAACTACGGAATATGATTCATCAGATAGGTTGTATCGTTGAACGTACTAATGTATAACTTGTATTCAATGTTTTTTGTGTTAAAAATAAAAACTTGAAGTTATGGAGGAGAAAGGTTTGGAAGAGGGTCAATGGGAGGACCGAGAATTATGGAAATCGCAAACTCTAAGGGGTAGAAACCGTCGAAGAAGGAAGAAATAAAAACTTTTTATGATTTTGTCCGACATATTCGTCCGCCATTTTGTTTCCTTTTTTTTTTGCATTTTCATTCAATATTATTAATCAGCATCCTTAAAAACCCGAATGAACTTTTTTTACTTATAAATATGATCATTTTGTGTTAAAAATACAAACGTTTGATAATTTTGTTCGCAATATTGGTCCGCCATTTTTTGGAATTTTTATTTAAGGTTATTAATTAGAATGATCATTAACCTCTAAATATAAAGTTTCAGTCAAATCGTACAACGCGTTCGACTTTTGACCAGCTTCTCGGTGTTTGGCCCCACTGTGCGAAGTGAGAAACATTTCTTTGAGACCCTTGGTCTCAATATTTTAGTTTTCAATGCATTAGAGCGCTTGGTTAAAGAGTTATTTAACGACATAGATTCAAAATATTATGCCGAGTGTGTTGCGGGTAGTATTTGACATGGATGTTTTGTTCTACAGCGCCTTATAGTGAATTTGTCCGATAATTTAAGTTATTCTGCTATTCAGGGATGAATCCAACAAATCAAAGATAATTAAAATTTGTTCTTTGTGTTGTGCCTTTGCACAAGTTTCCCCTCCTACCTCCGCGAGCGAGAACTCCCACATGTTAAACCCCACACTTATATCTACCCATCTATTTCCATTCTCATAGGGAAAGGTGTTAACGGAAAATATTTATTTATGTAAAAATGTATAAAGGTAACTTTCAATTTACTAACACAATATCAAAAATAAAGACAATGCATTTGCTGTTGAAAAGAAATTTTCAATAAGGATTGATTCAGTATTATCAAGATATTTCTTGAAATAATTCACAACACATCCTTGAAAATATTTGAAGTAATTATTCAATATTCTTTGGCAATTACCTTTTTGCTTTTCGTGATAGTCACAAAAATATTTTAAAAGTTTGAGAAGCTTTTGAGAAAGCTACGCAACTGAACATGCTGACTTGAAAGTTTCACCAAATCTGCTGATGACGAAAATACTGCTACAGGAAAATCACAAACCAAACCTAATAAGACATGTCTTCATTCTTCACTGTACACCCACATGCCTCCACAATTAAGTACACAGCACTTATAGACCTCAATAAAACGTGAAATGAATGTTTTCACTACAATAATAAGAAACAAACTTCATCGGTATCAAGCAACTATTAATAGTACTTCTAGTTGTTGTTGCGAGAGCGGATCTTGAATTAATAATAATGCAAATAAACCTCGTTAGTCTGCGCAAACCACGTTGTACACAGAAAGCGTAAATAGTTTAAGATAGAGGAATCTAAGCCTCCTAAGCAGGACGTCACAAAGATGGTTCCCATCCCCAAGGGTTGAAATACAGGAGGCATTGGTAGTATCGATAAGTGCCGAACCAGCAAAAATTTAATAGAATGTCCAAGAATATCTCATACTATAGATAACGGCGTGAACACGTTTGTTGGAGGCCTTAGGCTTCAAAAGTTTATAATATTAATATATAATTAAATAATTTATAAGACCCCAGACCGCTTCGTTTAGGAGTTATTTCACGACGTAGCTGATAGTGCTGCGGTTGCATTTGACATAAATATTTGTATGCGTTTTTAAACAAATACGTCACATTATTAAAATCAAAGTGCAAATCGACATGCCTTTGTGGAATTCTCTTTATTCAGAGACCTCAATTTTAGAGATTAGTTACATGTGAGAGTCACAAAAGGTATGCATACTACTAAAATAATAGAGGAAACTATATATAAACTTACGATTGGAAATATTGAGAAAATGTGAAAAATTAAGCATTTTCGGTGATAGATGGCAGTTGGGAAGAGGATGGAGGAAGACTGTAAAATTACCCCGGACCAAAGAAATTAGAAAACTAACTAGTACGAGAAAGTCTGTGCCATTCTGTATTAAAAAATTTCAATTTTAGACCATTTTTATTGTTAACATTTACATTACTTTGTTAGTTCTACCCTAGCTTTCGACCTGCTAGTTTCAGTCAACTACTGTAATACGAAGAGTTTTAAAGTACACAATTTATTATGGTTATGTGTTCGGATGGTGGAATGTTGTCGGAATAATGAATGTACCTAATGACGGGGCGCAACGAGCTCCAAAACGTTGCAAAGGAAGTGATGTAATTATTAACAATTATTAACAAATATTATAACTTATCTGTATACAATGGTCGACGTATGTAAATAAAAATAACAAATCATTAGAGTCAATCTTATATAAAATAAAAAGAACCTGTATACTCTTTGTAATTCGCCTTTTTTTCGAACCGCATAAAATAAGTAAAAGATTTCGCAGTTTTATGTGCTCATTGATCAAATTTTCATTACATTATTCAGTGCTCATTTATTAGAAAATGAATGTTGAAGTGACAGGGAGAATGAAATGTAGGAACCTGAAATTTGGGAAGTAGGAGATTCAACAATGTTTCAGTTATTACCAGGGAAATTGAAGAAGCACTATGGACAAATATAAAACAGCATTTATGAAGTGGAAGAGAATAATAAAGAGGGAAAATGCATGTAAAGAGAACGTATTTTCGATTTATGGTCACAAACCTTTATTGAAGTAGATCTGAAATGATCTTGAATGAAATAATATTTTGTGCTTGAAACAAACCATTGCATCGAGAAAATTTGCTTCTCTTTCTTTTCGTGTCATCTCGATCATCAAAGCCACTCAGTTCATTCTCACTAACAAAAAGTAGCTCGAAAAAAATGACATTTGCTCGTACGTTGAAGTCGTAATCATCAACTAATGAACAATGGCCTTCATAATGCACTTGTTGAAGAATACACTGTCCCCAAAAGATAATGAGATAATAATGAATGTATTAAGATATTTAGCAGTTTCGTGGGTTCCATGGTCTCTTCACTAATACGATAGGTAGAACATAAAATCTCCACAAAAATGTGACAGACACCAACCTGAAACTAATCCACATCTTTGGGGATTGTAATATTATTTTGAGGATTACATTTGAGTTACATTGTGACCAAACATTCACCACCATCTGGCCCGTGTTGGGAATTTGATGCAATAATAGAAGCTGAATTAAAAATGTATACATGATTATTGAGAATCAGAAGAATCGATTCGTTAAGATGAGATTTAACGTTCCGTAACTGTTATAAAGCAATGGAATGAATATTAACATAATTTTTTGTGTTTGAAAATAATTGCGCTTTCCCTTCGTTAATTAAATTTTCATCGGGGCATTTCCCAGGAGGTAATTCTTTAATCGCGTCGCGTGCCTGCATATAATGCTCCGAATTGTGTATTCGATGTATCCAATGCTAATTGTACGCGCGATTAGTAGCACAGCCGTGGGACGTGGGCGGCATCCATTTGCGGCCGGCGGGCGGGCCGGCCTTCGGGCGGGTGGGGCGAAGGGCTGGGGGCGAAGGGGGGGGGGGGCGAGCGTCAACGAGATGGCCTGTGATGGCTGCTGCGCCAGCCACGGGAGCCGCTGTCATCGCCAAGGGAGAGTTCAAAAGACGCATATACACCATTCAATTACAGTATACTTACTTTTTTAATAGAAATACAAATTATAAATAACTAGCAGTGCTACGGAATGGCACAGACTCTCTCGTTCTTGTTAATTTTCTGATTTTTTGGTCTGGGCTAGCTTCCCGGTGTTGCCCCAGCCTCTTGCCAGTCGCCATCTATTGCCGCCCAGAGTACATTTTTTAAAAACATTTTCTCAATTTTTCGCCTTCCTAATGGTGGAAACGAAAAAATACTTCAAAAATCAGAGAGCCGAGTAAAGTCTCGTCCTATATAGAATTTTCGTTGAAAAATTTGGAACCGTTTAAAAAAAGTGTTTTAAGCGTTACTGTAAATGCGAAATATGAAGCTGTTTTTCACAGAACGTTTTTGAGCTTTCGATACACTTCACTGGAAGTCATTTGAAGCACAATAAAAATGTAATAATGAATATACATTGCTGAATTTTCTCATATTAGCGGCTTCAGAGTTACTACAAAAAACTATATTAGCGTAATTTTAAAAAACAACAGAATACAGCAAAATGTTTTTATGCAATATTAAACAATGCGTTTAACATTGTAGATACAAAAACTTTGAAGAGAAAATTCGAAACCGTTTTCGAGAAAATGGTGTTGGAGCGTTTTTGAAAACGCAGAATATTCAGCTCATTTTCACAGTAAACTTTTGAGTTTTTGAAGAATTTTATTAAACATCATATGAAACACATGTACTTCTCAATGTAATAATGTGTACAAATTGCTGGTAATGCAAATATAAACGACGGGAGAGTGATGTCAAAAATAATAGAATTGTGTAATATTTAACAAAAAATAATAGCATTTATCTCATCTTATTCAGTACATTTAAAACGTTTGTATTTTTGTAATTTTATAAAGTAAATTTTTTCTCTTTTCGACAATTTGTATTCTTAATGTATTGATGTACTTTTTGAAAGCACCCGGAAACCTTAATTCAACCTTAATCAATTAGGTTTTCTCTGTTAACCCTTCAGTGCACCTAGGGGGCCTCACAGTCCCGGCGGTTTTTCGTATTGCTGTAAATATTTTCCCGTTCACATTACAGGAGTGTTCATTTATGATAGCCTCTAGTCGTTATGTTTCTTCGAGATTTTTCCATATTTCAACTCTTTCGTGTTGTCCACTTCGTGGGCCTCGGAGGCCCGGTAGTCTATTTCCCCTTAATGGCTTTTTGAAAGCACAAGAAACATTTGTGGTATACCCAATTATTTCAGATTCTTTGTTTTATTTGTCTTGCGCAAGCAACGTAAATCACTACTACATAACTGAGGAATAAACATTTCTTAGGTGTTGTGATTCGGGGAATGGATTTGCACTGCGTGACAAATTATACTTTGGGAAAAGGGAATATCATCCTGTTGCAAAACATTTGACACATTGAAACATTTGTGTCTCAGGGCATCAACTCGGGTCACTGCTTTGCTTTTGAACGGGAAGTTATAAGTTTCGAGTCCTGAATGGAGACGTTTTTCGCCACTAGTCAAGTAAGGCCTTGTCAGCCGATGTCTGGAAAAGACTTCTATCGGCCGGCTGCTCTGATCGGTATTTTTCCGTGGTTTCTCCGATCACCACCAGGCGAATGACGAAGATTTCCAGTACAAACGGGCCACGCACCGCGCGCGAACATTCGTTCCTCTTCCTTGTCGTATCCTTTCCCCTTACTTACACACACACTTAGACCAACAAGCACTATGCTACCGCTCCTATCGGGGGTCCAGGGCGATGCCGCGCTGGTGGGAGACACCTAGTTGGGGAAATCCCCGTAAGTCCCGTAGCTCGGCGCCGAATCTCACCAGCCAGAAGGGGAAGATCCCGCGATACAGCACTCACTACACTTACGGGAATAATGACTCGCAGTTGACGCGCCCGGAATCACTAAGCTATCTATAATATTGCAATGAGCAGGGCTCATCGCACAAGCGCGCCCCTCGAGTCACGCTGAGTTAAAATACTTCGAGGCAAAGAGTGCCTCTTTCGCGCATTAGACACACACAGCTGCACGCGTGCCGGTATCCCTGCTCGTAACCGCCCCCGAAAGGCACCCTTCCACCCGTTTGTGCAACAGTGGGGGTTGCATTAAGAGGCGACAGCAGCCTACTGTAAATCAAGAACGGCCTATGGAAAACTTCGCATGTAACTTTCCGTTAAGTTTTGCGACGGGATAGGTCGGGCATCTTGCGAGAGGGGTGGGGGTGGAAATCGCAGAGGCAAACGGGCGCTGGAAGGTCTGGACAGATAGAAATAGACTGTCGAAGTGAGCGGTCGGCTCGTAGATTTGTTTGAAATTTTAACGGCGACTACCGCCGCACGAGAAACTGGTAATAATCTCGAGCCAGTAATTTCGACAACTCCAGCATCGGAATTTATTCCGAATGTCGGACTAGAACCATCACGAGGGAGTGTACAGCATTGTTTCTCGGCTGCTAAACACTAAGCGGTCCAGGCGACGTTTGACGGCCTGCGACCAGCGCATCGGACGTTGCGGCCTCAACTCCACTGGACTCGGGGCGGTCTCCGACTCAACCACGCACAGATTCCTGCCGGCTTCCGGAGAAGTCCATGGCTATTTGGCGGGCCATCTGTTGCCACCTACTGCCAGTTGAGTGTGTAATCCTTTCGGAGTGAAGTATCTAAATTCCAGCCATCACATCACTGTAAGTCCATGTATTCAATTAACCGTCGAATGTAGAAGATCAACACGAACAATAAACGTGTCCCCGTCGTTTGGTCGGGTGAGTTTACTAGGAAAATGTGTATTTTTTAAAATAATTAGTTAGTAAATGCAACCTCCGACCCAGGGGGCCCACCCCTGTTGATGTCTCAACGTCGGCGCCCAGATACAGGTAGGCATACGCTTGGCGCCCCCGTAAATAAATTTAGCGTATGCTCCGAGTATCTGGAAATTACCGTTGCACCTTCAGTATGACGGCACCCCTATGATAGTGCAACTCACTGCGACACGAGTTTTCACGTCATCGTGGTCCATTACAATATAGATATTAGTGCAGCCATTAATCAATGTAAGTTGTAACATAGCAATTGATATTTTTATAACAATGTTTGCCAAGAACTTGTAGAACACATTATTCTGCGCAATAACCGCAAATTAAAAGTTTAATATTTCTTATTATGTGTTAAAAGTTTAAACTACAGGTTCATTTCATAATTTAAAAAAAATCATTCTATTTATTGCTACGTAATTGCGGCCCCAAACCAGTGTAGTTTTCACACCGCTACTCTGAGGCTCACTGGGTGGAATGTCGGAAAAATTCGGGCTCCGTGCATCGAAGGGCTATAAATACTATTTAACTTAAATATGAAAGAAAAGTTGAAGACGTTGGGCTAAATAACTTTATTATCGTTATTTAATTAATTATTATCAGAGTTAGTTATTTCTGACGAATAACTTAATATAAAATTTCACGCGACGTTGCCATAAAAATGCAGCGATGTCGCAGTTCAAGATGTTATTCCGATAATTTCATTGTACGGACGGAAGTAAGTTAAGTTTTTTTTTACTTGACATTAATATTACACACTCTCTACGTTCAATAAAAAGTACATTCAAAATTTAAAAAATTATGAAGAATATACTGTTATGCATAACACGGGGATAATGATACGGCAGTTTCGTATGAATTCATATGATGATATATTGGATAGTCAGTTCTGGATGTTCAATTTATGGCTGAAATAATCCTTTCTTGTCTGTAAATTATTCTGAAAAGTTTAAACACATCAGTCAAATTAATGTGACCACCGGTTCAAATGGGCTACGACATCAGCCAGATCGATTGCGGACTTTCAGTTTTGGTGAATATCGGGGTTAAGGTTTAGCCCCTCGCATTGATCGGAAAGACGCCGGAGAGACTGTCAGACGTTTGGCCGCCAACGGATTTTTCGGTTTCAATGACCCTCAAAACAAATGTATTCAGACTACTCAATTTTAGCATACGCATCCCACTTAAAGTCATGGTAACTAAGCAATTTCAACATTTTAGAATCCCCTGGGCTCCGTAGACTTCTCCACGGAACAATGAAGTTCCTTTCCTGTATTTACTATTAGCAATGCTAAATGTTTCCATCGTAATTTACAAATTGTTGTAGAGCTTCTGAGAACAATTAAGGAGATAGTACATAGCCTCGAGACGTGATCCCCAGGGTCTTGAGGGCACTGACAGTGGATCTTGGCATAGCTCTAGAGGTTCCAACCACCGCTGGCAGGGTATTAAATTGAATTATAGAATAAATTCCTTATTTTACGTGGCGAGACTCAGGACATGAGGCCTGCTCTTCCGTCTGGACAGGCAAATTTCGCTACACTGCTTTCACCAACTAGCGGAGAAAGGGGATATTTATTGGGCGTTGAAGCAGGCGATTTGAATTTAGCTCAGAGGCGTCATTTAGGCTTGAGGATCTTTTACATGCAAGTAAATCTACTAACATGGGACAGCCGGCTTTACTTTCCCTCCGAAGGACGGCGTACGAAGGATTTTTTCGCCCTTAAAAATCCACGGCGTCGATCGGGTTTGAAGCTTGGGTATAACAGTCCGATACGCTAACCATTACACCATTGCCGCCGTAAATGAAGGGTACTCCATGAAGTTGGGCTGCAAGGGGGATGACTGGTTGGTATTTTACCACCTTTTACTCCCCTGTTTTCAGAAGGCTAGACCCATCCTCGTGGCGGACAGTCACATCGACCAGGTGGACCTCTTCCCGGCTATTAAAGGAAGTAATTTATTTTATATGGGGTTAAGATTTATCCACTTTTTCGTTTCCCGGACCCTACTTTGAGATTTTTTTGTCGAAAATTCGTTCTTCCACGCTGCGTTACAATACCTTCTCTATACTGTGTAAGCAGTACAGTTAATGTGTTCATTCATTAAGTCATATACTTCAGTCAATTCGGTCAATGTAGTTCAGTCAATTCGTTCATTCACGTCAATGTTTCAAAGTAGAAACGATTTTGAAACGTCTCAACAGGAGGAATAGACTTGTAGGTATCTCAATTTTTAAGATCCCGGTAATGATTCTGCCTTTAGCACAGTCTGAGACAAATACGCTTGGTATCCGAAATCGATCTTAACTGTGGAAAGACAGACACCCCACTCTTGTGTTCGCTGTTTGTTTTCCAAAAGAGTTTAAAGAAGAACCTTTTACAGTACCTATAGTCTTAAATATACAATTTCGGCGAATTAACTTATTTCATTGTAGGAAATAAAGACGTTGAATGAAACGTTAAAGGAAGAACCAACATTGTGAATATTTACATGAGTGTAATTTTGGAACGATGGTAAAGAAATAATTCCTTTTACTTTTTCGTATTCGTACGTATATACAGAGTAATATATTCGTACGTTGTATAGAGAAAGTTATGCAATGCTGGGGCAAAAAAATGCAATTTTTTGCGTTCTGTGGGGTATCCAGGGACGTGAAACTGTGAGTTTAAGGAATGAACTAGTAATAATCGACTACTTTTAATACTCCTACTTCTCTACTTCCTTCGCTACCTTCTTAATATTCGCGCAACTTTTCTTGACCGATGACCTTGAACCCCCACCCTTGTGCAAGAAACAGTTGAAGGCAAAAGCTCGCAGCGGGCACTGATGACAACCTTCCAAGCGTTAAAACTTCGTTGGCGCGAAACAGAAGCTAGTCAAAGCCAGTTGCTATTACAGTGCAGAACCTCTGTTCAGGCTTTTTGTCTAAATCAAAAGAAATGGCTGAGTCAGGTCCAGGTCCTTCAAGGGAGTCACCTAAAACTCCTGAAAAAGTTAAGAGGACATATCGTAGCGGCGAACGCAAAATGATTGAAAAAGTGGTTCATGCATGTGAAATGGAAAAGGGGAACAATGTTTTGTTGCATCCTCTAAGTCATGCTCTAGATCGGGCTTCTGCGTATACTGGAGCCAGTATTTCCACTATACGTAGAATAAAGTCAAAAAGAGCCAATGACCCTTCACAATCCCCCGAAACGCCCGGTAAAAAAAGGTAACATTCAAGGAAATCAATTTATCATACTCTCTGTAATTATATTTCTTACATACTATTTCCATATACTTTACACAGATCTTCAAATGAAAGGCTGATTTATAGTACTTTAAGACATTAAAAATGTTCGCCTTGTTACTTCCTCTTTAGACAGTCACAATTTATAAGAAGAAAGTATTACAATGAATGTATTACAATAAAAGTATTTCTCACTAGAGGCAAACAAAAGTCAAGAAATTAACCAGTCATGTATTAAAAAATGTGAGGAGCAATTTTAAATACAAATCTGACACAGAACATTTCTATTAAAGATGTACTGAGAGCAAAAATCAATTAAGCTAAAATGAAAAAGTTGCGAATGCTTAAAGAACA
This sequence comes from Gryllus longicercus, assembly GCA_038098605.1. Taxonomy (NCBI): domain Eukaryota; kingdom Metazoa; phylum Arthropoda; class Insecta; order Orthoptera; family Gryllidae; genus Gryllus; species Gryllus longicercus. The sequence continues at coordinate 269,979 of JAZDUA010000102.1, forward strand.
AATCTTAATAATCTATTATTTTCTGGAACTGAATATTACTTTACTACAATCAGTCAATGAATAATTGTTATTGAGTATTATTTTTATAATTATGGCATAATATAATATTAAAAAACAAAAATATTAATGTTTATTAATTTTTAATTTGAATTGAATCTCTTTAAATTGAATTGAATTTCCTTCCTCCATAATCAGTATTGCTATTTGGTATCCACTCATTAAAAACAATGATGGTTTAATTAAATAACATTTAATTATGATATAATCTAATGTTTTAACATTTCTTTATTTTTAATCCACTTTGCCTTATTGACTTCAAAATGATTTTAGTTTTTTTCTGATCAGCAAAATACAAACATCTGCATTTTGCTGGGCATTAAACTTGGTTGCATTATGACATAAAAATGAATTCCTTCTTCTTAATTCTGTCAACACTAATATTGTTTTTAAAAATCTAATTACTTATGATATTATAAATCAACCATTCATTCTAAAAATTTGGAAACAATTGTGAAAAGATGTAAAAGGAAAATATAGATATACTTCAATTATAATAAATTGGACACCTCTGTAATTATTAAACTAAGGCATCCTATCTTAAAATATATAAAATGGAATTTTGATGTAATTGCGTCATCATTTTTTGCTAATTTGAAATATTCCATAATATTTACATATTATTTAAGGGCTTATTCTTTTCTTTTTTATATTAGAACAAGAACAAGAGGTAAGGTTGCTGTTGATGATTTTGACAAGAGAGTTATTCGAGATACAATCCAGCATTTTTATTCAGTAGAAAAAGTTGTTCCATCAATAGACAAACTTCTACCTGTTCTGCGAGAAAAGATTAATTGGAAATGGGGGAAAAGCTCTCTTAGAAAAACATTGCACAGCATGGGTTTTTTTTGGAGAAGAGTTCAAAATAAGAGAACTTTGCTTCTGGAGAGAGCTGATATTGTGGATTGGCGAACTCGTTTCATTGTACAAATGAAACATTTCCGAGAGAATGGGAGAGAAATTTTTTACCTAGATGAATCATGGATCGACAGCAATCTTACTGTGAGAAAATGCTGGCAAAGGAAAGACGTTATTGGTGTCACTGATTGGGGAAGTACATCTAAAAGATTTATTGTTGCCAGTATAGGTTCCAAAAATGGATTCATTGAGGAGGCTCAATTAATATTTAAAGCCAAATCAACAACAGGGGATTATCATGGTCAGATGAACTCAGAAAATTTTGAAAGATGGTTTTGTACAAAAATACTTGACAATCTGCCTCCTGAATCAGTAATAGTGCTGGACAATGCATCGTATCACAGCAGACAGGTAGACAAAACCCCATGCAGATATGACACCAAAATAACCATGGTTCAATGGTTAGAAAATAAGGGCATTTCATGTGATATGTCCATGAGAAAAGAAGCACTATTTAAAAAAATTAAGGAAAATAAGCCTGCTCATAAGACATATGTTGTAGATGAAATTGCAGCAAAAAAAGGCCACACAGTAATTCGTCTGCCCCCATATCATTGTGATTTGAACCCCATAGAACTTGCATGGGCTAAAATCAAAAGATATGTCAGAGAGCAGAACATTTCAGGAGATATGTCGGCAGAAAATTTGCTTAAGCTAACTAAATCAGCTTTTGCACAAGTATCACCATCAGACTGGGAAGGTTATTGTAGACATGTGCAAAACCTTGAGGTGGAATATTGGACCAATGATGGCATTTTAGAAATGTCGATTGATGACATTATTATTAACACCTCCTCACGGTCCAGTGATGAGAGTGAAGATTTGCATTCATCAGAAAACTCTGATTCTGATTAATTTGACCATTACCCGATTACGACACCAAACCCGGACTTGACATTAAAAACCTCGATTATGACTAACTTGCTCTCAAAAGGTAGGGTGGTTGGGAGGGCAAGTGGGGAACTCGATGTGTAGACACCTCCACGTGGTGAGTTCTGGGTAATTTCGACAAAAATACTTGTCAAAATTAGCGAAGATCTACACTATCTGACTGCTTAAATACATTTTCATTCATCTAGTGTCCCTGCTGTTGCTTTCCCAGGGCGATGACCTCGCCGCACAAGATGCAGGTTTGACTTTCATTTCACAGACGTTGGCATTACTTAAAATACTCTAGTGGCCGACTTCGTAACTAATATCCCCACTCCTCCCAAAATCGTCAATCCATCGGTCAAGAAAAGTTGCGCGAATATTACCTACTACTTAACTTTTCCCTGAAGAGACTGTTGTTGCAACTACTCAAGTTTTGTATATTTTTGTTTGTCTTGAATTTATTTTATGTGCTGTGGTATCCTCTTTCATTAAAGACAATCAAATCGAACAATTATTTTATGGGTATCATTATACTAAAGAAGGTTACGTGACACAATCTGACCACAAGATTAGGTGTTCTATAATCAAGCATTTTCACAGTTACATATGTTTCTTTCATCGATGTTTTTGATGTTTGAAGAAGTTTTGATTGTTAAAACTGACGATGCGGGCTCATTGTGGCGATAAACATTATCTTCAGTACATTGATGTCAATACAATAATTGTTGAAATAACACTGATTAGATTGTCTTTGAAATAAGAGCATTCCACTGCACACAAAATACACAATATGCAATTACTCTCGGCTTCATCTATAATTAGTCATGTTTTGCTGTATTCCGCTTAATGACACGTGCAGAATTTTCATGTTATCGTTATTTAGTTTTATTAACGAGTAAAATGGACTCTGCGGTCAGTTATTTAAAACATTGCGAGCAAACCCATTAATTCTTTACCGATCATACGGAGTTCATTGGACGCTAATGTTGCTAGCACGTCTGCTCTTTCGCTGGCGCTTCTTCTAACCCGGAGTGGTAAAACAGTATGTACTTTCTCGCCCGTATTATCACACAAAATTACGCGAACAGTACTCAAAGTTTCGAAAAAAATATACATTAACTTATTTCAAAATCTATTTTTAAGAAATATATTTCATAAAAGAAAAATATTTATCTTTAATCTCCGAAAACATTTTGAACTTTTGCAATTTTCGAAAAATTAAGGTTTTCAACGAAATCGAGACCAGCACCATTCTTTTAAAGTTCTTTTCACTATCCAAAATTTAATCAAAAACGGAGCCATTTTTTAAAATTTGTAATATCCCCCAAATAAAAATATTGGTTTCAAACTCAAATATCCCCAACATTAGCAAGATAGGTTGAGGGAAATCAATTTTGGAGAAAATCAGATGAACGATCGAAAACCAGGAAAATCAAAACTGTGAGTAATGTTAGAAAACGGAAGCACGTGCGTATTCGAATTTCCACATTTATCTTCTTATGCGTCCAAATACGGGGGAGAAATGAATGTAATTCTGACATAATTTTTGGAACTAATTGAGAATGATCGTATATTAGGAGTACAGAATAACACTGAACAGATTACAGGTGATCTTTTGTGTGTATTTTTGTGCATATTCGCAAACATAGTAAAAAGCATAGTTGTAATAAATTCAAACTATTCGCATCATCTATGCCTGCAAGTATTTTTTTCAGCGATTACAATTTTGAAATTGCTAGAAAAAACTAGTTTATAGTGACGGCGTCGACTCATTCATCTAGTCTAACTGCGCCACAAAACGCAGCCATTTCTTCCCAGCGGCCGTTGCTTGCAGGGCGTCAAGTATTAGAAATGATGCTAATGCAACCCAACCCCAACCAATTCAAACGAAGTGCCTGAGGTGCATACTTGCGCTTATTTCGATAGACAGGAACAGTAATTATTTCTAACTTTTACAAATGAAACAAACATGTATAAATTAAACAGTTGGTGTATTTGCAATACATAATAAAAAAAGCAAGAATAATTTCACACAAGCCTGCTTTGATTACACTGAGTTCAGTTTTCAATTTTTAATACCATAATTAGCGATCACAATTTCTCAAATTAAAGAAGTGTGTTTGTTAGTTAAGTGAATATATTTTTTTCATAAGAAGAATGTCTGCACCATGCAATCACGACCGACAATAATGGGATGAATTCCAATACTTTCGAAACCACTGTGTTGCCCAGAGAGTATATGGTGTTACCTTGCTAATCCCACACCTTTCGATGCAAAGAAAAATGTTCGATTCCTTTTCACATTTAACTAAAATGAAGCAATTTAAAAACGAATCAATTCTTAAATAATATTAAATGTAATATTTCTTTTCAAGATTTGAATGACTGCCTACATATACCATTCAAATTACATTGTCATTGTAATTACACCGCTTCAAACAAAGCTCGGAAAATTCGAAATTTACCATTTCAAGTTTTTTTTCAATTTTCCAAGTATTTAAAGATCTGATTTAAATGACCATAATTCATTCAGAAAAATGGTAATTGCAGTTGTAGAACGACCAACCAGATCGATTACGGTATATCAATTTTTGAGCAATTGGGCTGAATGGTTTAGCCGCTCGCGTTCACGGACAGTCATTTTGCCATGAATAGAATTTTCCGTATCAATGGCCCACAAATCATTGATTCTGGCAACACCTCGTGTTTTAGGATTTTTTATATTTAGCAACGGAATTTGTCTACTTTTCTTGTTACTAGGTCTCGGCAGTAAAAGTCTTTCTATTGAAAATTCGCCGTTTTTCCCACAGCATTGCATAACTTTCTCTAAACAATGTAAACAGTAATGAGAAAGTAAAACAATGTAGATGCTCCGTCGCTGCCGAATACTACGAACATTTTAGATAACTTAGGCAAAGTCGAATAGTTTGTGTTGTCGATTAAAATCAGGATTTAATTAAATTCCTGTCAGAAAATAGGTTAAAGGAAAAACAGTCTTTAGTGCATTTTGAATTCCTAACAATGGCAACGGAACTGCAGAGCGCGCCCGCCACCGAGCAGCGGAGGGAGTTTGTGGGCAGCGGATCTGCTTCCGGTCCGACGTGCTAGTGGAAGGGATGTAGGAGAAGGGCGAGGAAGGGTACATTGCTACAATCCCAGAGATATATAGTTGACCATTACACGTTTTAATATGCTTAGGACATGCAAAACATATATGTAATACTATAGTTAACTTACGACTAGAGTGAGATGAATGATTGATACGAACTAATGATAGATAGTTGAATATCTCCATTGACATGAAGCGCATTAAATATCAAGTAATTGGCAAACAAATTACCTAATTAGTACTAAAACCAATGGAAGCTAATCGTCAAGTAATATGTCCAGCAGCGTTAAAGATTAACGTACTTGTTATGCAGGTTTTCAGTCCGCAACATCGGTAATAATTTGTATGGATATGATTTCTTTGGCACTGTAAACACGTGAGTTGCTATTAGCAATTCAGTAAAATGTTTAGTATTTGCATAGCATTTAATGAACTGAGGAATGTGGCTTCGATAATTGTTACACATCTACAGCCAGTTGGAGTGACAGAAGACGCTCGTATGTCTGGACGTGTTTGAATAGCGGCTGTAATGGTTAAACGCCAAAGTGACATTCGCAGCACTAAGGAAACGTACCGGCAGATCTGAGCACAATATTAGATGTCTGTTGTGCTCTGAAGGTTCTCCGAAGAAGTTTAGAAGTTCCGAGAAGTGATCCGTCGTCGATTGTTCATTGAAGTAGTTGGTTGCATTTGTTGAGACACGGGCGGATCCAGAGACATTTTTTGGTGAGGTGGGAGGATGTGGACAAAAAACATTTGACCTAAAATTCACCTGCGTTGCGGCGTGCCGCTGTTTATCCTCTGCGCCCTTCCACCTCCGTCTTCATATGCCGCGTCGTGCCTTTGCTCTCCTCCACTCGCATTCCTCGCGGGGCTCCCCGCCTGTTCCCGTCCAGTCCGTAACTACATCGCTCGTCGTTCGCACCCGCTCCGCTCCGCTTAGCCCTGCGCTCGCACCCCCTCAAACGCCCTCCCGCTGCTCTCGCTGCCTGATCTCCAGCGCCTCCCCGCCCCCGTCCCCCCCTCTCTCGCGGCCTCCTCGCGCCGGACGCTCTGCACTGCCGCTCCTCTCGACACCCCTGCAGCGGCCGCCTGTCCTCGTCCTCGTCCTCGTCCTCGTCCTCGTCCTAGTCCTAGTCCTAGTCCTAGTCCTCGTGCCCCCTCCCGCTTCACCCGACACGCTTCGCGGCCGCGCACCGCCGCGCGGCGAGGCGCTGTAACTCAATCGCGCACCGCTTGAGAGCGCTGCGGCGGCACAATTTAGGGGCGGGCGGGGGAGGGCGGAGGTGGGGGCGGGGGTGGCTTTTACGGTAATTGAAAACATCCGCCGAATGCAGGCTCTCGGCTGAAACATTGGTTAATCTCTTTATATTTTATGTCGACCTCCTGCAGCCCTTTGAGATTTTTTGTGAAGGACGAGGTGGGAGGTTGTAAAGCAATGAATGTTAAGTTATTCATGCTTTTAGATTTCTTATACGTGAGTAACTTGGGCATGTTTGTGTTATGTTCGCGAAAACAAATATTCGTCTTCTTTGCTCGGTAAGCTATGTTGACGACAAAAATCGACGTGTTTTGCTGACTTGCTTAGCACGTCTTACGTCTTACCTTATTTGAGTTTGTCAGTCTATTCAGCTGAAGCTTTCTCTTGACTGAATTCATAGCAGTTAATTTCAACCTCCTGAGTTCACAACTCTCTCTCTCTCTCTCTCTCTCTCTCTCTCTCTCTCTCTCTCTGTGATAAAAGAAGGTCGGGTGTTACAAGAGTACTAGCCAAATTCTTTACACAGAATATTTTGTCAAAATGATAAGAAAGAATGAGGGAATGTTAAATAGATTGCCATTGAAAATTCGTTTTCACAATTAATTACCTTAGGTTCCTTAGGAATATGATCATAAAAATAATAATTAACTCTAAATAGTTTACATTCTGAATTAAAATTCTTGAATATGAAAGTAGGGTAAATTTTTGTTATCAACAGCAGTTTGAAAAGTTTAGAAAAGCTACTGTAAAATATTGTGGTACGACATTGTGAAACTGAGACAATGCTATTAAAATATTATACTTTTTCTAATATTTTAACTCATCTCAATCAAAAGCTTTTGTAAAATTCGCAACAAATTGTAGAAAATTGCAAAAACTAAACATTTTCAAGCAAACATCTACACACATTTAGCAATTATACCTGCTATTCATTCACCTAAATCATATCCCTACAATGACACGTATCATTCACAAAACTTCACCTGTCCTTTTGCGTCGCAAAATGTCATTTTGCATTCCAATCTGATATTTCTTGAAAGATAGCAATTTCATATTACATTTAAATCGTATTTTTAAGAGAAAAACGTAAATGAGCTAATTTTGATGAGGTTCGCGGATTGCTTGAAAGAAAATACATCAATACATTGAGCATGTAAAATACATTCCTCGCAACACGGACATAAAATATGGATTATCAAATATACGTTTACAAATTAATATTTTAGAAATTATTTAAAATATAACAAAAGCTCGAATGTAAGAAACGATCAAAGAAATCGGAAACAATCTGCAAATTCTAACTTACGAAGCACGCAACTACCACCATTCACCCAATAATTACCATTCAGTTTACGTCCACGAGGTGCAGGAAATTCGTAGTGGGAGATAAAGTTTGATCCACAAATTCACAAAAAATACTGATATTTTCGAAAAATTAAACATAAACTTATTTGAAAATCTGTTTTTGATGAAAGCATTTCATTTAAAAAATTATCTTCACAATTGTAGTTATAGGAAGACACCGAAAAAATTGTAATTATTTTTCAATTTTCGCAAAATCAGGAAATTCAACGAGCGTCAGAAACCATTCTCTAAAGCTAGACGTGTAGACGGACGGACACACAAATAGATGTTTTATCGTCATTCGATTTTCTAATAACTAGGACCCACAAAACATGAATTGTCTTAATCAGGTGTTGGAGGATTTTTTTCTAAATTTAGCAACTGGGTTTATCCACTTTTGTGTCACGAAAGCCCTGTAATAAGAATTTTCTGCGTAAAATTCATTGTTATGTGCAGCAATACACAACTTTGTCTCTACCGCGGTAGCGGTAGCGAGAAGGTAAAATTTGATGTTAACAATATGACCCAGCGGCAATGGTAGTTGTCGGTTCAGCTCAGACAGAAACATATAGTACTAGACTCACAATGAACGATTCTTTTTGAAGCCAATGGTTGCGCCAACCGCCATATTTTTCACTACCGTTTCATTCAGATGAGCTCTTAGAAAATCTATAATCATACATTTACGACTTACAGCTGGTAAGAAAAACTGCAATATCTAATATCAGAGTTTTTCGGGAAATAAAACAAATAATATCAATGTTTCAACAGTTTTATTGCTTTCCATGTCGAAAAAAGCACTTCTCTGAAGTCTGTATTGACATTTATGAGAGTAATAAAAAGCTACATTAAAATACCGAGAAGCGAGGCAAGAGACCATCTCAGTATTTGCTCACGGATCAAGGGAAACTGGATGAAAACCTGATCGAGATGGAGCTTTAAAATGTTTTCCAAACCAACGAGACGAATTCAGTAAATTGAAAATCCCGTTCATGGTTACAGTTTCTTCTGAATGCTGAAAATCCTTAAACTTCATTACTTTATCACAATAGTCTACGGTATCTGCAACTGATCTGCTCAGGGTTTGCACAACTAGTCGAACACGTATGTATAAACTAAAATACATGTTTCGATGTTAGCCAAATACAAACCTGATCACTGAAGATTGAGGAGAGCGTCTATATATGCTCACTGAAGGGAGCCTACGTTGTGAAAATAAAGCTCTTTTCTGCTAAACAAATTGGTTACAAGTTTTCTCATAGGTCCAGCATCTAACAATACAACCACTGATTTGTTGCAAGCAATAGAGTGAGGAAAATAAGTTTTTAACTTTTCTACTTGACTCACATTTGCACCCAAACTTTGCGTCATACTCAGGTTGTTGCTTACTCCATCAAATGTTACTGCAGCTACAGTAACACCAATTATGTGCAATTTTTCAATGCACTTAAGACACTAAAAATGACCTCTCCTTACCGGACAAATAACCTATAAAAATGAATCTTCCAACAGTCATTCACAGCAGTACCCATTATCACACAAAGCATTATTGCTTTTGGTAAACAATCACTTCTGTTCATTTGTGTTGCCAGGCTCACATGACGTACAATTTTATCAACATCCAATCCAACATGATATTTTAGACTAGTGTCATTAATTTCGAGAGGCAAACAATTTAACTTACACATTTTTTAATTGCTCTTGTGCTTTTATCTGAATAGATTTTGAATATTCCACACTAAATTCTGGTTCAAAATTAATTTTAAAGTACCAAAAACGTTGACTTGGACTGGGAAAAGAATTATTGAATTTTCCTTTAACCTATTCATATTCTTTAGGGGGGGAAATGTAATGACAGGGCAAATACCCTTAATCTTTCACCATACGCATCTTTAAGCACACTAGTTCCTGAATTATTGCTGGCTCGATCTATCAAATAACAGACACCTGATGGCAAACTATTTTTTGAAATGCCAGTATTACTGTCAGCATTACACGCTGGTGGTAATACGGGGTCGGTGATTGAGGGCCGGGGAAGAATTTATTCTCGCTGGAAAGAGAAATTATACAAAAGAATCCGCATGTTGCGGCCGGATCGGATACAATAGGTGGATTCCTCCCCCGCCCTCTTAGGGCACTTGCTTCTATTCCTGGAGCTGCCCGGCCGAGCCATCGCTGGGAGTGCGCTTGCTGGAAAGAGTGGCGCAATCGTCTCGCCAGCGATGACCGGTCTTAGCCCCCTTGGCTTCTTTGGCGCCTTGCGGGCTGCCCGTGGGGCACCGCCGGGCGCCTGGGCTGCGGAGGCTGCCCGTTGGGCCACGAAGCCCCCGTGCAGCTGCTCCCCGGCGGGGAGGTCTCTCGGGAGGCGCGATGCTTGCGGATGGCGACCCAGATGGGGCTGCACCTGTGCTGCCTTCTCTCCCGGCGTCACTTGGCGTCGGGCCTAGCGCTACCTTTCCCTTTCATGTGCGCCGGGAGGGGGAAGGAGGGAACGAGAATGTGGGAGGGCCGTCGTTGTCAGTGAACTCCCAATTGCCTTTGAGTCGTTTCGTCGCCTGTTGTGCTCGTGGCCTGAAAGTCGCGAGCCCAATGTTCGACGGACGCGACGACTGTTGAGATAGCTAGGAGCTATAGGGTAGCGTCAGCCATCATACAATGTCCCACATCTGCCATGGCGTCTTCCAGTGCTTGTTCTCTAATGTGTGGGTCTCTGCTGGGACTAGGAGACAAAATGGAGCAAGGAGTTCCTAATAGTCTTGTAGTACGGGATACTTTCCATCTAAAATAGATTTTTTTAATCAGGGTGGTGACTTCTTCTCTACTAGTGAAGTTTACCTAGACTAGATTTCTGGCTTTTCTGGTGATTTGTTGAATGAAGCTGAATTTCTCCATCAGAGTGTTTCCAATACGGTTGGTTCTATGCGCGTGAACAATTCAAGGAAATCTTTCAATTTCACTTAAACAATGAAGGTGAAGAAATCTCGAGGCTTGATTAGTGCTACTCCCTATGAGTGGAATAACGTACTATGCAGTTCATTTATATGTATTTGTTTTTGCTTTGGTCATTGCAAAACGCCAACACATAAATGTGTTAATATCTGTTAAGAAATTCTTATATTGGAAGTACGTTTCTTGAATTTACCGATCACTGAGTGCACGTTTAATTGAAGTTATGAGAGACAGGTAATCAATTCAAACTAATTATAATGTGTTGGTTCACTTTTAAATTACAAGCACAACTCTCTCAAAATGTAGGGTTAGAGCTATTCTTTAACTAAGATGGCAATTTCTTTGTTGTGGCATTTTGTGGGTCGCTGTAGGATGGCCTTTGCGAGTTCTCGAGCACCGTTCATCATCCTTCGCAGTAATTCAGCTGCGCTTGGCGCCGAGCTCCCCGTCAAGCGCCTGTCCCGCCCTTCTTCATCTGAGGCCCCGTCCCACCCACGCAGTGGCCAACGCCCTCAGAACGGTGGCCATAAATCAAAATTGCTGCTGCGCAAGTGACTGGAACCACTAACTTGAACTTATTAAACCAGTGATTTGGACAAGTGACTTGAACGGGTGATTTGGACAAGTGACTTGAACGGGTGATTTGGGCAAGTGACTTGAACGGGTGATTTCGACAAGTGACTTGAACGGGTGATTTGGACAAGTGGTTTTCATAAAAAGTTACAGATCAGAGCAGCCGGCCGCTAAAATTCTCCTCCAGACAGCGACTGAATTCGGCCTAGCAATCTAGCTAGAATTGAAAATTCTGTTGCCGTCTGGGCTCGAACCTAGGACCTCCCGTTTAAGACATTGCAGAAACATCAGTTTATTTCCTGAGTCACCTCAACATGTGTGATTTGTGAAACACAAATTTTTATATCGTGCGGCTTTTTTCGTAGAGTCTTTTGTATGTCGTAATGTAGTCGGAACGTGCAGTTAGAGAATAGATATATAATAACAATGAAATGTTTGAATTTTTAAGTTAAAATCAAAACATTCATTGTTTGTGTATTTTTTCTTGAGAGATTTTTCCGATTTCCTGGGGTCTAACGTAATCATAGGCACCTCTTAAAAGGCCGTAAGCTGCATAGTTTTCTTTCAACTAGATGACACCTAAAGAACAGCAGCATAGAAGATTTTTTATCAATATATTAGCAAAATAGCGATATGTTTTTAGCAATTAACAGTATATAACTATTTTTTTCGGGTTTCTGGGTATTTAATGGAACCTGAGACACCACTCTAAAGGGCTGTACATTTTTGATTAACTTTTAATACAAATGATTGAATGAGGTAGAGTAATTTCGAAGCCTTCTAGTTTTTTCAGATCAAAAATAAATACTAAAATTGAGTCTTTCAATATCCCGTATTCTGTGGCGCCATGGCACTCACGGGTTTCAGGCTTGCTTCCATCGCGCTCGCAATATTACAGAGCACCACGGAGGGTTTTTTCTAGATCGTGGGTGATGGAGAGCTCTCTTAGTGCCTGCTTGAGCTGGGAATTAATAACTCTTCTTTTAATGAAGTGATAGGATGATGATGATGGGTGAAAGGACGATCACAAATACATCCATGCCCGAGGCAGGATTGGAACCCGCGATCCTTCGATGCGTGGTCGCCTCGACACTACTACCTTAGCGATCTCGGCAACTCTGATTCGTAAATTTCAATTGCGGACTCGCAACTACACACTACATTTTTGCACAGATTATGAAAATATTATTCGAGATTGATTTTATTTGTCGAGTTGTAGTGTACCTATCGTGGCAATGTTATCATTATATAAGAGAAAATATATATTTTGATATTGAACTTGTTTAATGGTGTTTAGATCGTTTTGTAGCAAACTCCGTGATCTTCTGTGGTTATCATTCTGGATGAAAACGTGTGAGATAAAAGTGTTTTAGCAGCTTGGGTAATATTTTGCTGATTTCCTAGAATATGTCACCTCTCTGAGAGCACTTTTTAATGTTAACATTGAAAAAATAGTAGCATATTTGATTTTATATCTCCATCAAATTGGTGGCTCTGAAATTTTGATTTTACTTGTGCAATTGTTGGCCGCATTTTGTTCGGAGAGACCACAGTGCGCCCATCAGGTTCCCGTTCATTTGTCTCCCCGAGGGCAGAAGCGGTGCCGAAATGCGGTGTAGCCTCCTCCCTCCCCGCGTTTCTATTGTCCTGATCCTCCCCAGAGTGTTTCCACCCCCTCCTTCCTCTCGACGGAGAGTTTGATTCGCGTGGACGTGGTCATGCCCTGAACTCCTCTAGCTATTCTTGTCTCACTTCGATAATACAATTGAGGCGTGACAGTTTTGCACAGTCATCACAAGACCTCTCCGATGTTCGGGCCTGTTTTTGTAGCCACTGGAAGAGGGCGTTTCTAAATATTATTCGTAAAGTATTCTGTCCGTTGCTCACTCTAAACCAAGCTCATTTCCGCTACCCTTTTAAACGAGTCAATGTCTATAAAGACTGATTTTCCTTCATTAAACGATTGATCCTTATTATTGGCACCTCGAAATCGGAAGTTCTTAATTTCCGAGAACGTTCTTTACATCAATGAACTTCAATTTCCAGATTTTCGTAAATTGTTTTAACTGATTATGGACACGTGAAGAATTTCCGTGAAAATATGAAAATCATAAAGAGTATGGAGAAAACGGATGTCAAAGAGTAAACAGTATCAGGCGCTGAGGGGTGAGGCGCGAGTGTTCTTTTGTTAGATCTTTTAGATCGATTAGGATATTTCAATTTTATACAAAATTGGCGGAACAGTTTTCACAAACGGAAATCACAAATCAAAATTTTGGACTTACTGATTAGCACCACCACTTGCGAACTTCGAAATTTTTATCACGCCATCACTTTGCCCAAGTTTTACCCTAAGTTTGCTCAACCTTCAAAATGTCTTCCCCAAGACACTCATAGCCGGAAATCGCAAATCAAAATTTTGCTGTAGCTCTTCCACTTAAAATTTCGAAATTTCGAACATGCCATCGCATTGCCTATGGTTAGTGCATGTTTAAAGAGAGTTTTGGAAGCTTTGCCCAAATCACATAACGCCGGAAATCACAAACCCCAATTTTCATCTTAAAAGTGACTAATACCTCCTATGCATATTGAGAAATTTTTATGACTCCATCGATTTGCCCAGGTGTTTTTCAACTCTTAAAACTTTTTGCTAAAGTTACACGAAACCGAAAATACAAATCAAATTTTTGGACTTAAACTTACCGTAGCTCTCGTACATGAGAATTTTGTAATTGCATAAATTTCGTTGATTTGTCTATGATTCGCCAAAGTTTACCTAGGGTTTAAAAGTTTTCTTAAGTCACAAATCACCGGAAATCGCAAATCAAAATTTTGGATATAATAGTGAACGGCACTCTCACTTGCAAAATTGGAAAATTAACACACCGTCGTTTAGTCCAAGTTAAGACCAAACGATAACAAGTTTTGCCCTAATCACAAAATGCCGGAAATCGCAAACGTTGGTCATGTGTGAATGAAAATATTTTAAAAACTAATTTTAAAATTAAAGGTATTGAAATGGTAGTTAGAGGTATATATGCTCCTAATGACAATGCTACCTAAATGGAGAAAGTTAGGTTTTATAATCAGCTGTCGACGGTCTTGGAAGAGATTCTAACGGGGAAGGATATATTTTTGGCGGCAGAATTTAACAGTAGAGTTGGAAGGCTTGCACAAGACGAAGTTATAAGAAGTTACAGAGAGGAAGAGAATAATAAAAATTGTAAACGATAATAGAAGTATGCGCCCAATATAGTTTAAAAACCCCTTCCTTACTTTTAAGCATTGAAACATTTACAAATTTACTTGGTCTAGAGGAATCAGAAAAAACCTTAATAGCATTCACAAATTCACTAGGTCTAGAGGAGCTAGTATAACCATAACAGATTCCGTTATTGGAAAACGCAACAACAAAATAAAGGTGGCAGATGTTCGAGTCTGTAGAGGAGCCGAGTGCAACTCAGACCATTATTTGGTGAAATCAAGACTGTATGTGCCTCATGTACACAAGACACAGCAATCGGAAATTCATGTCGCATCCAGTACCATAGAAAAAAATAATTCCAAATATTTTGCTTGAAAATTCATCTTTATACTTCCTATACATGCACAGGTTAAGTAAGAAACTGCTAGAAGTGAACCATACAACTATTCAAACACTTTACGATGAAGATGTAGATGCCGTACAACAAGCAGATTATGAGAGTCTTGGAGAAACAGAATATACTGGTGGGAAAGAAATGGGTGATTCATGGTAGAAAAAGCCTTTGGCAGAGAATGTGAGAGTCAAGAAAACTGCTTATATTACATAACTAAGCACCCAAGATATTGAAGACCGAAAACGGTATCGTCAAATTAGTAGACAATTTAAACAGGAAATAACAAAATCAAAAAATATAGCTTGGAAAAGAGTATGTGATGTAGAACGTAGTATAGGCAATTCCAGATCAAAGAATTAACGGAAAATAAAGAATTTCAGCTACAATAAAAAGCAAAATTCAGCACTACAACTTATAATTACACTGGCCTGAGTTTAAAAAAGTGGTGTTTTATTTTTTCAACGGTTATTATAGAAATTGACTACGCTAAACTTGAAAATAATATTAGTTATTCTCAATCACGTCTAGTTTTTGCGCTCTGAATCCTATGGTCCATTATGCATACTGTTTTTACCAATAGGACGTTTCCTGTTTAGGGAGGGTCAATAACTAGATAACAGACGTGACAACAACAGAAGATTACATGAAGATAAGTATTAAGTAAATAAAACACAAGATAGTTTCAGTTAATAGAAAATTATATTTAAAAAACATAAATATTGTGGAAAAATAGATACATTCGTACTTCCTTTCAGTATGCATCACTCGTGAGTAATAAATTTGCATGATTAAAGTAAGTGTAGCTATTTCACCTTTTCTTTATCATATTTTAAAGAATTTTATGTAAGATAATTCGTTTTATTAAAAAAGATTACTTAAGCGCCTTTTGTTTATTACTCGGGCAACTTTTCTTGAACGATGGATTGACAATTTCGGGTGGAGTGGGGGTATTAGTTACAAAGTCGGCCACTGGAGTATTTTAAGTAATGCCAACGTCTGTGAAATGAAATATATGCTATAATATGTCCTCTTAACTTTTTCGGGTGTTTTAAGTGTCTCCCTTGAAGGACCTGGATCTGACTCAGCCATTTCTTTCGATATTGACAATAAACCTGAACAGGGGTACTGCACTATGAAAGCAACTGGCTTTGACTAGCTTCTGTTTCGCGACAACGAAGTTTCAACGCTTGGAAGGTTGTCATCAGTGCCCGCTGCGAGCTTTTGCCTTCAACTGTTTATTGCACAAGGGAGGGGGATCAAGGTCATCGTTCAAGAAAAGTTGCGCGAGTTATATGTGCGGCTTCATCTCTTTTCAGACATCTCTTTCCATCACGACTGACGTCCCAACAACCTTGATACCTCTTTTCCATCGTCCAGATGTCCTTGTGTAACGTTTCTCCTTGTTCCTCATTACAATCTCCACAATTGTTTGGAAAATAACTTATATGTGAACTCAGAAAATACAATTTTATAGAGACGCGAGCTCCCTGTTCTTGAAACTGTTCGAGAGACTTCGTTTCATACCAAGAAATTGTTTTTCAGTGACTGAAATCAAGCGAAGCATTCCTTTTTTCATTCATTTCAGTCATTTCAAGCACTTTTACTCACAAATACAATTTGGAATACCAAAAAATACACCGAAATGATATTTACCTCTTATTAAATAGTGCCATTATCACTATCTATTTGAAAAGTTTGAAGAAAAAAATTGGAGCCATTTTTGAGAAAATCGTGTTTGAGCGTTTCTAAAAATGCGAACGTTTGAGCTAGTTTTTTACAGAAAATGGTTGAGTTTTCGAGAAAATTTTTCGTAATTTTTATAAAAACAAAAGAATAGAGAAATATGGAGTTTATATCATCTTATAGAGTATATTTAGCACTATTCCTGCCAAAAGTTTAAAGAAACAATTTGGAGCCGCTTTTGAGATAATCTTATTTTAGTTTTTTTTTGTAAATTGCACATATTGCAAAGCAATATTGCTGGAAAACTAATAAATTTTTTAAAAAAATGTACATGACCTTAATGAAATATCTCAATATGGAGAACAAATTGTATTTGAAGGAAAAATGTCTATATTTAATTTTGTAGTTGTAGGAAGATACCGAAATAAATCACACTTTTGAAATTTTCGAAAATTCAGAGTTAACCATGAAAATCGGACCTATGCCACGTTTATAAATACTGTATATGTTACTCTATTCTTACAAGAAATTTAAAGAAAAAAATAGAGCCGTTTTTGAGACAATTTTGAAAATGTCCAGAGTGCTTTATGAAAACTACACGCAAACATTGAAGAATGATTTTCAAAATCTCAAAGCTTCGACTGGAGCGAAATGAACAGGGGTTTATTCAATTTGGAAAATATTCTACGAATGGTTTAGGTGCTATTCAGTAGTGTTTACACACAGCAGAAGGACGGACAGACGTTTAGAAACTAGTGGTGCTGACAAAGCACATGCTTTCTCGCGATGTTTCTAAACGTTCCGCCGTACTATATTGATTTGAATACTATATTGAACAATTGATTTGATGTGACATACGTTTTACAAATAGGACAAGAGGGTTGTAAACTTTTTTAAACTTTTTAACATTCGAAAGTGACATACTACGGACACTCCCGCTTTATTTAAAACATTAATAGGATGTATATGGGAGTAGAATAGCTTCAAATAATTTTCAATAAAAAATCTAATATTCTCAATAGTTTTCTGCGGCAACAGATAGTTGTGACACTCTACTCCCGGTCCCGTTGCGAGCCAGCCTTCCCTTCAGAACCCTTTTAACCACTTCGGCCACCCGGCAGAGAATTAGCACTTCTATAATAGTCATAAGCCCTCAAAGAGAACAATTAATTTGATGGTTGATACGTTTTACAAATCCCATAATAGATTGTTGAAGAGACATTGTTTAAAAGTTCAAAATACGAAAATCACGTACAGACACTTTCAGTTTATTTATCTTGATTTTTAGTATTTACAATTGGAATTGCTTCAAATGATTTTCAATATTTTTCTGTTATTATCAATTATTTCCTGCGGCAACACTGAATTGTCACAAATAATAGTTCCCGGCTTAGACTCGAACAAGCCAACCTGCTCTCCGAAGAGCTCAGGCCTTACTACTGTCGTACTACTAAACAACAAAATTTAATCAAAAAATATGGAGCTTTTTCTGGAAAATTTCCCAAAATTAAAATATCGCTTTCAAATTCCAGAGGCCGCAACATCAGTCAGATAGATTGGTGAATATCAAGTTAGCAGAAAATCGGCTGAAGCGTTGACCACAGACGGACGTTTTGATTTCAAACGATTTTTCAGTATCAAGAATCAACAAAATATGGATTCTGGCTAACACACGAGTTCAAGATTTTTTTCTAAATTTAGCAACAGGATTTATCCACTGTTTTTGTTACCAGAACCCGGAAATAGGATTTTTTTCTGGTGACATTTCGGCGTTTTCTGGCGCGCGATTATATAACTTTCTCTTCTTACGAAGAATTCGTAAGGCAAGAAAGTAAAAAAACATTATTTTGGTATCAGGGACCCCCAAAGATGAATTTCCGTTTAAATCTCAAAATCGAAATTCGCACCATTACATAACTTCCCCTATTCTCCGTGTATACGAACGTATATAGTAAACTAAAAATACATTTGTGTACATATGTGTAGAAAATAATAGATAAAAATTAATGTAACGTCATTTTAATGTGTGAAAATAGCACTATGCGTACGAAAAGTTTAAAGAAAGAAACTTGGAGCCGTTTCTGAGCAAATGGATTTTAAACATATCTGAAAAAGCAGAATTTTGAGCTAATATTCACTGAAAAAATTTCGATTTTCGAGAAACTTTATAAGACATCATTTAAAGCAAATGTACTTATAACCGAAAAATGTGAAGAAATCACCGGTAATGTAAATATTAACAAAGTGAGAGACAAGTAAAATAATGTCATTTTTGAAAAACAACAAAATACCAGAATATGACATTGATGTTATCTTATAGAGTATAGTTGCCAGTACCCCTACCAAAGGTTAAAAAAAAAATTAAGCTGCTTTTCAGGAAATCTAGTTTTTGTTATTTTTTAAACTTGCACACATTGCAAGCAATATTGCGCAAAAACTACTAAAATTTTTCGAAAAATGTACATGACCTTAATGAAGGAACTCACTACAGAGAAAAAGTTTTATTTGAAGGGCAAATCTCTGTCTTCAATTTTGTAATAGTAGAAATAATCGAAAATAACCTCAATCGTTTTGAAACCAATTTCTAACTTTATTTATTTTACTTGTAAATGTTAGAAGTTCACAACTGTGAGCTGTTCATAATCACCAGCCAAAAAACAACAAAAAATTAAAAAAACAAAACCTTTACCATAAGGTGTCCTTTACCATAAGTCGTGGCGAACGACTAGGAGAAAATTATAGGAAAGAGGATTATTACCGACCTCTTCTCGGGGCCTTGCCTCGCCCAACGGCGCGAAGCTTGCGACGGCCAGCGGGCTGGTGTCGCCGAATATGTCTCCGCGCAGATCCGGGTTCTTACACGGCAATGTAGTGCAAGAAAATGGACGCCCGTAAACCTCGGCGCAGCAGCTTCAGTGTCCGTTTCTCTGCTTCGTCCTCACCACCACTCCCCAATAGCACACGTTTTCGACCTTCCTCTCTCGCGTCTCAAAGCCTTCTCCCCTCGTTGCTCCCTACCGCGTCGGTCGGCACGGACACTACAATTCAAATATCTCGGAATATATATAATCACGGGTTTCCAACCTCTTGCAGAGGGCACTGCCCGCGCGATTTGAATGTAGCGTTGGTATCTTGTCAACAACAGATAGATAAAGGTTAGAGTTTGAATTTTTCAAAAATTGAAAGTTAGTGAAAAATCGACCTATGCCATCTTTATAAGTGTATTTTGTTCTATTGTTTTAAAAAAAATTCAAAGAAAAAATTTGGAGTCATTTTTGAGAAAAGTTTGAAGATGTCCGAGGGACTTCATATAAAGTACCCCCAAATTTTAAAGAATGGTTTTCAAAATCGCAAAGCTTTGAGTCGAGCCATATCAACTAGGCTATCCACAATATTCTTCGAATAATTTAGGCGCTAGTGCTGTTCACAGACGGACGACACGTTAAAAAAATCCCTTTTCGGTATCACAGACCTACAATTTATATTACCCTTCTGCATATATTACCTTCCTGCAGAGAAATAACACATCACATTTTCATGGCCTGCTTTCATGTCATTTCTTGTTAGAGAGTTAAATTATTCTAGTGCATTACCAGAGCCCTGTGAACTCGCTGAGAAGACAAAAAGGGGCGAGGCGCCGGACCACACGCAGCGTGGGACATCATGTCGCCGAGCCGGAGGTCCACCGCTGGCTCCCCTGGGAAATAACGGTACGTGAACCATGAAGTTGGTTCAGCAGCTGCGGGTTTTTGCGGAACAGCACTCGACCAGTGCAGAGCGTGGCATCGTTCCCAGCGCAAATACAACGGCCAGAATCCCATTTTTCTCATCCCATATTGCTATTTTATCCATAGTATTGAATAGTTGAACCTTTATGTATCAAACTTTTATTAATTAAAAATTTCCTTTCCTTCGATTGACTGATTGTTTGGTGATTCAGGGCACATCAAATAACAGTCATTAGTCCCGTAAGTGCAGTGCATGTTCTGTTCCTACTGGCGCCGACCTACCGTCGCCTACCCGGGTTCTACCCAACCAGGTATCTCCCACCAGCGGGGCACCGCCCCATTCGGGACAAACTCTTAGCTCTTGACGGGTCTTGCGGCATGTGTGGTAGTATAGTGCATGTTAGTGTGTATATGTAAGAATGAGGGTAGGTGAGGATAGTGCAAAAAAGAGGAAAGTGAGATCGCGCGCGGTCCGTGGCCCGTTTCTTAGTCTAACTCCAGGCGAATGCCGGAGAAGTAATCGGAGAAGCCACGGAAAACTACCGACCAGAGCGGCCGATCGCTAGAATTCTCCTCCAGACAGCGACTAAATTCGACGTAGCTAACAAGTTAGTGCCCCGTCGGGACCCGAATCTAGGATCACCCGGTCAGAGGGACTCGTACTCCAATATAGAACAAGTGTATCGAAAACGTTTCCTGAAGATCTTATGCTTTGTTGTAAGCTTAAAAAAGTCTTTACTTTATATTAAGAAGTTTAATGAATAATTTGTTTATACACTCATCCAAATTGCAAAATGATATTTCACACATAACGAACAAGAGTCAGCATTGAAACCTGCTGTGTGCAAATGAAGTCGTGTTCAGAACGGCGAAACACGTTTAGTTTGCCAATCAGAGATATATTTTCACATGTTTTTACTTATTTAAGGTCGTATCAAGATCTAGGTCATTAGCGACCACTATTGCTTGTACCGGTATGGAAACTGTGAAGATGACATGATATGGTGGTGATAGGGGGTGAAAGGACGAGCACAAATACAACCATGCCCGAGGCGGGACTCGAACCCGCGATCCTTGAGTCCAAGATCGCTACGGCACGACTGCCATAACGATCTCGGCCATCCGGAAAGGCATTTTTATTTTCGTTTATTTATTTAACTTAAAAAAAAACAAAAAACTTTTTTACAAAAGGCCTCATTGTTTTCAAAATTTTGTCAAAAATGTTTGATTAAACTTTGTCCGGAGAAAGCGCAAAGAACTATTAAAAACGTGCGAGTCTCAGTTTCTTAAAATTAATGATCTTACGAAAATTGCAAAAGTTGAAATTTTTTGGGAGTGTTTCTTCTGATAAAACATTGAAGGTAAGGCTTTTTTTAAAAAAGATAGATTTATTGTTGTTCAATGACTGATCCCAAAATAATGTCTTACACACGTCTTTTTTCGTAATTTTTCGTGAAATGTAGACATTTTAAAACAATTTTCTAAAAAATTGCTCCACATTTTTCATTACATTTTTCCGCGGATCGTTTAACGTTTAAAAAACGTTTAAAAAACGGCGGTCTTATATCCATTAAACGTTCTCATTTTTCGAAAATTGTAAAAGTTAGAAATAAAGCGATAAAGTATTGTAGTACTTTAGTAGCACTTTAGCATACTAATTTAGCCCCACTAATTTCCAATGAAATACCAAGATGGTCTCTCAGAATTCAAATTTATCCACGCAGGTGCTCCACAAGGATCTATTCTTGGGTATCTACAAAGGCAAGGTGCGTGACAATCTTGGGAGAGCTTTTGATCCTCTACCACTCTGGACCCGCAGCAGAATTTGAATCCACTTTGTGGATTACGAGTTAACTTTTTAGAGCAATTCAGATGGATTGAATGCATGAATTTATACACCGGCGGCGATGTTGGTTCCGGAGCGCAGGAAGTATACGGAATTCTTTCCTGGACCTAGGGCCCAGGGACGGATGCCCTGACGACGCAACCCCTGCTAGACTTTTCATGCGCCGCCTGACAGACTGCGCAGGAGTTGCCCTAGGGATTTTGACGTCATCAGGCTTCTTCCCGAGGATCGCTGCCCACGGATAAAGCCCCTCCGGCAGTTGCAGGGATATCTAGGTCCGCTTATGCTCTCCCCTCCCTTGCGGTGTTTCTCCCTCTTCCAACCGAAGCAAACAAGCGCGTCATGAGTGGACAGTTGCTGGGAGAGGGTGGGGGTAGAGGAGGAATCGGCGACAACGTCCTCGTTGCGTCCTCCGGACCCGTTGGCGGGAAGCCCGCCTTCGCACTCATGGGGCGGTGGAGTGCCGCCCCTCTCACCCACACGAATCACTAAACAATCAATAAACATTTTTGGAGTAAATTGTTTTGAAGAGCACGGTGACACGTTGAACAGTGTCCGGCAGTCAGTTTTCGAAGAATCAAGGACACAGAGCAGTTCCGTAAATGGAATATTGACCTCTATCCGGCGAAAATCTGCAAATTTCCACCCAGTGCTTCGGGTCCAATTCCTTCTTTGTTGCGATCTCACGGCTGCCTCGCTGGTCCTCGCTCGTCTTGACCTCCGCCGTCGCCTTTGCCTCTGCCCCCCCCTTCGCCCCACCTCTGCATTTGCTCCCGCAGCTCTTGTTGCAGGGGCTGACGCGATCAGTTCCCCGTGCACTTCGCCCTGCTGTGGGGGCTTCGGAGGAGGCAGTGACCAAGTGGGCGACTGAGGGGAGCCCTTAACCCTCGGCGGAAGCCTGTTTGCTAGGTACATACGGAGAGTGATTACAAGCCAAGCAGGTCGGAATGAGTGATCAGTTGTGCTTTTCTTGATTAAACTCGATTGTGTTCCAGTAGAGGGAGTTTAGCCAGATACATGAATTGGTAGAAAAATGAAAATGTAGTTTTGTGCCATAATTGATAATTAGAAAAATCTATAAAAATACTAAATTTAAATCGTTTTAACACTAGACTTGTCAAGTAGATTGTAGATTTTGATATGCGTAAATACCTAAGCCCGGATGTTTCATTCTTTACTACAAATTAGTATAAAGTATTTTTACCCGAACACACAGCAGTATCGGGAGGGGCGAGATCCCTCGCTCACAGTACGGGGGGCGCTGAGCCATGTGCTAATCGCGGGTGGTCCGGTGACGTAGTAGCGCAAGGAAATCGGCTTGCAGACTCCAACGTTGCAACAATACGGAGTTACAGATAATACTACCAGTGTTAGGGTTGTTTCTGTGTATTAACAAAGGTTAAGAATTATGCAATGCATTGTTGAATCGGCATGAGTAGCAGACGTCAGATGTTAAGTTGTGCAACCGCTGTTACGTTTAATTACATTCATTGTGATACGCGACAGTTTGCACACGCTAACATATCACGAGCAGAAGTTCACATTTGATCACAGTTTACAATCAGTAGGGAAAATACTGATATAAGTTTCACCATCAGGTAATTTAATAGAATATTACGCTCGCGGATAGCACTGGCAGATTAAGAACATAAGTACAGAACACATTAACTGCCTTATTTGTATGCCAGAAGGCAGATAATGTAGTGATAGTCAATGTGAAATACATTGAGCGAATCGGGAACAACATTGCACTCACGGTACACATTAAACACTGACTAGTAATCAGTCGAAAGATTTGCAGAGCACATTGCGAACACGTCTGCTCGTGGCGACAAACCAAAGAGACAACTGGTTTTTTCGCCGGAAGGGCGATTGTTTGAGAGCTCATGTGATCGGCTGTTGCCGACGCGAGTATCTTTGCACCAATGAAAGTCGATGTACACGTAGGCTTCCGCGGCTCGAGTTCATGTCTTCTGGACTGTCCGGGTCACCCTGACGCGGCGTCACCCGGACAGCTCAGAAGCAATGAAAGTCGATTTTACAATTCTGATTAGTTCGGAAATAATGTAATTTTGATTTATAATTAAAAATTCGATTGTATGTCTGTGTTACAATTAAATGTTAGAAATATTGATATGCATTGTATAGTTAATATAGTAAATGATTAGGTAGCGTGATTTGTTCCTAAAGTGGGCATACAGATTTCATACAAAATGCATATAAAAATATTGACATAAACAGGATGCTCGCCCTAACAACTAGGATGTGGCACAAAAAGACATTGATAAAACAATAGCACAATTACAATCCATCTGTGACCAAAAGACACAACTCTCTTAAAAACAAGACCCGAAAAGATAATAGAATAAAATTTTATAAACCACTAGCGGAATCCGGCAGCTGTTGTCTTGCCCTCCATCACTCGCTTTCACCTTCCCTCTCCCTTTCTCTCTGCGTCCCTCTCATTATTCCTGTCGCTCTCCATCTACTCTCCGTGTTTTTTCGTCTCTCTCCCTTTCACCGTCTGTCAGTGTCTGTCTCTCTCTTTCTGTCTTTCTGTTTGTTTCTCTCTCTGCGTCTGTCTGCCTCTCTCTCTCTCTCTCTCTCTCTCTCTCTCTCTCTCTCTGTAGCTGTCTCTGACGGGCGTTGTTTCACAATCGCAGGGGCAGACACTTAATACTTCAGGGCGCTGTGGGTTGCATACAGAGCCTGAACAGGGGTGCTTGGGTCAGCGTAAAATCAATGCACATCTATGTGAGAAGGCATATGCATATTCCAATCGTACTATGCCTATATTTTTCCACAAGCGCAAGCAATAAGTTGGCAAAGTTTTATCGCATTCGGATAAACAGTACGGCAGCGCATTAAATATGAACCAACCAAACAAACAACAAAAAAACAAGTCTCTTATATATAAGATTTGCTTTTCAGATATTGCTTTATGGCAGTGAGTGCAGGATTCTAATGCATAAAAGAGCAAGTGAAATTCAGAGCGCAGAATACAACATGCTTTACAACTACAAGTTGAGATGTAAGAAGCTAACGCATCCGAATTGTTGACTGACTGATTAGTGATTCGGGCGCGTCAGCTGCTGAAATCATTAGTCCCGTAAGTGTAATGATTGCTTTATCGCTGGAGGAAGCGATGTCCTTCCCCTACTGAAGTGGCGCAGACCTACTGGCTTGCGAGGTTTACATCGAACAGGTATCTCCAACCATCGTGGCACTGCCCCCCCCCCCCCCCCCGCCGGGACAACGGATACGTTCCCGCGTAGTCTCTAGGTATGATAGAGCAGTGCATGTAATTGTAAATGTGTGTAAGAAATGAGTGATGATGGGAATAGGAAGAGATGGGGAGATCCGTTTGTAACAGTACTGCTCTTGCATTCACATGGCGTTTACCGGAGAAACCACGGAAAACCGCCGATGACAGCAGTTCGCTGCTAGAATTCTCCTCTACACAGTGGACAATCCCACCTACGTTGAAAATCCTACCAGCCGGGACTGAGATCCTAGGACCTCCCAGTCGTGTCATCAATTAATGCCCTGAGCCACCTAAGCCTGTGAGGCATCAGACGCAAACACGCAGGCGCTCGACCGGGGCGATGGCCCCCACGACGCCTCGAGCGCCGCCAGAGCGTGGAAAAGCCGGAGCATGGAGGCGAGGGGCGTGGGCGCCGGAGTGAGCTGCGGACGGGCAGGTGCGAGGGGCGCGCGGCGCCGCCCCAATTAGTCGCTGCGATTGGCCGCCCCGCGCGCGCTGCCTTAATTGGCTTCCGCTCGCGCGCGCCTCGCACGGCCCGCTGCGCCCAGACGCCCCGCCTAACTACTCCGCCTAGCCGCGCCGCCCCGCCCCGCTACCCCTAGCCGCCACGCGCCACCCCGCGCTGCCCCGCCTAGCCGCCCCGTCTAGCCGCCCTGCCAAGCCCCCCGCCGAGTCACCCCGCCCCGCCCCGCGCCGCCTAGCCTCGCCTAGCCGCCTCGCCTCGCCTAGCCGCCCCGCCACCCCTAGCCGCCACTCGCCATCCCGCGCAGCCCCGCCTAGACGCCCCGCCTAGCCCCCCCGCCTAGTCACCTCGCCCCGCCCCGCCCCGCGCCGCCTAGTCGCCCCGCATAGCCGCCTCGCCTCGCCTAGCTGCCTCGCCTCGCCTAGCCCCTCGCCTAGCCCCCCGCCTAACCTCCCCACCAAACCTCCCCCCTAACCCTTCCCAACCTAACCCATCCGCCTAGCCCCGCGCCGCCCCGCGCCTCCTCGCACGGCCCGCTGCGCCCAGACGGCCTGCCTAGCCGCCCCGCCTAGCCGCCCCGCCTAGCCGCCCCACGCCACCCCGCGCCGCTGCACGCGCTCCTCTGAGCGGCGTTGGAGATGTAGCCCCGGGGGAGGACGATTCAGGCTTTCCCCTTCCAAAGGAGAACAGTTATGGAATGTTTGTAATTTATTACACTCTGATTGATTTTTAAATTATTCAAGCTTAATTATTGTTTTTAATTTATCTGATTTTGGTTTTTGAAGTAATTTTGTTTTTCTCTATCCAAGCGCAGTGATGGGCGAACGTGTTTAATAGGGGGCCAAAGAAAAGGAAAAACTTTAGGCGGACAAATATCATTATTTAAAAAAATAACAAAGGTACATTTTGGAAATTTTGTAATTTGTTATTAATTTTGTATTTTGTGATACTGTGTGCTAGCGGAGAGACGTTTTGCTGTCAATCAATTTTTCGGTACCCAAGGATTTGGTTTTGTAAATTTAGCTACTGGATGTATCGACTTTTTTTCACCAGGGACAGGCAATAATTTTTCTGGCGACAATTTCTCGTTTTTTCCTGTAGAATTACATATTATTTACGTGTTACTTATACAACAATTTTCTCTCTAATGCTAAACCGGCGGCGGAAAGTTTTTCAGTTATTCAGCTATTCAGATGAAGCGAAAAGCGCGCTGCAGGCGGGAGTCGAACTGAACACCTTTTGCTGTACGGAAGTTCACCAAACTATTCAATTACATATCTGATTTTTTTGGCGGGTTTCCTTCCCCACTATATGATGAGATCTCCCACCGACATAAATGTCCACTTGTAAGAGATTTTTCCCTCCAGGTTTGTCCTCCAGCAGCACACACCCACAGGTGGGGCATGCTATTTAATTTTCGACTGGTCTCTGAACACGTGTAGTAGTTTAGTTCATGTAAGTGTAAGTGTGTGTAAGTAAGAGGTGTGTGTAAGTAACACGACAAGGAAGAGGAAAGAGAGATTGCGCGTAGTCCGTGGCCTGTTGGTGCGAAAACTATTTCGGCAATAGCCTGATATTGATGAGTGAACCCACGCAAACCACTAGAAATGCTAATAGCTACAATTATACTGTGGACATCGCCCGAATTCGAACTAGTGTCGAAAATCGGACCCCGATGGCAGTCGAAGCCTAGGACTGTCACGACAGATTCGCTACAGAGACAATAGCAATGCGGGCTCTGAACTGACTCTCCCGATCCATTCAATTACAAATTCAATTACATTGGCGCCTGTCATTTATAAGCAATGCTATCAGTTTACACTTTGTGTGTCAATTCCTCGTATGTGTCAAAAATGTTCTCCGCATCATTCTCTGTTAAACACACAATATATCTGTGAGTGGTTCGGGGCATCAACTGATGTCACTGCAACGCCTCCGGTCGGTGGATCCTATTTTCAGTCCCGACGGTGCAGGCTTTTCCACATTTCGACTACGTAAATAGGTGTAACTCAGCCATTGCCTAGAGGAGAATCCCAGCGGTCTGAGGGTGATTATAGGTGGACGTGCACACAATGGGGCTACTCCCCG
Source organism: Gryllus longicercus (assembly GCA_038098605.1). Classification (NCBI taxonomy): domain Eukaryota; kingdom Metazoa; phylum Arthropoda; class Insecta; order Orthoptera; family Gryllidae; genus Gryllus; species Gryllus longicercus. Next base: position 297,735 of record JAZDUA010000102.1, read on the forward strand.
CGATTTCCTTACGAAGCGGTACGCCGAGGAGAGGCAAAACAGAAACGAGGCGGAGGGGTGGCTGGGGCAGGGGAGGGAGGCGATGTAGCGGACGCTGAGGGCGAGAAGCCGGGGGAGGCAAAACAGCAACGAGGCGAAGCGGGGGTTGGGGCAGGGGGACGGGGAGGGGTGCGAGGGTAGGGCGCTGAGGGCGAGGAGCGGGGTGGGGGGGGTGGCAAGAACAGCGCCGGTGTTGAGTGATGGCTGTGGCAGCGGTGGCGGTGGGGACGCTGTGGGTAGAAACGCGCCGGTGGAGGTTCCGGAGCTGTATGAGCATCGGTCCTGTTGCTGCGGAGCTGCGTGGCGAGAGGCGTTGACGAAGCGGTGCTGTCGGTGGCGTGCGACGGCTGGGTAGACGACACAGGCGTAACACGTGAGGCAGCCGGCGTGCAAGGACTTCTGGAGAGGATACGCGGCTCTTGGGGACGGCGTTGGGCGATTGACTGATTGGTGATACCGGAAGCGTCAACTGTGCAACTCGTTAGTCACGTAAGTTGAGTGCGTTTTATGGTGGTTAGTGAGTGCATATTTTATGGTGAACATTACCTTGCTCGCTGGATGGTGATATCCCGTGTCGACTTACTGTCGGCTAGCGTGGTTTCTCCACCAGGTAACTCCCACCAGTGGAGCACCGCCCAAGACGGGACAAGCTATAAGGTCTCTCGACATGTGTGGTATTGTAGTACATGTTAGTGTGAGTGTATGAATGGGGAGGAAAGGATAAAAAAGAGAAAGGAAAAATAATGCGCGATAACCACCCGTTTGTTAGGGTACTGCTCCGGCTTCGCCCGATGTTGATCGGAGAAACCACGGAAAACTACCGATCAGAGCAGCCGGCCTCTAGAGTTCTCCTCCAGACAGCGACTGAATTCGACCTCGCCATGTAGCTGATGTTGAAAACCCTGCCACCGACGGGGCTAGAACCCTACGACCTCCCGGTTATAACCACAGGAGCGACAACAGCTGATGTCCTGAGCTGCATATGGTAGTATATGCTGGAGAGACCGACGCATAGTCGAAAGAAGATCATACTCCATATCTACTCATCTGATGATGACACAAGCTAATTTTTCTGGCAGTTCTGGAAATCATATTGGTTGATTAATGGTCTCCTTTATCAAATCTGTCGACTCATCAATATCAGAGGGTTGTCAGAAAACTGTGATGCTATGTTCGTTTTGACGATAAGGATTTTTAAACATCATTTGCACTTTGAAAGTATAAATTATTACAAATTATAAATAATTTGTCATCTGTCAACAATTATTTCTATGCAGAGGACATTCCACGTTAGAATTTATTTGAGGTAATCCTAAAGCCGGAGCTGCCTCGGTTGTGTGTTTGCGCCGCGTTGCGGTCTCCGCCCTAATGGCCATAACAAAGCAATAGAGCCGGTACGGTGCGAAGACTGGTCTAGGCTGGTGATATACCGAGGTCATGCAATGCTGCTGACGAGCACGTTCCTAGGAGGAAGATACAAGGCTCTTGCAGGTGTTATATTATGAAATGTCTGTGTGACGACGCTTGGATAAACACGGAGCATTTAAGATGAAACACTTGCAATATAAACGATACGTTCACCGCAGTCTTGAAAATATCTTGAGTAAGTTGTAAGAAATATTAGTGTATTGGTATTGTGTTGTATGCGGTGTTCCTCATACAAATATGCAGGCGTTGCTACTGGCCAGGCGACTAGTACGAGTTTGTTTTCTGGCTTCCGAAGAGAAAGGTAACTGACATAGTGGCGAATCCATGGAATCGTGCTCTTAAAATATATAATATAGTTGACCAAGACAACGGTTATTTGGGTTACAGGAAAACTATTCTGTTACTCGTTAGTTAGCGAATCTTTAAAACGTATTGCTCTTTTAAACTAGTTGTGATAAGATGAACTTTGCCCACCTATTCCTCTTTTAAGAAGAAATGCGGTGTTCGCCATCGATTAGAAGTTGTTTGAAGGGCCTCCCGAGCGGCGGCCAGGAAGCAGAGGGGCAGCGCTAGTGTTTCTGGGAGCCGACGTGGGAAGCTGCTGACGGGCACGTGCTCCTGGGCGAGATGCGCTGCTGGGGCGGCGGCGATCGGGGCGAGCAACGTCGCGTACCAATAGAGGAACGGAAGGGAGAGGACGAATTAGGAGGATGGAGGTCAGTTGCAGCGTGACCACGAGAACGTGGACAGCAAAAGGGACGAGGCGGAGAGGGAGAGAGGGGGAGGGGAGGTTCGAAGCGAAGGGAGATGGAAGCAGGACGAGTAAAGCGAACGAGGATGGTGAGAAGCAACGGTTAGGACATATTAGTAATATGCAACTGGAGAGCAAGCGGGTGTGTGTGTGTGTGTTAGAACAAAGTAGGGTGTAGGCGTACCAGGAAGGAAGATCCAAATTAAGGAGATGGAAGTAGAGGTTCGGAGGAAGTCAAGAAAAGCCCTCAAAGCGGATCGCGAAAGGCCCGGCGGGCTAGCACAGAAGAAACGAATGGAGGCGGGAGAGGCTCAGAGTTTCGACTTGTGGAGCGGGGGCGGGGCCGGGGGCGGGGCGGGGGCGGGGCGCGAGCGCATTTGGCATTCCGTGTGCGTGGGCCACGTCGGCGCCTCCGAATCGGGCTGTGGCGTCGCCCCGGATCCCGCGCCCGCACGCCCACGCCCACGCCCAGCAACCCAAAGTGCTTCTGTCGGACAAAGCTAAAAGCCTGCTCTTCACGATAATAATAACGTTGCTTAACGAGAACGTATCGACAAGTAGCTTGCTTTAATACGAAAAGGCGTCTCTTTCTCTAGAAAAATATAAAATAATGAATTGACTAATTTTGAAATTATAAAATTATACGAAACAATTTTAGGAATAATGAAAAAGGTATAACCGTATGAGTATTCAACGAATTTGATGTAAAGTTTCACAAGTATACACTATAGATATTTAATAAAATACTATACACTTCACCCACCTGCACCAAAGCAAACATATTTTATTAAATGTCAAAGTTTTAACACATTCATTAGCAATTGCAACTCATTGTTAACTTCAAACATTAATGCAACTACATTTCAACTATTTTGTGCCTTCGTCAATAATCTAAACTAGTATTAAAAATAATTAAACTATATAATATATTTAGAAAATATTGACTACATACCGAAAGTTGTCTTTTCATTTTCTTATCTGTTGCTATCGCAAAAAATAAACAATATTAAAAAATATTAATTGTATCGTTCATTAATATTATTTTTTTATGTTATTGTGAACAAAGTATTTATTTTGCGACTAGGGAAGATTGAACAAAATAAAACCACTTTAATGTACGACATACATAGTAATTTTTAGACAGCCTTTTTTACATTAACTTTATTTTTTCAACTGAAAAAAAAACACTTTTTATTACTATTTAGTTGCTTCTATGTATAAATGTTAAAAAATTCTTTAAAAATCTATACAAGAAGGACTGTGAACGCAGTTTTTTGTCATTACAAATTATCCATATCTAATTACTCTATAGTTGTAAATCAATGGATGGCGAATTAACAGAGAAAAAAGCAAAGTTTTTCATGTAAGTAAACACAATTTTGTTAAGTTGAAATTGGTATATACTGAAGTAAAATCGCGGGGACAGATTGAATTGTCACAAGCGTTGCTTGTACGATTGATTGTACGAGTGTCCTAACCATCAACAAAAAGAGGTCAGTGGGTCAGACATAATTATTTTGTTTTCTTGGTTGCATTCACACAGTTTTGTCTGAACATTGAAGAATCGTCTCACTTTTGGCTAAAAACTGAACTTTTTGAGCATGCTCTGCCTACCCTAGTAGTAACCTTGTTTACTGGTCGCCAAATATTAAAGAACTGAAAAAGTAAACATAAAATAAAAAGCAAATATTAATCTTGAAAAATTGACATAATTAACTTAAAGAGATATCGGAATAGCATTATAGTCAGAGCAGATCAGGAAATGAAGTAAATGTGAGAAATACTGTTGAAGATGTGTAAAGTATATTGGGTTTGTTCAGATTTCAGATTTCGCAGAAAGAGCACGAGAACACTATTGTTCAACTTCAGCACTCCGTCATTCAACATGAGAATACTCGTGTTGAGATGCTTAAAATTGTCACCAAAGAATGACGACTGGCTCGAAAGTATTCCGGGAACAATTCGAGAAACTTTCGTTTTGAAAGTGAAAGTTCTCAAACGTACAGTCTCTTCACGAGTAAGGTAGAAAGCCGGGCGGTGAAGGTCTGAAGAAATATGAAACTCGAAGAGAAAATTCTGTTCGGAAAAATGGTCTCAAAAGGAGTATTCGAATAACTCTGTCATTCGAAAGAATTGGCAATTTGTTGTGAAGGCATAGGAAGCTGCTTGCTTAAAAACGAAGATAATATGAAAATTTCATTGTAAAAATGTACATACCTTATTTTAATACCTATCATTCACTCGTGTTACTTATAGAAACGAAAGTGAAGAAACTGTCTCACTTCCACGAAAACTTGGTAAACGACAAAGGTAATCGCGAGTAATACGGCGTTCGATTTTTAAAGCGAATGGTCGCGTTGCTACTGGTGCCCATTTCATGACGAGTACATTCGAGGCCTTCGGCATACGCGATTGATATAAACGGCTCTGGTGTCTGTCCAATGGTTTCTTCCGAATTATTTTTTGCCAGACATTTTTAAGTCACTCAACGCTTTGCTACGCATGTCGAAGTTCATTCTAAACTCTCACATGGCGATTAATACAAAACATACTTGAGTTTAACGCATTTTAAGCCAAAGTACATAGTTAGACAGCCACTTGAAAAATCGGTTCTTTCAGGAAGTACATAACGTGCTTAAAGTTCAATTTTTAGCACTAGTGCTAAAAGGGAGACGATGTTCAATGTTCAGATAATTTTGTGAGCGCAACAAAGAAAACAAAATAATTTCTCCTGACCGCATCACGTGCCACTAAACTTAGTGTATCATTGAGTGATTCGTATACTTCAATTAAAATGAAATGAGGTTGTCTAAAAAGTAGCGTATGCGGCAAGTGGTAGAAGTAATTTTATTTCACTCGTAAGTGTGCCTCTTCGCCAGTCGGCCTCTTGTCGCAACCTCCCACTTCGAAAAGAAAGTGTTTTAGTTACTCTGCGTTAGGTCAATATAATAGAAACAAAGACAGAAAGAGGCAGATATAGATAGAGATAGAGAGAGATCTTGATAAATAGATAAATAGATAGAGAGAGAGAGATAAAGAGAAAGACACGGAGACGCTGTCGTTTCACAAGTATTGAATATGAAAAAACCCGGGCGGGCAACGCCGGGTATTTTGCTAGTAATATCACATCTAATAATATAGTACTAGTATACAATAATATGTTACTACGAAAAAAGTCACTGACGGATCGAGCTCCGCATACATTCCAAAAAGCGCCAGGCAGAGAAAGGAGGAGGAAAACCGACCATCTAATCTCTCGCTCACGGGAGGAGAGAAAGGCCGAAGACAGAGTGGAGGCTCTGTGGCAGGGAGTGGACACAAAGACTGGTGTTCGCAAAGAACTGAAGTTTTTCCTTGATCGAATGAACAGTACTCCGATCGCTACTACATAGAATCGGACTTCCTAATCCACATCACTTTGCTCCAGGCAAGATGACCCGTGACTAACCTTAGAGCAGCGAAGACGTATTCTGTGCCTAAGTGATCTTTTCTAATTTGGCGTAGCCCAGTGAACAGTTCATTACTAGGGCTACATTCTTCGTATGTGCGCGCGATCATGCGCTTGTGGAATGTTCATTTACAGTTTAAATACTTGTTGCCAGAGAAAACGCTTATAAACTTGCCCATAAGCCTCATTTTCCATCAAGACAGTAAGTTCTACGTCGCAGCTACTGATTTTTGTTTCTTACGGAGAGAAAGTCAAGTAATCGCGAGAAGGTTAAAGTAACTAGTGATACTGCATAATAACAATAGTAATAATAAAATTAATAATAATAATAATAATAATAATAATAATAATAATAATAAAATTCTTCCGCCTAACTACTGAATACACACAGAGAAGTAGCATTTCACGACAAGCTGTACATTTACGTATGGGAGTAGAAAACTACGGACTATGCCGGCATACGCCTTAAGCGATTGAGTAAACCCACAAAACCCCAATAACGATGGCGGCTTAGGGCCGAACATTAATAGATCTGAATATGTTATACATAGTAGTGAAAGAGAAGAGAAAAGGCGTACTGGGGAAGGGGTCATAAAGTAAAAAGGGGGAAATTTGTGAGGGAAGAAACGAAGAAAAGTATGAAGAAGTAAAAGAAGAAAAAAGTGAAATTATTCGAGGAAGAAAGCTACGTTTGGTTTACATTAGCACTTTACATAAAAATAAAATAATTTTAACACCACAGAAGCACAATACACTATAAGCTAATAATAGGACAATTTTAAACACAATATTGACAATATTAAGGAACAATATAAAGAGTGCAGGTTGTAACCCACTTTCTCGAACTAGATGTCTTATTCCTTTGGACTGGGCTATCTTTCGGACACCTCCTTTCCTCTTACCAGATGCCATATATCAACGCTCAAAGTACATCTTTGAAATATTTTTTCAATTTTCAGGTTTTCTAATAGTAGAACCAAAATATTCACTTCTTTAAGAATATTATAGAAAAGTAAAACCTGAATCGAAATTTTCTTTCAAAAATCTGGAGCGGTTTGAAAAAAAACTTGTTTAAGCATTCATGTAAACGCGAAATGTAAGGCTCTTATACACAGAAAACGTTTGAGTTTTCGAGAAACATAAATGGAAATCATTTGAGGCAGATTTACTCACAAATAAAATAATGTACCCAAATCGTTAGAAATTTGCATATTAAGATATATATAGATTTGAGATATTTAAAAAAAATAATTTACTACTAAAATTTTTAAAAAATGCACATGACTAATGAAAGATCTAATTTTACTTGAAGGGAAAATATATATTTTCTATTTTGCAATAGTAGATGAAGGCCGAAAAATTTGTCGTCTGCAAATGGCTATTAGGGTGCGTTCAGTAACTGCCAAAATTGAAAGTGGAAAATAACGCACAAGAATTATCCTGGGATAGTTGTTTGTGGTACACCTGCACATGTGGATAAAATACTTGACTTGACTTCACTTGAAAGTGGCGATCGCAAAGGTACGATAGGAGCAGTAAGTAGTAAAAATGGGGTAGCAGTTGTATTTAGAATAATAATCCTTCATAACATCAAATGCTTTTTGAGTGTTAGTGGCAATGTTCCTATTGTTTTATTAGCGTTTAGATTTCTATGTTTACATCGCAACACCTTCCAAAAAGGTTGATTTTCCCTCGAAGGAAAAGTCTCTATTAAACATTTGTTTCAATGCTAGTAAATCACCGCTAAAAATGAGTTCCTTTTAGCGAACGAGTCCGGAACCGCATTAGCGTATTCGTTAATAACAATCAAGCAAGTCACATCCACATATAAACGAACAATGTTTCCATATTTTGTAAAAACAAAAATCATGTTTACTTGTCATGTGTGTATACGTACTTCATGTTATCTATCTTGATCGTGTTACCCTGACCCAGTATGAGTATACAAATTCGACACGCTGGATGTAACAAGAGATCACGCACTGGCTAAACTTCTTGACGTGGCAACTGGAAGAGAGTGAAGACTGATGGCTGGTCGACTAATCTGGAAGACGAGAGGATGCTGAACCAAGTCGTCTGCCCTGAGTGCCACTTGAGCTCCCTGCCATCGACAGGCAATATGTTTGAGAAGGGACCCAACTTCTTTTCCCCCTGCAGGGATGGAGTTATAATGGTAAAGAGTGATTAATGAAGGATAGCAGGAGTTTAGCCGGGACTTTTCTGTTTTAAGTTGCTTAGACATTCAAGGTAGTAAATCAGAATCTCTTGCAGTTTGTTTGAGTCTAAATAATTAACTGAATATATTATGTTTGTAATTCCATATCCTAATTATGATCTATCTTTTATTATTCAGTTAGATTTTTACAATATTAATTCTTCAAACGTGTTGTTTCTTGCTTTGACATCGTTGCTATTGCGAAGTATCACACTGTAATAAGTATTGCAAATATTTTTAATTTGAATAATGGTTTTAGAAGAACGTGTGCTTTGGCAGAGTTGAAATGGAGAAGGTTCTGGAAAGTAATTTTCGAGTGAACTCTCGCTATAAAAAGCCAATATTGAGTGAGAACTTGTGTCAATATGTGGAGCCACAAGAGCGGCACACAGACGCTCTCTGGGGTCGTGTGGGTCGCTGTCAGTGTTGGGCAAAATACTTGAAAATGTACTTCGGATACAAAGTAGAAAATACTCTGCCGAAAGTATTTTATATACCAAATACTTCCATAAAAGTATTTTAAGTCCAAAATACAAAACAGTATTTTTAAATAGTTTTGAAAATACAGAATACAACCAACGGGGTTTTATACATCACAACGTTTGTCCTATTTTTTTCCTTTAAACAGTCATTCACTTTCAATAACAGATCACATTTCATTCACAATTTTATTGCTAAAAATATATAACATTCTTTATATAACCCAACAGGTGATGTCAGGTGATGTCTTCAACCAATCATCAGGCATCCATATCACTTGCGATGTATGCTCATATTTTAGTACAGACACTAATTTTATGTTATGACAAAGGGAAATGATCCATTTTTATACGTCTTTTTTGTTTTTGCTTTTTCCGTGGATTTCGAATAATGAGTATTTTTTAGCTTATTCCGTCATTTTTACTCCATTTTAGCTCATATCATTGATTTTAATATCATTTTAATGGTATTTGCTTCCAATAATATTTACGAGATACAAGTGTTCACCACAGATTTCTGAGTAGTCTATTTGACTTCATCGCTCAGAAATTGTAATGTCAGCCGTTGTAAGTAACTTAAGGGTCCCGTAACCCCTATCAGCGCCATTGTCGTTTCGGTCAATTTCGGGCTTACTAAAGAAAAATATTTCCTGATAAATAACAGTCCAAACCAAAAGTTAGCGAACTGAGTTCACTTGAACGAATGGAAGATGCGATTAGATCAATATCAAACCCAACAGATTGAAATGTTCATCCGAATTGTTTTTGATCACATTTGTTGCGTCATTTTTCTTTCCTTTTAAGTCATTTTTGGCGGTCACTATATTTTGTCGGTTATTTTCAAAAAGCTTGAATTGGGAACCTGTTTTTAATTCTTTTACGGGAATTTGAGATTTGAGGAAAGTTGAAACGGAATAGGAGGTCGTTTTGGTTGATGCATGTGTAGAATTTGCTGGCTTGAAACGAACCTTAGGGATTGAGTAATTGTTCTGCGGAATTTATTTTGAACGACTTGGATTTTGTTTAATTTGGTTCTTGAGACACTTAACCTGATGAGACACGCATAGGTCATAGTAGGTCGGATATGTTTGTATAGGGCTATTGCTTTGTTTAAAGAGATTTTACTCTTGTAATTAATGAGTGGTTTTAGTTCGTGGATCTTTATATTTACTTGTTACGTTTTTGCGTTTATATGATCTTTCCATGGAGCTTCGTATTAAGATTTAGCCATAGATATTGGATGTAGTGATTTGGAGAGGGGGTGAAAATTTGTCTGAGTGTAAAGATTTTTACATTAGACATTTCGGCATTGAGTTTGTGTTTCTGTTTAATGGACCATTTATCAATTTTATTTAGGTGCCTTTGTATCTTTTTTCTTGTGATGTTGCATGAATAACTAGACCCGTATATAATGGTATCGTCAGGGAACTGCCCGATGTTGGTGTTGGTGCTACTGAGATGTCATCTACATAGAGATTAGAGAGTGTGGGAGGTAACGGAAATCCTTGGGGGAGACCTGCTTGTATATTTCTGGGGTTTGATGTGTGATTGTCAATGTAACCGCAAAAGTTCTGATCGAAAACTAGTTATTGTGTTGAGAAGATATACGGCAGTGCCTATGGATTTTAATTTGTGAATGAGGCAAATGTGCCAGACTCTGTCGAAGGTCTGGGTTAGATGTAGACACGTGATGTTTGTATAATGCATTTTCTGGAAATCTTCCTCTATGAATTTATTGACCCTTAGTAATTGGTGGGAGCTTGAAATGGTGTTGGTGAATCCAAACTGATGTTGGGGGATCGCCGTAGTGTTATTTGTGTAGTGTTTTATTCTTTTAAGGATAATTTTATCGAGTAATTTAACTAGTGTGGGTAGGCGATTTCTCGATCTGTAGCTTTCCGGATTATTCCGAGTTTAGTTGTATTTGGGAATCGGAATAATAGAAAAGAACTTCCAGTTCAGTGGATAGTAATCTAATCTGAAAATTGAGTTGTATATATTGTTTATGAAAGCAATAGTGTTTGATGGGAGATTTTTGAGGATAATGTTAACAAATTTGTCAAGCCTTTTTATTGGGTGGCAATCTTATTAGGGTCTTGACTTCTTCGGGGGTGGAAAATTTTCTTCTGTATTGAACATTATAATTTGGGGCGAGGGCTGATTGTTTTGTAGAGTTGTGGTGATAGTAGGTCGAGGTGATTGAGAGCTGAATACGGTGAGAACTATTTAGCACAGTGATCTGATAATATTTCTGCTTTAGGCATATTTAATGAAGGAATTATTTTTTTTAGGATTTGTTTGGTAAATTGCCAGTGTATCATTATGGGTGCTTAACGATTTTATCATTTTATCGTAAGAAGAGTGATAATTTTTAATAGTTTTTTTGTTATATTAGTGTATTTAGTTATTTTTTAACTGAAGGACTGTTGGTTTTGATTCATAGCCTTCTGGTTTTATTTCTTGTTTAAATTATGTTTATAAGGGATATCGATAGATTGTTGTGAGGTTTATTGTAAATAACCGTTAGCTTTTATTATTGAGCTAATTTTGTTTGATATTAAAATGTTTAGTGTTATTATTGATTGTTCTATTTGTATTTTATTATTTAGAATTTTGAATTTTGGTCTAGAATTAGTACGATGTTGAACGTTATCCCGTTGATTTGTTTTGTATTTAAGGTATGTGAGGGTGAGTGAGAAGCGGGGAGTTACTCTGTCGAGGTAAATACGGGGGGGGGGGATCTCAGTAGAGTTCCCATAGGGTGTTTGTAAAAAGATTACTTTGAGAGTTAGATATGGCTATGTCTACGATATCTGAGAGCTTGTTAAAGTCCTTCGGAATGTGCGTTGTCTCGACTGGTATTATTATTTGTAAATTAAAACCTGAGATTGCTGTTTGTAAACACCTACCCGCCGGATTAGAAATTCTACAGCCCCAGGATGTGCGTTTGGCATTCAAGTCTCCTCATATTATAGTGGGGACTGATTGGTTAAGCAGCCTGTTGAAATTTGTTGTATGAAGCTTTATTTTTAGTGGCTAATATATAGCTATTAGAGTGCGAATTTGGTTATTTATTGGTAGGTTTATCGCTGTGCACTCGAGAACTGGAGTAGTAAGTAAGTTGGTTTCGATGTATGGAATAGAATTATGTATTATGAGTAGAACACCTCCGCCTGTTGATGAGGGGCTATCCTCTCTTTAAGTGTTGTAGCCGAATATTTTAAAGCTGTCTTTAGGATTTAGATGCGTTTCAGTGATTGCTGATATTTTAACGTTGTTGGCTGTTAAGAAATAGAATAATTCGTCTTTCTTGTTCAAAATTCCATTGGCATTCCAATGCATGGGACTAAGTTAGTGTTGTGTTGATGCATTTCCAAAGTAATTGATAAACGCTGCCGAAATGGAATTTTGAATATTACTAATTAAAGAAGGGATGATTGATTTCGTAACTTGATAATAAAGTTAGAAATGGAATTTACAATTGAATAGATGAGTGGGGAGTTGTGATTGTTCGAATTTACAGCGTTGGAGTTAGGAGATCTATGTGTCTTTCCATTATTGACTCGGGATGAGGTATTTCTATTGTTGACATTAGGAGGGGCAGGGTTAAAGTCTGGAATATTTTCTGTGGGAGGGAGAAATGGAACGTTTTGATAGGAGGAGTATTAATGTTATTGCTGGTTACTTTTTGTTCTGTCCTGACTCCTTTTGATTGCCGCCTCCAGTAAGTTCTTGTAGTAAGAACATTCTGGAGAACGTAACACAAAGCTGCGGCATCCGGTGGTGAATGGGGGACCTTTGCGAGAAGGCTACGACAAAGGGAAAGCTTAGGGCGGGAGCGGCCGCGGGGGCGGGGGCGGGGCGGGGCAGGGCGGGGGTGGGGTGGGGTGGGGGCGGCGAAGGGCGGTACCCGATGACCGCCCTTGCACTGTTTACATTTATGAGTACTCTCTTTATTCGGAAAATTAACTAGTGTATAATGTCCTTCTGCACAAAAAATTCTAGTTCAGGATGATAACTTTTTTCTGTGTCCGAAATTGAGGCAAACAAGGCATTGAACCTCTACATTTGTTCCTTTTTTTCTGGCTTTACTCATAGGTTACATATTTGTTTAATTTGGAGGATGGTTTCTATGTTCAGTGAGTCGTTAAATTTCGCGGCAATCACTGATATTGGACAATTGTTTTTGAAAAGTCTGGTGACACTAAATAGGGAGGGGTGTTGTGATTACAGGTCTTGATGTAATTCCTCTCGGGTGATGGATACGTGAACCTTCTTTAATATTACGAAGATTTTCTTGCTCCTTGAATCTTTGTATGAATGAAAGTTCCTCTTTGTTTCAATTAGGTATTTAATGGCTTTTCTAAAGTTTGTAATGGTTGTAAACATAATTTTTAGTTTGTTGTCATTGTCCGAGATGAATTGGATGTTTTTTTTTATTTCCCTATTAAACTCGGCTAAATTTGAGATAAATTCAACATAAATTGAGGGGGATTTTCACATTTTCGAAGGCTTCCGGGCGGGGGGATCGATGAACGAAAACCTATTGTCGCTGCTCTACAGGTTTTCTAGAGGTTCGAATTTGTTCCTAACTGGCACGGAATACTGATAGACAGCGCCTTTGCTGGGCTTTTTAAGAGGTTCTGTTGAATTACTTGAATTCTGTTGAAAAAACAATCTGTCCTTTGGCAGGGAAAGATGACGGTATTCCCGCCTCAGACGTAAACAATCGAGGCCCCCGCCCCGGGAAGTGTCTTTCCAGCCCCTTGGTAGTTTGCGCCAATTACGTAGGCGCTAAGATTCTGACTGTACTGATTGGTCAACATGCCCCTCCCCCGGATCGAAGATTGTCCAAGTTTCGCTTGACGGTTGTGAAGAAGAATTTGACCCGACTGTTCCTGTGGGGGGAACTTCACAAACGAACGGGTACACTCACAATAAAATATCTTAGTAAACAATCTCGCTAAATATATGAGAACTTATGGCCCCTTTGCACTGATACTGCCAGTTCTTAGCATATGTATGATTCTCCTTCAGACCCATTTATGTAGGTACAAAGAAAGAAGAGAAAAGTTGTTTTTTTCCTTATTCACGCTTACTCCGGAGTTACATTTAGATACAGCCGTCGAGCCTGATTCACGAATTCGCGTGATTCGAATTCATTGGCACGTCTCCTTTGAAGCCCCAGACCGAGGGCAACAGACTTAGGGCAACAAACATTGCCCTTTCCGACGGCGTTGCCACACCTCTGGCTGACCGCTTGTGCAGGGGCTCGTAGCGGAACGGTGGATGGGCTGCTTGCCTTGTTCCACAGAGCTTGCATCGATCCTCCCTCGGAAACAAAGGCCCTGGCACTCTCGATGCGGTGGCGACTGCTGTAACGGTCGAGACGCGTGGGTTGGTTGCAACACGCGGCAGGAATGGCAGCGGAAAACTTTGAAGGCTATTATCCGTTATTTCCTTATTTTAAGAAATAAGCATCAATTTCTCTCAAACCAAGAAAGATATAACGCTGAAACTTTTAAGAGCTAATATCTATGTCGTTTCGTTCCCACTGTATCATTATAGTAATATGAGTATACAAATTTTGGAAATTCGCGATAAGAAAGTGTGAAAAAAGCGTAAGTTAAAAAAATATGAACTAAATAATAATAATTGGGTTACATTGCACAGCATTCAGTATATGAATTAGATTAGTAGATATTTCTGACAAGTTTCAAATTATTAGCTGCAGTATTTTTAGACAAAATGTTACTTAAAAAGGCAATTTAACATGGGAGAGGGCACTCCTTCCGGATCGCCTCAGCTGCAGCGTCTGTCTCCACGTGAGGAGCAGTTGCACCCGCAATGGGAAGGAAGTAGGAAGGGAAGGGTCATGAACTTTTGGACAGGAGAGAAACTGGGCTGTGGGAGTGGAAGCCGGAACCTGCATTAGGCAGCGAAGGAGGCTGCCTTCAGCAGGTAGTGAAAATCCCGTAGGGTATAGTTCAGCCTACTGGCGATCGGAGAGACTCTTGCTGGAACCTACGGAGGGATGTCCCGAGTCCACTGTGGATCGCAAATGATTTCCAATCGATGTCAGGAAATAACCGAAGGGTTAAGTGTCACATGCGAACTCGATCTCGCTTGCTGCGAAACTTTCTGTACAACCAATGAGAATAAATGATAGAACAAGAAATGTAATGAATTTTAAAGTGCCTTATTCGTCCAATGTCCCATATCTTCTCAGAAACCGAGCTATTATTACCATGTCGACGTCTGGCCATCCCATGGATGTTAGTCCCTGGGACCCAGAGTCTGCAGTAACTCCAAGTCATCATCAGAGGTGGACATGGGATCACTCATAAATACAAGTTTTCAAGATATGGAGAGAGTAGAACCTAGATTTGAGACCTACTCTAGATTCAAAGAAGCTTGCCAGTCAACGACAATACATACTCAGCAGTGGAAAAATCACAGCAGAACAACTCACTGACATTGAGGGAAATGCACAGTATATTCTTCGATCGAACTATCCACATGACAAACAATTAGAATCATCTAATATTCCTTAAAATGATGGTCCAGTTGAAAGTTGGGAAGGGATTCTGGAACTCAAGAAAACGTGCAGATAATATTTTCCCACATACGTCACATACAGTTTTTACTGTTTATTGACTAAATAAAAAACAAACAAACTAAAGTTCACCATATTCCAAAGAAACATCCGTCAGTAGTGAAATTTATCTGGTTATGAATCACACGATAATGGTATGACGCGAAATGTCCTTCGACGAGACATAGAAAGAATTCGACTACTTTTATTCGATTCTCATTCACATTGAGGAGAATATACGATAGTGCTAAAGCAAAGAGGGGGATAGAGACAACGAACTCTGTCACAAATGAGGTGCTACAGACCCCAGGCGCAGATCTAGATATTACTGAACACAATCACATCGCGTATGATAAGGGGATATCTCATACCTAATATAATTTTGAGCCCAGTCAAGGACACTGACAGCCGGCAGCCATCCATTTGTATCCCCAAGGTCAATACCAATTATGAAACTGGATGCGCGGCGTGAAAATCACTCTTAAGCAAGGTATATTCTAAATAAACGCACGCCTCTAAAATTCAACGAAAAATACTCCATGTTGAACAAAAATAGCAAATTCAAAATTGCACAACAAGATTAACTGTGGATTAGAAACTAAAAGGAAATATCTAAGCTTGGGTACAACGCATTAGACGTTACAAATGTACAGTAGATATCCGAGCAGAATCTGTTGTTCCCGTTAATTCCCAACGTCATCTACAGGGGACAGACGTTTGTGGAGGTCTGTACTAGTTCCTCTGGTTCCGAGACATCCAACAGTGTGACAGGCGGCTTAGTTGGAATTCGAAGAACACTCTACAATGGGAACTGCGCCTCTGCAGCTTCCAGTCGCTTGCGTCACACGGAAGGTACACGAGCACACGTTTCTGCTCGAGTCTGTGTCGGTTTCGTGTTCCTCTCAAAATAATGACACGTAAATCGTAAGTAGATCATTTATATTATTTATATATTGTAAAACTGAGAGAAGCGAGTGTGTAAGAAAGACATTACAGCTCAGTGATTCGCAGTGCAGTGAAGTGAAGTGTGGTGAAGTGAAGTGCTATGAAAGATTGCACAGTGAAATGTACACAAAAAATTTTGTAAAGTTGTTGTAATGTTAAGTTAGTATATTATGCCACCAAGTTCTCAAACTTAATTGGGGAATTATTAATAAATCTAATCTAATATTATCTCTCTATAGTTTTAGGAATACACCAACTACATTTTTATATGTTTCATTTACATAGATAGTTTCATACAGGTAAAATAGTTTTAGGTGTCTCCTGTAGGTGACAATGGGCATTAAGGCATCAGCGACATATAACTACAATAGATTTTTCTCCAATTCTTAGAATATTTTTATGGTAGTTTATTTCTTTGAATTGAATGTATAATACTCATTTTTGTTTTCTCAATAAATAATAATAATAATAATAATAATAATAATAATAATAATAATAATAATAATAATAATAATAATAATAATAATAATAATAATTTATTTATTGGCTTTAACTTCAGTTATACGCCAGAATACAATTACAGAAAGAATGAACAATACCTAGATCATGGTAAAAATACAGTTGACTACACTAAATGTTAAGTACGAAAAATTAAAAATTAACAAAATTTTTAACATATTTACATTACACAAGTAGTATTAAACAGTTCAAAAGTAATAATCTATTTCAACAATTACACTACAAAATAAATACACAATATTAAATGAATTTCAAGAATCAGCTAAAATATATAACTCAGTTAAAATATTATTTCGTGATAAAATTACAAAACTTTTTATGAAGAAGATAATATACAATTTTATTCTTACAGAGATCCATCAATTAAAACTCTATCTGTTTTTTTGAAGAATATTCCAATTACCTAATAAAATGACACTATTTACAATGAACTCAAACGTCTCAATTTTCCAGTTCTAAAAGTGCATCGTTTATTTAATGAAAATCGTCAACCAATTGATATATATTCGATCTATATCATTAAAAATCATAATGCTTCTAATATTTTCAAACTAGAAAATTATTTTATAGTATTGTTAAAATTCACGAAAAATATCTTATAACACTACTTCAATGTAAAAGGTGGCAGCGATTTAATCAAACGCAGGCAAATTGTCGTTTCTCGTGCTTCGTTCGCTGTACGGAATTTGATCATTGTTCCAAACGTCCTTATCCCAAAAATTCAATTCCAACTTGTGTAAATAGATGCGGTAGCTGGCAAAGGAATGTGGCAACTTCGTACAGCTAGCCCAGACCAAAGGAAATAGAAATCCAACACTGGAAAGTCTGTACCATTCTGTACCACCACTAGTTTCTTGTATTCAATTTTAAACAGTGATTCAGGATCATTTCTTGCTCATTTTTAAAAAAAAGTCGTTGTACTCTTTTAGCCTCTCTTAAAGCAACTTCACATTCTTTATTCTACCATTGTAATTTTTTCTTTCTCCTTTCCACTGACGATATTGGTATTGCTTGGTTTGCAGCATTTATAACTAAGTTCTTTGCAAACAGGCAACTTCTCCAATTCGAATATGCAAATACGATGTTTTGAAATGGGAATTTCGTGATAATCAGTATTAGTTAATGTGATGAATAGTGGGAAGTGGTCGATATCATACAGGTCATGCGAAACATCCCAATTTAAGGATGTTACTCTATTAGATTATGCAATTGATAGACCAATGTTACTGGTGAATCTAGCGCTACCATGAAAAATGTAGGTTTATTGGAGATGAGAAGAATCGATTTTGAAGACCCAGTGAGGAAGAGAAGTCAATTTTGTTGGACCCCAGTAAATGCGATGATTATTACAATCAACAAAAATGGTGAATGGCTTGGGCAGTTCACCAATCAAATTTGTGAGGTTGTCCTGACTCATTGAAAACCTGTTTGAAAATACACATTAAAAATTGAGAGGGGTGTAGGATATTTCATTTGAATAGCAACTGCTGCTACATTTGTATTAAAAGAAATTTCACCAGGCCGAGTAAATAGTTACAACACCTTCACTAGTTCTAATTGATGATGTATTTTTGTACAATGGAATATGTCCATTTATCTGAACACACCTTTCTGTAGAAAAAAATGTTTCTTGTAAGTATAAACATACTGAATGAAATTTATTTATTAATAACTTGATATTTTCCAGTCGGCTAAAGAATCCATTTACATATCATTATATTATTTGCATGTTTTAAAGTTTCTGCTTTGAAATTGTGTTTAACTTTAACAATATTGAGGAAGTAACTTTTGAGTATTGGAATTTTGTAACTATGTAATAAGGCAAGTACAATTGTTATCTATGCCACTATCTATGTTTTCACGAAGTTCTTTACACATAATTGTCAGATCTACAGTTTTGGTTCCGTATTTCCATATTCAAGGAACATTTTCTGCAAATCTATGGATGGTAGGTAAACCAAACTTTCACAGCTAATTGCCAGTTGTTTAGTCTTAATTTTAACACGAGCAATTAACAAACACTCAAGTGTTTTGAGAAGAATAGAAATTATTTTAAAAATTTGTAAAGAAAAAAATTAGTACAAAAAATTACTTAAAACTATTCTAAATATTAAAATTTCTCTGAGTTGAAGTGATAAGAAAAACTCAATGTTATTCTGTGAGGATTTTAAACATCTACCTTTAGCAGTTTCTGAAAAAAAGGTACTCCTTTTTTATCCTCATTTTAACATAGGCAGCATAGACACCTTAGGTTCCCCTTAAAAGTTATAAATATCTGGGCACTGAAGAATATGAGAACATCTCGAACGGCACAATGAAACAGAGAATTTCAGGGAGTACAAGTATTACAGAAGAGCGAGACTTGCCATTCAGTCTGCTCTGAACTCTAGGAACAAATGTTTGCCATAGATAGTTTGGTAGTGCCTGTAGCCTAGTTCAGCATCAGCTTGTGCATTGGATGGAGCAAATAACTCGAATCCCAGAAAAATGTTTTCAATGCACTCTCGAGCCGATGTACATAAACTTTACGTGTTACATAAGGAGGGAGGAAGAGAGGATTGAAGCCTTCTGGCACAATGCAATTGTCGGAAGGGGAAGGTATGTAGTCAATCATCAAGATGGCTCACTAATAGGGTTAGTCATTAAATCTGACCGACAACTGGGGAATGATATAATAACTACAAATTATGTATGTACAGGTGCGCATCCTGTAGAATTAGTAAATTCTACTTGAAAGTTTGCTTTTGAATTGGTTATATATTTCGAAATATGTTGCTGAAAGATAAGCTACTCAGACCTAATTGTTGACTAACCTGAAGGTGTAGAAGAGAATATTTGATTTCTCTGATATAAATCCCTGCGTATTTGACACATACTGTTGGTTTCCAGGTTTGCCCTTTGCCTATCGCAGCATGGTGGATGCTAATTGCTCGAAATTTCAGCGTTAGTTGAGAAAAAATGTCTTGCGAGTTTGTTGTTATTATAATTCAAGAAAAGTTGTTTCATTTTATTATCTATTTGGAGTGTTACGTCTGTATTGAAGTTGTTCGTTTATTTAAGCGATTGATTTATGTAGTCAATGAACGGTAACAACGATATAGGGAAGAAATTCCATCTGCGATCGTGTTCTTGATTTCCTGATTGTTTTCCGACATTTTAACTATAAATAGCTGACAAAGGTTCAAAATAAAAAAATAGTTATAGTAATAATAATAAGTCTCCCAAAGTCCAGCCCTACGTCCGAGCAATTGAGAACTTAGCCACGTGGGAGACGGGAGAAACGTCTCCCACGACGTGGAGACGACGTCTCCCACGACGACTCTCCCCGTGGGAGACGGGAAAACGTCAGAAAATTTGGCGGCAAACTGGGCGATGGCACACCCATATAGATATGGAGACAAGGAATATGCGTCGTAAGGCCTCGGAAGAGAAGCCGTTGCCGGGGCACCTTCCGAGCCACCGCTGGAGGTGACAGCATGCGAGCCGGTGGTGATCAGGAGCTGAACAGGCGGGTCCTGATCGGGAATAACCCCAAATATACTACAGACGCAGATAGAAGAACCCATCCACCTCCACTAATAGCTGCACCTGCCGCAAGTGCTTCCCAGAGAAGCGATCTATTGCTTCCAGAGACCACTGCGGCAGGCAGGCAACGCAGAAGGATGAAGTGGACTACAGAAATAAATACCTTCATCATGCGTGAATACTACACCATTACCAAAATGGAGACTGACACTACGGCCTACCGACAAAAGTTACATCAAAGATTTCTTCACTGTTTCCCTGATTCTGAAGTTAGTGAGCAAAGAATAGCGGACCAGCGTCGAGCAATTGTTCAGAAAAATCTCCTCTCTGCACCAGTTTTGGAAGCAATCAAGGAAGAAGTGAGAAAAATGCTTAACTCCTTAGAACCTAGAAATCTGAGGGCAGTGGAGATATCAGCTGTGCAAACTCAGGATGACAATGGGACAAGCATGTCAGAAAGTATGGATGATAAGAGTAGTGAAGAGGTGCAAATTCGCAATGAATGTGCAGTCGCACTTGCAGAATTTGAGGGAACTGACCCACTGAACCGCTATCTCATTCCCAGACAAAATTGCTCGAAGAAATTAGCAAGAGCAATCAGCGTCTTGAATGAGAAAGTACTGCCACAACATCTACAACAAAGACCATCTTTGAAGAAGTACACACAGCAATTTATTGTGCTGCGGTTGTGGGTTCAAGATGTAACAGTTCCAAGCTTTTCAGCCGCGTAGCAACTGCCCACAATGATCGAAGTGAAAAAAGAATGCCACCTTGGGAAAGACGGCTGGTGAATCGTATAGAAAGCACTAGGAGAGATATTGGGAGACTCACGCAATTTAAAAAAAGGAAATAACTCAGAAAAACTGAGGAGAAAGGTGAATAACATCCTTATCAATACAAAAATACATACGAAGCACGAGCCCTTGAATTCAACAATAACAGAACATCTTGACACCCTACGACAAAAGCTTTTGGCGTTACAAAACGCCTTCGACGCTACAGGAATTGCACTACGAGGAAGCAATAGAATTCTCTTTTTAACAGAAACCAGAAAGCATTCTACAGGAATATGTCAAAGGGTAAAGGGCTTGTAAATGATATGAAAGAGTCAAAGCTTCCCTCAAAGGCACAAATAGAGGACTTTTGGAAGCCTACCTGTTCATCTGCTGTGTCCCACAACCCAGATAGGACGTGGATTGAAATGGAATATGACAGACACCGAGATATTCCTCTAATGGGTGAACCAATCATCACCGTAGAAATAGTCCAAGCAGCTTTGAACAAAGCACATAACTGGAAGGTACCAGGCAGTAATGGCCTGCACAATTATTGGCTGAAAAAAATTACAAGCACTCACCATCATGTAGCTAATATAATTCAATATTTTCTTCACAATCCAGAAAATCTACCTTACTTCCTCAATGAAGGTAGAACATTCATGTTACCAAAGGAGGGTGACACTAAAGACCCCTCGATGTACAGGCCTATAACCTGCCTTCAAACTTTCTACACTCATAACATCTTGTGTTTCACAAATGATGACACACATTGACGAACAGAACATCTTAGCAAATGAACAGAAAGGATGTAGACCTGGATCTCAGGGATGCAAGGAGCAACTCATTATAGACTCTGTAATTATGGGGCAAGTGCTTGCAAAACAAAGAAACTTGTACGCATGCTACATAGATTACGCTAAAGCATTCGACACCGTGCCCCATTCTTGGCTCCTTCAATGTTTGGATGTAAACAAGGTACACCCGTTTATCCAAAACTTCTTGAAAACCGCGATGAGTCGATGGAATACAAAACTGAATCTCTCTAATGGAAAACAATCCGTCCACACAGATACTATACACATCCGCCGAGGGATTTTCCAGGGTGACTCTTTAAGCCCTTTATTGTTCTGCTTAGCCTTGAATCCCCTGTCTACTCTACTTAATTCAGCTAATTATGGAATCGCTCTTAAAAAGGGGAACTCAACTCTTCTCCGGGTCTCACATCTTCTTTACATGGATGACCTGAAGCTCTATGCAGACACTGAGAGTCATATGCGGCAACTAATAAACGTGACGGAGAAGTTCACTGACGACATCAAGATGAAATTCGGTTTGGATAAGTGCAGGAGAGTGAATATCATTCGGGGTCATATGCAAATTATAAATTTGGAAACTGATAATGAACCAAAGATTACCTTCATGGAACCCCATGAAACTTACAAATACTTGGGTTTCCAACAGTCACTCCGAATCAAACACACTGTTACTAAGAACATACTAACAACTGAAGTGTGTAAACGATTGCATGGACTCTTAAAAACTCAACTCTCTGCTAGAAACCTTGTGCAGGCCATCAATTCATTTGTTATTCCAGTGCTCACATACTCCTTTGGCGTTATTAAATGGAGCAATACCGACCTCGACAACCTCCAGAGGACAATTCGAACCGCTATGACTCAACACCGAAAACATCATCCCCATTCAAGTACTGAGCGTTTTACCCTTCCAAGGTCACAAGGAGGGCGAGGTGTTGTAGATCTCATAAATCTACACAGCTCTCAAATTGCTTCACTCAGAAGATACTTCTTGGAACATTGTGGGAGAGTTCAGCAAGCAGTGAGCGCAGTTGATAATAACTATAGTCCTCTGAACTTGAAAAAGCTTGATCCGCCTGTTCAACCAATCATTGAAACGGAAGAGAAGATATCCTTATGAAAGCGAAGGCACTGCATGGAAGGTACCCTCACGAGCTGAGTAAACCAGAAGTCGACGCACAGTTGGAATACAAAAAGAGGCATGATGAAGTGGCGAAGCAGGTCCACCAACTATTGGCATTGAGAACGGGCTTACTCGCCACTTCAGTGCCGTATTATAAATATGTGCCTCAGAATGTGCTTGAAAGTAGTGAGCACACACTCTATTGGGATCGCTCCATTATCACTGACAGACATGTCGGCGGCAATATACCCGATATAACGTACATTGATAGAAACCATCAGCAGGTTTTCGTTATCGATATATCAATACCCAATACCCACAACATATCGGGAAAATATCAAGAGAAGATCCAGAAGTATACCGATCTTGCCCATGAAGTCGCATCTCAGTGGAACTTCAGTAAAGTGACAACTGTGCCTATAATAATATCAGCTACAGGAGTGATCCCAAAAATGACACTTCGGGCACTGGAGTGTCTTCACTTGGATGCCAGGAATGTATATAATATGCAAAAGTGTGTAATTTTGAATACATGCCGTATTGTCAGAAGCCATCTGAACCTTCAGTAAAGCAACCACACACCTGGTCATCATTCCTGTGTGTGGTTGACATACCGACCAGTAATACTGTGAATAATGTATAATAATAATAATAATAATAATAATAATAATAATAATAATAATAATAAAGCGCCCAAGGTTGCGACGTGCCAGACAAAAACCTCTCGCATCCAACTCCACTTTCCTCCTTCAAGCCGGGAGCCCTGTTGAACTGTTGAGTCGGGAACCCACTCCAAGATGGCGGTGACCAGCCCTGTCGAACAAATGAGAGAAGAAAGCCTTGATAGAGCTACTGGGGAATAACTGTGGGAAAGGTCTGTCAGGATGGTGTAGGTCACCCAACTGGACCTAGACGTAGAGAAGCATTGAAAGAACCACAATGATCAACAGCGACTCTCTTAGCGATACTGCATACGATTACTCTTGAACCACAGGGGAGGATTTTACCTCAGTTGCCTGACTAACACGACAACCGAAGCCTTTAATAGCAGAGTTTCTCCGACTGGTATTTATTGCTGGGAAGCCGTAGGAGATTGTTATGAGCAGGTATTTAAGGAACAGAGACGCTGGCGGGCGGTCCTCGCAAGATCTGGTTCCGTAGGTGCTGGCACCGAGCCAACTACGCCAAATGAGCTACCTGTGCCAGAGGATGATGGTGAATCTAGTGCAGATCAATAACTTAGTGCGGCGCCCTTACCACTCCGGCTACCGCAGAGGCTGCAACTTCATCTGCTGAAGGTGGGAGTGACTTGCGGTCCCCACCTACAGTGTCCTCCGCCATACCACCGCAAACTAGCCAACGCATGCATTGGGCGAGAGAGATGAACATCTTCACACTGCATTAACGCAAAAGTGGAAACTGAGTATGAAGGATTTAGAGTATGATGAAGAGCTAATTTGGTACAAAAGACATGGTTTGAGACAAAAGTCCCTATCTCCAATTTTGAAGTTTTAATTTTTTTTTCCAATTTTCGAAAAGTCGGGGATGTTAACGAAAATGAGACCTGCACAATTCAGCAGCTGCGTTATTGAGAACAGCAAATATAGTTCATAAACTCTTAAGCTTGAATTGACTAATATAAAAAACCAATATGTTCTTGTTCCACTTTATGTGCAAATCATTGTTGCCTTATGTGATTTTGTGAACTTCGGCATCAGTGTAGATCCTCAGAAAATATAAAATAATGATATTATTATTATAAATAATAATAGCAATAGTAATAATAATAACAATAACAACAATAACAATAATAATATTAATAACAACAACAATAATAATAATAATAATAATAATAATAATAATAATAATAATAATAATAATAATAATAATAATAATAATAATAATAATCCGCTGGCCGAGATCGCTAAGGCTGTAGGGCCGTAGCGGCTTTGGACTATTATCCGGTCACAGTAAAATTCTGATGTAAAAAAATGCACGTGTGTTATGATGATTCAGTGCTGTTGCGCTGCTGTAGGCGGGATCATGGCGCTAAAGTAAATGGTTCTCTGTTTGAGAAGTATTTTATCTGTCATCGTTCGTTAAATTAACCTTGCGTCAAAAGAATTGCAACGGTTTCGAGGAAGGAGACCGTTGCGGCCTGAATGCGTGCTGCAGTGCGATAAGGTTACGAGCCTCCTAATAGCTCAGCCTAGGAACGTGCTGATCGACGCGGCTGGGCGCGTAAGACGCGGCTCGTGGGGCCGCGGCGCCGCGCCGACGATCGCCCTGCAACGCCCTGCCATTCAACTCGTGGTACAATGAGATTGAGGCTGGCCCTTCAATAATTAAACACAAATGTGAAAAGTTCCTGTGGAGTAGCGAAAAACGCATAGTTCTGAACGTTTCAAATTCGTTATTGTATAAGAATTCGTCGTTACCGGTAAAGCAAATTGCAAAGGACAAGGAATTTCACTGGAATATCCGTATCCAGCGTACTGAAACTCCAGAAAGAGCTTACTGAAATGGGTCAACTACAAACGCCAGAGAAGAAGAGAAAGGGGAAGAAACCTGTGACTGAAGCATATTATGACTTTGCAGTGAGTGTTTTTGATCGGAAGTGCATTTCTTGCATCAGAAGGGCAAAAGTGCAGAAACGAAACACCAACGCTTGCGAAATTGTTGCAGCTTGTGAATTATGAACATGAACTTCCGTGTTTTCGGGCAACCAATATATACAAATCAATGACACTTCCGGCACTGGAGTGTCTTCACTTGGATGCCAGGAATGTATACAATATGCAAAAGTCAGTAATCTTGAATACATGCTGTATTGTCAGAAGCCTGGTCATCATTCCTGTGTGTGGTTGACATACCGACCAGTAGAGACTGTGAATAAATAATAATAATGATAATAATAATAATAATGATAATAATAATAATAATAATAATAATAATAATAATAATAATAATAATAATAATAATAATAATAATAATAATAATAATAATAATAATAATAATAATAATAATAATAATAATAATAATAATAATGAATCCGGCCGCGTTGCGCAGACGGTTGCGGCTGCCGTCGTCTGCGTCGATGAGACTGCAGGTTCGAGTCCTGCCTAGGTCGAGCTCATATCAAGCAGTGTGTGAAGAACAAGGCTCTCACGCTAAAAAACAAGCTCTTGTATTGAATACTTTGCTATTGGAAAGATTCAACACGACAGTCGGTTTAGGCATTATTGTACATGCGGAGCAGTACTTTTAGTTCTCCACTCTGCTTACGCTCTATTCAGAATGGTAAGAAACGACGAATTTTCGGCAGAAAACTTATTGCCGGGCCATGGCAACGAAAGAGTGCATAAATCCAGTTTTAAATATAGAAAAAAAATCCTCTAACACATGGTGAAGCCCCAATGTTTTGTGTTTTGTGGGTCCTTGATATCCAATCATCGATTGAAGGCAAAACATTCATCCGCCTGAAAACAACACAAGCAGCTGGAGCGTTCAGTCGATCTTCTGCAAACTTAATATTCCCCGGTCAATCTGGCCCAAGTCACGGCCCCTTGAATTGAAAACTGGAGCATTTCTACAACTATAATTTAGATAAATGTTGTCTCTTAATGAAATGCGTTTATCGGAAACAGATCTTTAAAGTCCATAAGGTCATGTTTAACTTTAAAAAAATATGAATATTAGTAGCGTAATTCGTCGTCAAAAAAGCAATGTTTAAGTTTTTAAACACGATTTACTCAGAATATGCTGAAAAATCTCCCTTCACGTACGTAGCAAATAGCGACAAAGAAAGTGGTACTTGTTCCTTTTTCGGTGCAAGCTCCTTTTAATAAAAAAAATCGAAATGGAAAAATAAAAAAATAATTGGGAAATCTTTACTCCTTTTGAACGAGAATCCCCCCTTTATTAAGGATCCTTATTCTGTGGTTCCGGAATAGTGCATCCGTTAAAAAAGACCACGCTATGCGCCTTTTTTAACGGTTAGAACCTAAGGAGGTATTTCTTGCGCGCCAATTTGAATTTAGCTGAGAAGCGTCATTTAGGCTTGAGGATCTTCTACATGCAAGTTAATCTACTATCATGAGACAGCCGGCGTTATTTACGAAGGCGTACAAAGGATATTTTCGTCCTTAAAAATCCACAGCTTCGATCGGGTTTGAACCCGCCAACTCGGGTTAACAGTCCGATACGCTAACCGTTACACCATCGTCACACGCACGGAGTCGAATCAATGCGCCACTCACATGCGTCGTTCCAGCCCAGAGTTTCGGGTCACGAGGAAGCTAAGAACAGGGGGGCACCCGAACTACGGTTCGGGCGGCTTCAGGTCCCTCCCATCTCTTCACTGCCTCTGCCTTGAGGCTATCGACGTGAGTGCCGCCAGAATCTGTCCAACCTGACAGGGAGGTTCACCTTCCCTGTCCGGAGTTTTATGTATGGGATCTGGACCATTCCGAAGAACGTTCTTCGCCCGATCGTGCCCGGAGGTCGACGCACAGGACCAACCAGGACCTTAGCGTCGCCTACTCACTGCTTCCAACTTGAGACTAACGACGTGAGTGGCGTCGTGCAACCGAGGGTCCGGGTGGTCGTATACAACTCTCCACCAGAGACCGTGGCCAGCTACGCAGTCACGACCCCCCCCCCCCCCCGAGGGAGTAGGAGGGGCAGTACCTCGGGTTCTAAAACCGTCCTAATGTAGCGGTTACTGTAAAGATTGTCCTCATTACTGATGAGGCGAGATTGCACATTGAAGCCAATGGTGCCCCAACCATCACACTTGGCGCATGCCCGCTGAGGCATGCTCACGTAATTACGTTTTCCGTCTAAATTACCTTCGCACCTTATCACATTCCCTTTTGTGATATTTCTTTACGTTTTAATGTATTTTCGAGGTCTGTCTATTTAATACGATGTACTGTTTACTCACAGAGGTTCTCGGTACGTAGCGTTCACTTGTTTTGCGACAAAAAGTTAGGATTTTTTTCAATTTCATGGAAAAGTCTAGTGTATATTTCTTTATTGTCAGCGTAAAATCTACCTTCATCATTTATTTACTCCAGTATGTATTTTAACAGTAAGTCAGCCCCGGCGTAATAAAAAAATAAATACCACCACGCTCCCAACCCGTCACATGTTTTTCAAATATGTGGCATTTCGTACCTATTAAAACATATTGAAATTCTTTGACTAATTCGGCTGGTCACTCACAATACACACAGCCGTTGTAGTGCACCAAAGTCGAGCCAACACTGTGGGCGGCGCCATTCTATCGGTTGTGGCCATGTGGACATGATGGCGGCCATCTCGTTCTGTGGTCACATTGTGTGGTCCTGTACCCGCACGTCGCTTTGTACGGCCCTCCAGCCACTGGTTCCCCGCACGCATCACTGTCGTAGCCGCGCGCCCCGTTCGAAGCGCACCGTCACGGGTTGAGAAGCCGCTTCCTGGAAACTGCTCATTCCGCCCCATGCGACCGCCCTCAGATGCTGATAGGGCGCCCTTTGACGTCGACGAGGCCTGACGGGCGTTGCACAGCCACTGCAACTGCTTGCACGATCTTTGACGGCTCTACGCCTACTAGGCGCTGCTAGGCCAATGTGCACGCCAACTCAATGCAAATTTAATCACTTCTTTTTCATACACTATTCTACATATTCACCGATTTTTAAGTGATTCCGACCATTCCTTCTGGGTGTTGTTCCAAAAGCGTTGCATGCCCATCCACATGTTGACTTTGAATCAATGAGAGAGCGTTTTACGATATGAAAAAAAGGACATTCATACAGAAGGAGCTGCCTTTAAAACCTTTAAAATAAAAAAAAAACTAGTGCTTAAAAAACAGCATGTACTTTCTCGCCAGTACTAATGGTTATGTAATACTATTTATACCACAATTTCTCTCGCATTTTTTTTATAAAACTTATTTGAAATCGTAAAACATTTGTTGTGAAAAAATAAGCAGGATGCAAGAAAGTAAAATATTTAAAACCACAAAAATAATATGATACTGATAGCGTTGATCAACAAATAGATGAAAAATATACAATAGTAATTATTAAACACTTGGGTATTGTAATAATTTACAAATATATAAAAGTATTGGTTTTTATTTCCGAGAAATAAAAGCAGACGTCATTATTGTGTTATCTGTGCGGCGATACAACAATGGGTAAAATCAACCAACAATGAGCGCTCATCCATTCGTTTTCACATTAAACCAACGAGCTAGAATATACTACATAGAGTGGATGAAGTGCCCCCATCTTTGAAGCAAATTGAAGCTATGTTCTTTCGGTCACAGCAGCGCCCTTTGTGAACAAAGTATTCTATACTAAGAATTATTTAGTCATGCACTTGATGTAAATCAGCTGTGCACGATTTCATCCAATAGGGAGCTTGAACGTCCCCATAGTAAAGTCACTGTAGCGACATGTAATCTCCCGTTTGGATGAAACCGCAACAGCTGATTTACGTCAAGTGCACAACCCTGCAAAATCCTAGTATAGCATTACGTTTGGCGCTCGTTACGGACGGTTACACCCAAGTTACACCGCCCCTCGTATGTTTTGACTGCAAAAAACATGGCGGCCACTGCCAAAACACATGGCAGTTCTGCAAACCTCCACCAAGAGCGCTGAAACTATAGGGACAGCCACTCTATGTAGTATATTCTAGCTCGTTGCATTTATCACAATTAATTGACGCGATTTAAAATGAAATAACATACATATATAAAAATAATCATTAAATGAAATAATATACAAATTTTAACTTACGTAGCATCCAACTGCGTAAATTGGGAGCGGGCGACTGATGGCTAGCAATCTTTATTTCATTTTTATTTCAAATTGTTTTAAGTTATGCTTAAAATATTAATTTGTAGACGTATAACAAAGGCTCCAATGTAAGGCACGAACTAATAATATGAAATATGAAACACATTACACATTCTAATTTACGTTGCATGCAACTGCCTCGAAGCACCAAAAAATACGATCAGAGCGGATGACTAATTTTGACGCCCAACTACTCTAAAAATGACATATATTTTCCAAAAATTCAACTTGACATTATTTGAAAACCTGGTTTTGGTTAACATATTTCATTAACAAAAAACGTGAACTTCATAATTGTAGTTGTAGGAAGACACCAAAAGAAGTTTGAATTTTTTGTCAATTTTCGAAAACTCGGAGTTTCATGAATCATGAATCAGACCTGCACCATTTTCCTACACATTCTTCAAACTATTCACCAACCAAATTTCATAAAAAAAATTAAGCAGTTCTTGAAAAATATTGTTTAAACAAAAATTAAAAATTGCCTATATTTCACGCAATATCACGCGAGGAATTGTACGTGATCTTATTTTAAAATCTATTTTTAAAGAACATATTTAAGGAAAAAAGATCCATCTTTAATATTTTAGTTGTCGGAAGACGCCGAAAATTTTTTGAATGTTTTCAATTTTCGCAAAATCAGAGTTTTCAACCAACATTAAACCTGCGTCATTCTCAAACGTCATTCAGAACAACCAACAACAAAATTTAATCAAAATCGATGGCGCCATTTTTTGAAAATTTTGAAAATGTTTCAGGAGCTTCATGGAATGTACTTCTAAATTTAAAATGTCGATTTCAAATTCAATAGCCATGTTGTCAGCCAGATCGATTGGGGAATGTCAACTTTGGAGAAAATCGGCTGAAGCATTTAGCTGGTAGCGTTGTTCACAAACAGACGAACTGACAGACATTTTGCCGTCAATCAATTTTTCGGTATAAATGACCCACAAAACACTGATTCTGGTTACACCACAAGAGTATTTTTGTTTCTAAATTTAGTGGCTGGATTTATCGACATTTTCTTTACCAGGGTCCTGTAATAATAGTTTTTCTGCCAAAAATTCGCCTTTTTTTCGCGCTGCATTACATCACTTTCTTTTCTTAAGAAGTTCCTTCTTACGCGCGAAAAAGTAATTAGTTGTTAAAATGGTTTCCTTAACGAATAATTGCTGGTGTAGAAAGAAAAAGAAAATTTTAGAAATAGGAAACCTGCTCATAAAAGTTATAATAGTTAACAAAGAAATTCGTATAGAAATAAAACATGCAATAAAAACTGTTGAAGGTTACAAAGTTGCAAGAAATGAAGAAATAGTGTGGATGCTGCATTATGGACGTTTTTCGCACACGACTTCAAAAATAGATCCCATGGCAGTCGTTGTTCCTGAAAGAATAGAAATTCTAACTCCTGAGAAGGGAAGAGGTATGTATTCGAAGTTTAGAGGAAGAATAAACGGAATTTGTCAACTGGGTGAAGAAGATGAACCAGTGTATGAGTGTTGAATGTACCTGAAACAAATAGTATTTTATTGTATGTGCCAGGTCTAATTAATAAAGGTAACTAAATTGTTTAAGATGATAATGTAGATAAGATTTATAACAAAAGTAGCAGACATATGCTAGAGGGAGTTTTAAAAGCGATATACTTATTTTTAGAATTAACATAAGTGATCAGAGAGAAAATTGTCAAAAGAGACATGTTTTAAAGTAGATTAGTCAATAAACTTCTTACGCCATCGGCGATTAGAACATATCAATTGTGAATATTTGTTGAATATGAATAAAGATATTTTGCGAATTTAGATTAGATGGCCCTGAAATTATTATTGTGAAAAAAGGTATTTTCCGTGCATACAAGGTAAATATAGAAGATTACCTTTTAAAGGTTACCTTATACGTGTGGATTTATGCCGGAAAAGTCATTAGGAGGAAGCAGTTATATGTTAATGAAAAGTGATGATTTTTTTGAATGAAGATATTTTTTGAATTTTTAATAGAAATTAAAATGCAAATAAAAACAAATTTCATGATAGATCAAGTCGTGGAATGTCTGTTCGATGTTCACGGAGGAGACCGGTGTATCGGGTTTTTGTTCAACTTACTGTGAAGATATGAAATACATTACATAACATATAAAATGATATTAGTGAATATGGTCCGTTGTCAAACGAAAATCAATTTGGAATGAACTAAGACAAAATATAAATAGAAAAAATGAATATTTGTTACAAATTAATAATATTCCAGATAAAGAAGATGATAAAATAATTGACAGTAAATGAATTTAGAAGAAAAAGGAAAATAGCTGTAGAAATAAGCATATAAGAAGAAAATTCCATTTCGTGAAAGATGAGGTTAATAAAAAATAAATAATGTCTTTGTTAAATTAGCAGAGCTTGAAATAGATATGATTTTCAAATATGAATTTCTTGAATTAAGATTGTAATATTCTTTGCACGAAAGGAGAGAATTTGTTAAGATTGTATTCGTGCAAAGAATATTTATAAATACGGTTAATCCGTTAATATGTTTATTTATAAATATTTTGCACAAATACTATAACTTTAAATATTTTATTACCTATTGGTAATATTTTTTTTTGTATACCAGTTGGTATACTTGGTATGAAGTTTCATAAACGACCTTTTCTGTAGCAAGGAATAGTTCATAATCGGGTATTTTACGCACAAATGATGACGCATTTTACGACACACATGATTACGTCATCACATGTTCAGCCAAAGGCAGCGAGAGAATTGTGGGGAAGTGAAGGTAAACTGACAACCGACCACCGTTTTCCCG
This sequence comes from Gryllus longicercus, assembly GCA_038098605.1. Lineage (NCBI taxonomy): Eukaryota > Metazoa > Arthropoda > Insecta > Orthoptera > Gryllidae > Gryllus > Gryllus longicercus. The sequence continues at coordinate 330,052 of JAZDUA010000102.1, forward strand.
CACAGATGTCAAATACCCGAGACGTCACGATAAAGTTGTTTCGCAAAATAAATTTTTAATTCTCTTACCAATTTATAATGCTGTCAAACAAACAATAGAGTTGCTTTATTGTGTTCGTACACATTTGAAAACTGCTTCTAATGTCGCTTGTTTTCAAAACATGCACTAGCGCAATAAAGCTTAACATAATAAATTAATTGCATAAAGTACTATTGTTATACAACGGATAATAGGATGCAGACGGAACGAGGACAATGGTTACTGTGTACTATGGTATTACGTATTGATGAAAAAACTACATAAAAGTGTTTTTGTGATGAACTATCACTGACCTTCATTAATACAATATACAATATGTAGAAAGGAAATACAACACAAATAGGCATTCAGCCCAAACAGTATACATGCAATTCATACTCTAAATTTTGGTCTTAACTCGATTATCTTGTTTTATTTATTTTCTCAATTTTCAAATTGTAATCTACCTTACTTTTATTTCATTCGATTGATTGATTGTCAGTGATTCGAGGCGCGACAACTAGTCCCGCAGGTTATTCGTCATTGAGTCGTTTACGTCGTCCCTTAAGTACATTGCAGTTTTCGCTCGGGAGAAGGCTGTGGTCTCCACCGCCGAATGGCGAGATCCAGTGCCGACCTGCAATCGGCTACCTGGGTTTCCCCAACTAGGTATCTCCCACAGTGGGGCACCGCCCCAGCCGGAACAAGCTCTAAGCTCCCGACCGGTCTCCCACCATGTGTGGTAGTGTAGTGCATGTTGAATTGAATTGAATTGAATTGTTGCCTTATTTTACGTGGCAAGGCTAAGGCTACGAGGCCCGCTCTTCCGTCTGACCACGCAAATTACCCTACGCTCTTTTCACAAACCAGCGGAGAAAGGAAGTCTTTCTTGGGCGACGAAACAGACGATTTGAATTTAGCTCAGAGGCGTCATTAAGTCTTGAAGATCTTTTACTTGCAAGTAAATCTACTAACATGGGACAGCTGACATTACTTCCCCTCCAATAGAAGACGTAAGAAGGATTTTTTCGCCCTAAAAACCCACGGCTTTGATCGGGTTTGAATCCAATTACTTGGGTATAAGAGTTCGATACGCTAACCACGTGCGGTATAGGGCAAGGAAGAGGAAGGAAAGATCGCGCGCGGTCCGTGGCCCGTTTGTTAGGGTACTGCTCCAGCATGCGCCTGGTGTTGATCGGAGAAACCACGGAAAACTACCGATCAGAACAGCCGGACGCTAGAATTCTCCTCCAGACAGCGACTGAATTCGAGCTAGCTGATAAGCTAGTGTCGAAAATCCTTTCACCGTCGGAACTTGAATCTAGGACCTCAGGCACTGAAGTCACATCACTTGATATCCTGACCCATTTCTCCGGGGATATTTTACTCGGATATGTGTTCACGATGTTATAAGAAGTGTGAATATCATATTTATAAAATATTGTAATATTTCCGTCTCCCTTTGGTGCTTCCATTTTAACGTTATACAAGGCGTATTTTCTTATTTTGTATTTACCACCTCAGGTAATTTAGAGAATTAACGCTTTCACTTGTTCAGCAGCAAGTTCCACTCCACGAAATCCATATTATCCCCTCTATTTTCGTAGTGTAACAATACCACTCAGCGGGACGATGGACCACTACGTGGTAGAACTATCAAACATAAATAATTTTGACACTTCAATTATTTCCCATCAGGAACAGAAATTTGGAAAAAATGCCATTAGAAACGCAATGAGGAAACACATGTTACTGATGATATTTCATTAGTATTTCCCAACTTTCAAATGCGTTAAGTAACGGTATACAACCCACTGCATTATATTCAGGCAATGTAATTATTTGAATTTCAAATGCACCGTCATTGAAAACGTTTTGTTCATTCCTTTAAACCGCTAAAACACTGCATACGAAAACAATAGAAATTTTGAGGAAAGCTCATGAATCTAAAGGTATATCACTTACCAAATTATCGTACGTGATAAACGCTATTGAAATTGGCGAAGCTCGCAGAGGCGGTATTTCATTACCAATATGTCCTCGGATACTACTTTCAAGCAGCGAAGAGTCCATTAATTTCCATTACTTCTCCATAACGGCTTCGGCATAAATTCAAAGATGTGTTTCCAGTCTGCATTCATTCACAATGAGCTGCCGCAGCGAGAGAGTTATGGTGGCAATAACTCAGCGCGAGCGCTCACCGCTGTGGAGACAGCTGACGGCCGCGCGGCGCCATCCCCGTTCTCATCGATCAGATGCTTCGCCACCGCTCCCCCGCCCCCTCCACCCCCGGTCAACCGCCGCCCTCTCCACACGTCGCGACACTGCGGGCTCGCACTGTGCCACATTGAAGGCTTAGAATGCAAACACGAAACGACTGAATCGGCAACGAAAATAAGTGCAGGTTTTATTTGTTTCTATTTTTCGCCTGCCGAAATACTTTGATGTCTGTAGAAAAGGGATATTTATTCTTCTAATACTTAGAAATAGCATTATTCTATTTTAAGTGCCCAGCAGCACATACTCTCTCACATTATTCTATATTTGTAATTTTCGAACATTCAGAGAGGTCAAAATTGTAGAGCACAAATGAAACCCGGTCAGTGTCAAAATGTGAGAATTTGCATTTTGTACTGAAAAGCGAGGTAAGTGTCAAGCGAAATCGAGCCATCTCCTTGGTGTTCTCCATCGGGGGTCTACATTGTCGCGACTAGACTGCGCATCAGTCAAGGCCCGCGAGATTTTGAAACATTTTTCTTAGTTATCTCGGAATTCAATTTGAGGTATTTTGCTCTCTTTTCACTTACTATCTATAATTAGTTTTGCGCCATTCCTTCATGCGTGCCTGGTTTGTATCTGAAAAGAAAATTGAAGAATAAAATAGCAGCGATTTTCGAAAAAACATTATTTTTATAAATTGCACTAATTTCAATCACAAATCACGCAAAATATACTCGTTTATTTTAAAAAATGTACATGGCCTTTTCTAAAGAGTTCTTTTTTAGAACAGAGTTGGTTTAATACATAGCCTTTAGCTCCATTTAAAACATTATTGCGTGTAAAAGTTTTGCAATTTTCGAAAATACGTTGAATTTGCCGGAAATGAGGCAGATTCCACATTTTACCGTTTTTAATACATACGAAGATATATTTTACGAAAAAAAATAAAGCCATTTCTGAGGAAATAATTGCTAAAAAAATTACAAATTATCTCTATTACATGCAAAATTACGTCAAAACTATTCATCGTTTCGAAACATTGTACATGACTTTATTAGGTCTTTAGAGAACAGATATCATTAAGAAAAAAATCTCTGTCTTCAACACTGTAGTTGTAAGAAGACGCCAAGTTAGGGATTTCAAAGAAAATTAGTTCGCGCCATTCTCTTAAGCGTCCTTCACGCTATTCGACGTCAAAGTTTAATAAAAAAATAGTCACTTTGGAGAAAAGACTGAAAATGTTGAAGCTTCTTATAAAGTTCCCCCGAAAATCAAATTTTACCTTTCAAACTCAGAGGGCTACGAGTTCACTTAAATGGATATGCGAGTTTCAATTTTGGGGAAAATTGTCTGATTGGTTTGGACACTACGTTTTGCCGATAATAATGTTTTAGGAACCAAGAATGACAAAACATGGATTCTGAATAAATGTGTTGGAGGACGAAAATACTGGTGAAGCATCCTGTACAAACGATATTGTATGGATTTATATATTTTTACAGCAGTGGTGACGGTAATGATGGGGTTAGCGAGTGGCTCCCGCCGCCACTTTAAAATGGCTGTATCTTAATTAATATGTGGTACAAACGAATATTCTGGTGGATACAAACCGATACAAACAAGATACAAACGAATTACAATGTTTCTCCATTTTTACTTTCTCGCACTTACTAACGTGAGAAGAGAAAGTATTGTAATCGTGCGCCGGGAACCGGTGAATTTTCAACACAAAAATTCTTATTCCTGGATTCTGTAAACGAAAACGTGGATAAATCCGGTTTCTAAATTTAGAAAAGATTTCCTCTAACACGTGGTATAGTCAGAATCCATTTATTTGCGTCCTTCATACCCAAAAATCGATTGACGGCAAAACGTCTGTCTGTCCGTCCGTCTGTGCATAATGCTAATATAAACCGTACATCCGATTTTCTCCAAAATTGATATTCATCAATCGTTCTAGCTGATGTCGCGGCCACTGGGATTTGAAGCCTATATTTTAATATTTGGGGGTACTTAACATGAATGGGGACATTTTCAAAATTTTCAAAAAATGGTCTCAAATTTTTTTTATTATATTTTAATATTGAATCATGGAAAGGACGCTTAAGAGAATAGTACAGGTCTGAATTTTGTTGACATCCGCTAGTTTTCAAAAATTGGGAAAAAATTTTAAAGCTTCAAAATTGGAGATAGAGAAGAGATGTTTGTCTCAGACATGTACAAAATTAGATCTTTAAATATTATCATGTACAATTTTTGGAAAAACGAGTTGTTTTTGCGTTATTTCCGTTCAAAAAGTGAAAAAAATGAACCTGTACACTGTACCTGTGCATGTGAATCAGTAAGAGGAAGTCTTGTCATTAAATAGTTATTTTTGTTGTTGATAAAGACTTTCATTTGCCATAGGGAGAAGTTGTCGACAAGAAGTCGATGACGTATCTGTGACGGTTGAGACGTTACGTTGATTATTTCAGATTTCAGATTTATTAGAAAAAAATAAATTAAAGAAATTAAAAGCTGTATGTGACATTGTGTGGTTATTCGTGACCAGAATCCTTCGAGATGAGCTCAATGACTGAACATTTTACATGAGAACATTAATTCATAGAGACGGTTTCCAGTACAAAAGAATCTCGAGTACTTTTATTTTTTTCATAAGTAACTAGAAACTCAAATGTGTTTACAGTCTCCTTTTAGAAATAAATGTCAGGCCGGACGGAAACTGAAAATGTAGGTAAAAAGTTTCACAAATCAAGTTCTAAAAGTCGTAATAGGCGACAGTAGGATGTCTGCTTTAGATTTAATATAGAGATGTTACTTCTCATTGAGTTGAAGTTCATTGAAAATTACTGCTGTCATGAGGACGTACAAATTACTTTTTAATTGTTTCTTGCAAGGTTTTCCTTTCCAAATAAATTAGAACCCAAGTTTTGTCCCTTTTTGCTTTACTTGTACTAAATTTTATGAATGAATTTTATTTTAGTTTACACTGTAAATTAACAACCAAAACGTTTTTATTTTTTAGGAGGCTAAGGCATCAGACACATCTCCAAGGAAAATGGGAGAAATACAAACACTAGTACTTCACTTCACACATTGCCAGAGGGCTATAGTAGCTATTACAGGTACTTCAAAAACTATCATTAAAAGAATGAAAATGAAAATTGATGAGCTCAAACCTCTTGAAGCAGACCGCGAGGGTAAATATGGCAGGAAAAGGATGAGCAGTTATCGCACCGATCGTAGAATCAGGGATATCTACCGCAGAAATCGTAAAAAGTGTTTTGGCCTGATTGCGATGATAAACGCCGATGACGTAACAGTTTCCAAAATAAGTCTGGCGACGGTTGGTTGAAGAGATCCTGATATGTCGTGGCCCTATCAAAAAACCACGCGTCAACCAAGCCATGAAGAAGAAGCGACTGCAATTGGCCAGACCACTCTGAAATAGGATTATTGTGGACTCGGCAATCTTTTTATGTATTTAAATCTCTAGTGCAATTCATCAATAATGGTTTTTGTAATATTTCACAGATTTTCTTCTCTGACGAATCAACGTTTAAAATTTTGGTCGATTAAACTTCTTGTATGTGCTTTAGTTTGACATGTAATGCTAATTATAATTTGTAGAAAGTCAATATTATCGTGATCAAAACTATTTTTTAATCAAAAATATTTCTGTTTTAAAAGGCACATGTGAACATCATTTAGATGATCGAGGATACTTACCCGAAATGTTTCTAACAGGCTTACGTTTCATCAATCGCTCTTATACCATTAAAGGTCAGCATCTTCAGACATTTCTGCAGTTTTCGTGAAGCAGCAAATCATGTTCGAGATTCCACAGATATACGCAATCTTACGGATACGCAATGGAAGTGTACACTTCCATTGATAAGAGAGCAGTTTAATGATCTCACTGGATTCTACGAACCCATTTCCATCTGGTGGATATTTCTCCAATGTAGATCTTATGGTATTTTTGTGCAAAATACGACAAGGATTATTGGACGAATATTTAGGGTTATATTTCGTTACTTTATCAAACAAGCAGTTAGCTTAGCTGTGACAATCGCCCGAGCTTAGCTTATGATAAGATTTGTGACACAAAATACCGAGTTCAAAGTAATAACGCAAGAGAAATTCATTAATCGCCATGTCACAATTCGCAAATCAGCTTTACAATACCGATCCTAATGCCGAAAAGCAATTGTGTGTATTGACGGCAGGTATTCGCATATTCATAAAAGCTCCAACTTTCGTACTGAACTGTTCTACCGGAACTCTTTGAAGGATTCTCAGCGAATTGTGTTGCTATTAGCTGCCCAGAGTAGCAAAAAAGTCACAAAATCTATGGCGTCACATCTGCTTCGCTTTTTTTCGTTTTCTAAATGTTTAGAAAACACCTAAAACGTACACCTTTTGTAGTTTGCTCACAACGTTGCCGTCTTAGACGTCTTAGGCGGTAACACATACGTGGTAAGTTACGTAAGTTTCGCATCAATAACTTCTATTTTTGATAGAAATAAAAATAAGTAACTTCTCGACTTAATCATTATTTACTCCAACACTCTTTTCACATTTAAAGACTTGAAATGAAAAAGGATGTGAGTGCCATTTCTGTTAAATTTACGTTTTCACTATAATAATAATAATGAATGAATCAAGCCCTATTACATAAATAAGACGCATTTCTTGATAGTGTTACGGGGTGATTATAAATGACAGGGATTGTGTGTGCCAAGAGGTTTAACGTGTGTATAAACTCATTTTTCTGAAAAGTATGAAAATGGCACTAACATCCTTTTTTATTTCAAGCCTCCATTTGTATATTATCATTTCTAGGCCTTTGAAAAAATATTCGACATTTTTGTTCGCAAGCTACTCAGAAGCTGTTTTCACACCATTCTCGTGTGAAACTTTTCTTCTCCGATGACTTTTCTTCAGTTTTAATAAATAGAAGGCAATCTGGACTGTAGTAAAGGATCCAACTCCTTGAAGCCAGAGTCATTCCAAGCCAACATCAATCCAAGTAGTAAGCACAGATGCGTTGCCGTAAAGAAGCTAAACACCTGAGATCTCACCCACCACATCCGACTCACGAACCCCTCTCTCCCCCGAACTGAGAGAGATGTCGGCTGCAAACTTAGAGTATTCCAACTACTCGCTACAAGACTATCAACTGCTCAGAAGGTTTTCTTATTGATGAGCTGAACCTTGGTTCGCCCCGAAGTTTGGGCCCACCGGCTTCGCAAAGAGCATACGCGCTGCCTCTGGCGCCGCCGCCGCCGCGGGCGCACTTTCTGAACGCGCCCTAATCCGCCCCCGCGCCGCCGGCGCAGCGCAGGCGGCGGGGCGCGTTTCATAATTCAGCGCCGCACGACGCGACGCCCCGGCGCAGGTGGCGCCCGTGAACCGGGTTATGCATGTGCGGAGCGCGAAATGGCGCGGGCCCCTTCGACCCCCAACGGGCGTTTGTTAGAAGACGTCCGCCATTTTGCCTCGATTTGGATCCAGTCCACCAGAATCAGCATTCAATGAGCACCAAGCATCCAAAAGGAAAGTAATATTAATTTTAACTAGGACATTTCATGTATTTTATACCATTTGGATTGTATAATTCCAAAAAACTGTAACAAGTATTGTACTTCAGCTTCTGGGTCAATGACCCCCATCTCGATCACGTTTTCGTGCGCTTTCCCTCATCCTCGAGCAAATACTGAGATGGCCCCTTGTTTTGCTTCAGAACATAAATGTAACTTCAAATTAACTTCCCCCCTAGCACGTCACACACAGTTTTAACTGTTTTTGACATAAATAAATAAGATAAGAAAATAAGAATATATATGACAACTCTACATAGAAACGAACTCTGAATTTACGCTCAAAATAACCTTCTTTATTGGAATCTACGTTCATTAAACAACATTCGTACTGCCTCCCGAATATTTTTATTACGTAAAATTTGAAAATATTCATCTAGAATTTTGTAAAGAAATTTATTTTAATATTATAAATTTAAACAGCACGTTTCTCAAGCAAATAACTTTCTGTCAGTTTATATTCGAAACATTCATCGTTTGTACTGAAGAAAGTAAATGGACGCGCACTGTAAGAACCCCCACACGGAGTTTACAATATATTAATTCCATTATTTTGTGATTCTCAGTAACTCACAACAAGGTATTGACCTCTATTAGGGGAAAAAAGCGTCTAAACCTCTGTAATCGTGTCGTCATAAATGAAAAAGTCTAACTTTTTCAAGATTTTCATAAGAAAAGTGTTGACGCTCTTGTATGATATTCTCGTTTCGATGTAGCTATTACTGGTAATAAAAATTAAAATTTGAAGAAAACTTCACTTTCTATCTAAAACATTAAAAAACGATGCGTTCCCTTTTTGACAGATATGATGATTAGGCAAAAATAATTTTAGTAAATTTTAAAGATAATTATATGATTAATCAATATAAACACGTACTTGAACGACATTATTTTAAATTTTAATAAAATCATAACAATGAGAAGCGCAAAACGGTAATCTTTTTCTGACAGAGCTGCAGTAATTGTATGAGTAATTGTAAGCTGTATGAATTTGTAGCAGGGTGCCGAATCGTGCATAAAAAATGTATTCTTAATATAAGTCTAATCACCATTCTTAGAGCTTCGAGCTGTGACAGTAGCATAGTTTCTACTTCGCTTTTGAATTGCTCTTAATTGTAGAGCTAGAATATTATTTTAAGATTATTAAAGAATAGTAAAAAACTCGCCCTAAATGGCAAGTCTTGTACAAACAGTTACGAGCAACGTGTTCTTGTTTTCCGCACACATAACAAGTTTTCTTGTGTTCTTTAGCCGTAAAAACAACATTTGTTTCTCCGTGAAAATATTGCGTTCCTCGTTTACCTTCGAATCTAACTAAAGATTCTTTCATTTGTTCAAATGATATACTAATATTCGCAAATAAAGCTGTAACTACTTCATCGTAGTGTTTTGGAAGCCCATTCAACAAGTAATGTGTCAATTCAGAGCCGTCAATACTCGTACCATGTCCCTGAATCTCACATCGAATCCCTTGAACTCTTGTCAAAAAACTGTTATTTTCCTCTCTATATTTCTATTCTTGCAAGTTGAATTAATACTTAAATTAATATCTTTACTTTTCTGAATGCCCTCGTGATGTTTGCGTAGATACTCCCACAAATCCTTCGCTCTATCCATCCCACGGCAAGTCATGAGTTTTTCGTTTCACAAAGCCATAAACAACGAACCCATCGCTTCGTCGTTCCTTCGGTGCCAGTGTTGCCACACATTCCAGCACTATTCGTTGTCCGCGGCACATTTCAGTTCTTCCACAGTAATGTTTCATCATATAATTGTTTTGAAAGTAGTAGCATTGACATCTGCATGCTCCACATCATATAGTTATTATTGATAAGCTTATCAATCTTCTTTCCTAAAGCCATCGTAACGTTATCCATCTTGATTATTAAGCCATGTTAATGACACAAACACGTAAATCATATGATCGCAAAATCACGCTCTGATAAAAGATTTGTCGTTACTCTTCTTCCAAAAGTCAGCATGCGACAGATAACAATTTTTAATACTTTGACCAACGTAATACATTGTACAGATCCGTTACAAAAACTTTGTAACCGAAGGAACCGGTGGCACCATAAACTCCGGATATACCCAAAGTTTTTTTTAGCTTAATTAATAAAACAATCTATCAATTGTTAAGCTTTACTTAGAAACGCATGCCTCTTCTTTTGTCATGTCTCGCGTTCAACCAACAGCCCACCCTACACGTTCTGAGTTGTTCGCTGCGATTGGCTGGTTTCTGAGTCGCTATTTCGTGGCCAACATTCAATTTTTCAATTTTCGTAAATGTACTTTCTGGGTGCCATAATGAGAAGTAAACACTTAAAAGTTATCTGTTTTTTGGCCTTCCTGTCGCGAGGCATTGCGAGGCTTTGCGAGGCTTGTGAAGTTGGTACTTCCCCGTTCGGGCTCGGCGCCGAAGTGAGAGCCGTCAAGCCAAGGTGAAGTTTTAAAGTGTGCTGTCTTTGTACGTTTATTGTTTTCTTTGAAATTGGTAATTTTTATCCTTTATGAATGTATTTTTCATAGCAATTAGTTTTGGTGCACAAATCAATTCACAGTTCCTAAAAATTGCCACTTTATCTATTGCTGCGAATTTTAGTTTGATTGACAATAACTTCAAAATTTGAATTGGCTTTTAAAACATTGACGGGTTTCTACGGGCTTGAGGTGCGGCGTCTTCTGTTAGAGTCTTAATGTTCATTATGTTCCAACAAGTTTGAGCTGCAACAAAGTGCAACTCTTGACACAAAAATTGTTTTTTCTTTAGACATGCATCGTTTCAGAAACGAAGTGTTATTCGATTTATGGCGTACAGTTCGTGATAGAGATGCTAACGATAGATTAAGCTACTTAACGACTAAATAATTGAGAATATTAAAAATAAAGCAAATTCATTGAATTAATAGAAAATTTGGCACAAAATTGGCCGTTTCTACCCAAATTTTCAAAAAAAGTTGGTATAAAGATAAACGTCAAGATTATTTCTATTTAGAAAAATTTTGTTGTGGCTTAATGCTAAATTCATCATCAAGATAAAACCTATGCTATCATTTTCATCATCTGCTCAACATTTCCTTCTGTTTTGTGAAAAATCAATTAGGACACAAAGGCGGGAACCTTTCCAATGGTGACATAAACGTGTCTGATTTAATTGCAGACGCAGCTAGCATTGCAGCACGTTATAAAAAAATGCGAAAAACAGTTTTTTTAAATATAGACTATAAATAGATAAAAAAGCAAGTAGACTGTGTTCCAAGTGAAAAACGTTTTTGTACACACTTGAAGAAGCGCTGGAGCTTATTTCAAATAATTTAAGTATTCACCAATATTTCAGTATAAGAAGTAATTTATTTTAGAGAATAATTTAAGAACGCAACATTGTTTGGAACACAATGACAGTGTACCTATCCCGACTACAAGAACATTTGGAATTGTAAATATATATGTGGATATTTTAAATATACTTTAAATATTGTACAGACTCTTACTATCAAGGACATTAGTTGCGGTACCTGCTTTACAAAATATTTTGGAACACACATCGAAACGATTAGTGTTGGACATGAAGCCATTCAGCATATTGACTGTATGGGAAATGTTAGCAATATTAATGCATACGTTATTTGTAGTTATAGTTTGGAAGGCATTTTGGGCTTACCAATGTTTATGCAAAAAAATCGATATTCCTGGCAATCATTCCAGTGCTTCGTATGCAGCCATTCTGATATCACTCCGTTTACAGACAAAAGATGATGCCAACTAAATATATAGGATTACCATTAGGTTATTTTCGAGAAGAGGGTTCATACTCGTAAGTAAGTAATAAAATGTATAAATATGATCGATAACATAGGGCAAGAAAAAGCGCCTGGCAGAATAATTTGGAATGCATTTTCAATAAAGCAATCAACGCTCAGTTACAGTGATTTCTAGCATTTATTTAGAAAATAGGAATAGAGGCCAAAACAATTTAGTCTTTTTGAAATAATAGCTATGGTGAAAAAGAACAAAGAAAACGCGAAAGTCACAGAGAATATGTAATAGAAGAAGAAGAAGACGACGAAGAAGAAGACGGAGAAGAAGACGAAGAAGAAGACGAAGAAGACGGAGAAGAAGACGAAGAAGAAGACGGAGAAGAAGACGGAGAAGAAGACGGAGAAGAAGACGAAGAAGAAGACGAAGAAGAAGACGAAGAAGAAGACGGAGAAGAAGATGGAGAAGAAGACGAAGAAGACGGAGAAGAAGACGAAGAAGACGAAGACGACGAAGAAGAAGACGACGAAGAAGAAGACGACGAAGAAGAAGACGACGAAGAAGAAGACGACGAAGAAGAAGACGAAGAAGAAGACGAAGAAGAAGACGAAAAAGACGAAGAAGAAGAAGACGAAGAAGAAGAAGACGAAGAAGAAGAAGACGAAGAAGAAGAAGACGAAGAAGAAGAAGACGAAGAAGAAGAAGACGAAGAAGAAGAAGACGAAGAAGAAGAAGACGAAGAAGAAGAAGACGAAGAAGACGAAGAAGAAGAAGACGAAGAAGAAGAAGACGGAGAAGAAGAAGACGGAGAAGAAGAAGACGGAGAAGAAGAAGACGGAGAAGAAGAAGACGGAGAAGAAGAAGACGGAGAAGAAGAAGACGGAGAAGAAGAAGACGGAGAAGAAGAAGACGGAGAAGAAGAAGACGGAGAAGAAGAAGACGGAGAAGAAGAAGACGGAGAAGAAGAAGACGGAGAAGAAGAAGACGGAGAAGAAGACGGAGAAGAAGACGAAGAAGAAGACGAAGAAGAAGACGAAGAAGACGAAGAAGAAGACGGAGAAGAAGACGAAGAAGAAGACGGAGAAGAAGACGAAGAAGAAGACGAAGAAGAAGACGAAGAAGAAGACGGAGAAGAAGACGAAGAAGAAGACGGAGAAGAAGACGAAGAAGAAGACGGAGAAGAAGACGGAGAAGAAGACGAAGAAGAAGACGGAGAAGAAGACGGAGAAGAAGACGGAGAAGAAGACGGAGAAGAAGACGAAGAAGAAGACGGAGAAGAAGACGGAGAAGAAGACGGAGAAGAAGACGAAGAAGACGGAGAAGAAGACGGAGAAGAAGACGAAGAAGACGAAGAAGACGAAGAAAACGAAGAAAACGAAGAAGAAGACGAAGAAGACGAAGACGAAGATGAAGAAGAAGAAGATGAAGAAAGGTGCAAAGAGAGAGAAGATGATTTGAATAATCGTAAAAACATTTTGAAAGATTCCAGTAGATTATAATAGAATAAATAGTGATTAGAATAGAATGGATTAGATTAGAATAAATAGATAGTGAATAGTAGGAGTTAAGCTGGCATGTATTTATTCAACATTTTAGTTAAAAAAATAAATTTTTTGTGAATTTTGAACTGGTTTGTAAAGTATTATGTGTGGTTTTGTTGTTTTAATGCGTGAGATGCATGACCACTTTTAACATGCTTTTTCACAATTTAGTTATTAATTTTGGCCACAATAATGGGTCTCGGAAACCATAATGCGATTGGCTGATTCGCCATCCGTACCCCTTTTTAAAGGTTCAACTCCTTTAGGGCCTGATAATGGCGTCCCCCACTATGTCCCACCACGTCAAATAAAAGCTTGCCGTTATTCATTGAGCGCCGTCTCTTCTGTATATCTCTGCCTGCTCTATCCACATGATTGTGTATGTATTCATGAGGTGTGAGTAACGATAACGATGCGGAATGTACCGCCGACAGGTGGTGATAATCGAGGCGTTCAACTGAGTGCACCGATTCGGCGAGCCCGGCAGCGTGCGTGAAGTGAGATCGCTCAACACGCGCCAGCGAAAAGTTCTCTGTTTCTCTTCTGCCTCCATCGTTTTCTTCAACCTCATTCGTCTCTCAGATTCTTACCCCTCTTAATATTTCTACTTTTACTTTTTCTTACACCTCTTTTGTCTTTATTTCTTAATTTCAATAGCGGAATATTCTATGTTTTTGGGTAGGGTATTTTTGCAAAGGGTTTTTTGTAGTAAATTTGGACAGGTTTCTGGTAAGTTTGTATATTAAAAATAAGTATTGCGTGTCACAACTAAACTATCTGGTTATGGCTTGTGAAATGCAGAATTGGGATACTGTATTGTTTTGAAAGGAGTCTAATTACATATGTTATAATTATTCAATAAGTTTCGTTAATGACAATTATATAGAGCTAACCCAGCCGATCTGATTGTGCGAGCTGCGGTTAGATGAAGCACAAGGATTTTACGGCTTTTGGTGCAATCATTTAAAAAGAAGCTTCTACGTCCCTACATACTGAACCAAATGAGTTCAGGAGGATTTTGTTTTTTGATGGGAGTGGGAGCGAAGACAGGAGAAAACGGCATCTTCCTAGGAAAGATAAAATTAGAATTTTACAATGTTTGGCACCTTGCATTTAAACAAAGTGACATTTCTCCGTCAATATGTAAGTTGTTACCATATTATGCGTTCGCATTTTATAATGGTGTCTAACCTGTAATGCACGATTATAAGCCCTCCTTGAGACAAATCAGGTCTACGCTCGTGCACTTTTTAGTAAGGCGTGACCGAGATAGTATAATTTGGAGTATCTCTCGCGACGTTCAAAGCAAAACCAGTGGTGTTCGAACTGCAGAAACTTTTTCGCATCAATGGAAACAGCTACATTACATTAAAATTTTGCAATTCTGCGCTGCTAACACTTCAGCTACTACTTGAAAACGTCCAATTCAACTTATTCATAAAAAGTTGTGGAGCATATCTGCTTTCATTTCGTTAGTCAGGAGCAGAAATCCGGCAGGCGTCAAGACGCCTCTTTCAATGCAGACTTTTTTGTGGGAATTTCTTGAAAACGGAAGCGGCTTCTAGAGGCCTTGTTGGAACGCAAACCAAGGCTACACATTGAAAGTGATTGCGAACAAGACTGCTCTCATACTGTTAAGAGAGTGTTATTCGTCATACAAATCAGTGCATTATTAAAAATCCGAGTCTCAGACTGGGTATACTCTATGAGATTAGCTCGTAGTCTCGACGGGGACATTGAAAAACGAGCAGAAATAAACACGAGACAAATAAAATTGTTTCTGATGTATTTAGTGTTGGTAAAAAGTTTCTAACATTTGTACTCGTATGTGCTGGGCAACGAGCTAGAGAAACTCTCTAACTCATTCGTTCTGGCAATGCCATTGTTACATTCCAGGGAGCCGAATCGTGTATCCCCAAAGAGGTTACATTGCTTCAAAGCACGGGAGCCTCCGGAACTTTTTAATGCTCTCCCAAACCAGCTGGAAAACTATTTCGTAGCATCAACGTAGTAAGTTGCATGGCCAGGGAGCGCGTTAACCGCGACTTCATTTTGGCCTTGACCGGAATGCGGACAAAGCTTGAAGCGGGGGGGGTAGAGGGAGGCTGTTGAGGCTGGGAAGGATGGTGAGCGAGAGGGGGGGGGCGGGCGCCGCGGCGGAAATGAGACGCTGTGGTGGCAGCCCCCCTGCCCCCCCGTCCGTCTGCCCACCCATCCCCACCACCGCCCCGCACCGAATGCGCGGGACCACAAATGACACCACAAGCCCTAGTAGCAAATTCCGCCGCTTCACCGGGAAACGTGGCAACTACGCATTGGATAGCACTGGTTACGGAAGACAGAGTTTTCAACGACTGAATTTCATCTCCTTCGTCAGTACAACTATGTAAATTAGATCTACACAATTCGATACCTCTTAGTATATAAGATGTTTCTGAACTTTATAATCTACTCTAACAAAGTATTATTTTCATAATAGGCTCTCTCAAAAGCCGACCTACACGTCTCACCCTGCTCGTCTAAGTATTTTTTGTTGGCCCGTCATGACAAAGTTTTAAATGGAAATCAATAAAATGGATAAAGAAATGAAACATTGCATTTTTTATTTGAATTTTTATTTATTACGATTACTAAACTTCACTTACAGTAGTGTTTGATCCCATTTACTTTCGTTTTCAAACCTTGTCCCTCATTAAAGTTATATAGTAATATCAGAATTTATAGATCTTTCAAAACATTAATTGCAGTATGTTCTATAATTAATAACAGTTCAAGTTCAATGAGATACGTACTCTACTGTCTGAGATACCTACTCTGAAATCGTTGGCAAGTATGTCAGCAGAGTTGTGATTTCTCAACCAGCTGCCGTAGGAATGGCATTTCGCTCTCCTTTCATTTTCAGATTGCGGTGTATGCTTGTGTAGAGAAAATTACAGTAGAATCAATTCCTTTCCTTTAGTGAATTAAACCAACAAAAATTAATGTTAACTTATAAAAAATTGATATTCATTCATTGAAAAGTAGTAAATGGTAAGAATGAACGTGAATATTCTGAAAGCACGCTTTATTGACCCGCAAATTATTCAAGACAAATATTTGGAGCACACAATTTCTTTTCAGACTTTGTCTTAATGGTAAATGCAAAGCGGAAGTTATCCCAACACTTTTCAATACGACGCAGTGTTGGGGTTGCGAAATATTACTTAGATGAATTGGGAGAGCATTAGCAGAATCTGCAACGAGCATCGCCTTTTGTGTTCTTATCAGACGAGAGAGTTCTGGAAAAACGACACATAATTGACAAAGGTTAGTACTACGCCGAAAAAATCAATGAGTATTGAAGAGGTTGTCATGGTTACCTCTGTCCGGACGAAAATAAACGTTCTCCTTACGAATTTCACGCTTGGTGCTTATGCACGCCGCGCTTGGCGTTTGAGGGGGCTACGTGGGCTACAGAAATGTGCTGGGAATTGCTTGCCAATGTACTGAATAAAACTTTTCATGCTCACAATACACGCTTCATTTAGCTTCTCTGCACGATCGTTGCAAAACTGCTCGCGGCTCCTGATTTTCATAACAACGCGAGCTCGTCGCGTCAGATGTGAAAAAAATGGATTCCGGGAAATCTGACAATGAGTAAATCTTTCGTCGCGGCGCCCCAGGATGTTGCAATCTATTGGTGACTTTTCGAACCAGCTGAAGCAGTTCAAAGTCAATTTCAAAGAGCTTTGTATCAAATAAATTTTCCACTATTATCGAGAGAATTTGCGGGCTTTTTAGGCCAATCTATCTCGAAGGCGCCAAGTTTGGAATGAATAATCTTTTCTTCTTAAATGCCTCCAAAGAGTAGTGAAACCGAAATGTTGAATTAATTTGGCTGCCCATGTACCAATAAGCAGTGACGTTGATGGACTGCGATAAGTCTCGGTGAGAAGTAAGAATTGAGAAGTGACCACCTTCCTGTTTCATTTTAACGGTTTTCGTCTTCAGGCTCAGTCAAGAGTTTCGAACCTTCCCGAAAATGCGGAGTAGACAGTTTGCGTCAGTAATGGTGGAGAATGTCTCCGTTCAGATCAACAAGCTTCCGAAGTAGCTTCCAAGGTGCAAGTAACAAAGTTTTCATTTCTGCTAAGTTATGATTTTAAAATTACTTAAAACATGAAGATTTTTGCTACTACTGAAAAGAAAAGAGATTCTCACTTAGAGGGAAAAATAATTTTATATCTCAAAGTTCTCAATATACAAAGCCAATAGAAACCTAAACAAAGGATGAAGGAGTGCCAAAAGCCATCAATAAAAATATACATTACCCAACAATTATTTCTTGATCTGGTAATATATAAATTATTTCCATTAAATTAGAAATGAAAAATAAAATATGGACTATAATTGCAGAATACAATCCTCTAAATCATAAACTAGACCTCGATAACATTAGTAAACTATTTCAACTAAATAACACTATACTACTAGGGGACTTGAATGCCAAAATACCAACTGAGGTTGTTTGAACACCAACACTAATGTGAAAATATTAGCTCCAATATTAAACCGCACTACTCTCAAATTAATTTCACCTCCAGGCTCCACATATTACCCACATGATCGCTTAAGAAATTCTCGATATCTGAATTACTAATACAAAAATTAAACTACACACTACTACATTATTCGAACTAGACTCGGATCACATTCCAGTTTTAATAACCACACAGTAAATACTCCCATCGCAAGCCCGAGTACCAATTCCAAATACGTTAAAAGTTGACTGGAAAAAATTCCAAATGTTAATTAGCTAAAAAATAAAATTTAAAATTCACTCCAACCCACTGAAATAGAACAATCAATCAACAGACCAACCACCATAATACACACCACAATTAAAGAGAACAAATTAAAACCAAGGAATACAAACGAAGATAAACAATATAAACTTCCGCCAGAAATAGTAAATCTAATACAAATCATAACAAAATCTGCAGACTGTGGTCTCAACTAAAAACACCACGGCTAAAACTAGAACTTGACATTCTAATAAACATTGTACGTAAATCAATCAACAACTTCAACAATCAGCTTTCCCAAACACTAATCCAATCATTAAACACTTACAACAAATCCATTTGGCAATTCACAACCAAAATATTAAGAAAAAATACCATCCCCCCACCAGACACCCACACAGGAAAAATGCTCAGAAAAACAAAGAGCTAGCTAATTACTTTGTATCCACATTCACCCTGAATAATATGAAACCTCACCCTAGTACCCCCATCTCACAAACAGCAAACAGTTAACAAACAGACTTATGACCTACATCATAAAATACACTGCACATCACAAAAAAAAATCATCAAATTACTACGTGTCAAGAAAGCCCCTGGACATAATACTAAAGAACCTTCTCCAAACAGCCATTGAATATTTGACCAATATCTTCAACTCTCACCTCAGACTTGGTTACTTACTGCAAGTGTTGAAACATGCAATCATTATTCCTATACAAATCAACCAAGAATGCATCCCTAACCAACAGTTACCGATCAATCATTCTGCTATCCCACGCTATCTAAATTATTATAAAAATTATTATTAAAACGATTCAAAACGTCTCCACAACACAAAGGCCACAACCATGGAACAAACGGGATTCACAGAAAAAGTGTTCAAACATCAACTACTCAGAATAACTTAAAACATCCATACGGCATTCCAAAAACACTTTCATACAATAGCAATCTTACTCGACATTTCTCAGGTCTTCGATAGCACCAAGCTCTAAACAATAAAATAAAATAAATAGGCACTCCACATTATCTTACACAAATCATTTACAGCTTCGTCGACAATAGATCTTCTGCCGTTACAGTTGATAAACGTCACTCTAATCCAATTGCGGTCAAAGCAGGCCTTCCCCAAGACTCGCCGTTATCTCCTGCTCTTTATAACATACTTAGTCGACCTACCGAAACGTAGTAAAATAAAAAACCACCAAATTTGCAGATAACACGGCTATATATTCATCAGGTCCCACCATAAATTCAATAAAACTCGATCTTCAATTATGCTTACACCAAATTGACAGCTGGGCAGATAAAAATAAAATTAAAATCAATCCGTCAGAAACAGCAGCAAAAATATTTTCCTTAGACCTTACGTCCCCTCACCCCCTTACAGATGAATCAATAACCTGTACAATGGCATCTTCATAATAAACCCATAAAATGTCCAGGCCTTTTCTTAGACACCCGACTCAATGGGAAAAACCCTATAGACCATAAACTTATACAAGCAAAATAAAACTACAACAACTAAAACCAATAATAAATGGATCAGCTTAACAACCAAACAATACTGCTTAATGTTGTATAAAAAAATCATAGAACCTCTGCTATTATATGCATGACCAGTTCGGATCAGCGCAGCCAAATCTAATACAAAAAAGCTCCAAGTAATCCAAAATCAGTTCCTCGCACCATCACGAATGCCCCATGGTAACTTTCCAACACCGAACTCTATAAAGAATTCCAGCTAGAGCCGATACCCAACCACAATTTTTTTATATCCGCCCATTTCTATCAGAACTTCACAAATATACCCAATATATTCTGCCAAAATCCAATACACAGAACCCGCATCAAGAATAATTTCCTTTCCATATATTACTAAATAAATTCTCAGCTCTCAAACCAAAGTAAAGATATTATATGAAGATACTGCTACCACCCTAGTGGTAATGTAAGTTGTATTTTAAGATTATTAGTACGATTATTGTAAGTTAATTATAAGTAGATATAAGCAACTATAACAAATGTGGAGTGTATTAAACACTGATCTTTGCATTGTTCTATCCAAAAGGAAATAAACTAAAAAAAACACTGAAACGAGAAATAAAAGTAAAAATTATTTTGTTAGATCTGGTATAAATCAACAATGTATACAAAACAATATAAAATTAAAACATGAATAACATTTGACACACAGAAGCAAACAACTAAATCACTGTCATGAATATAAATGCATGCATCTGTTTTGGAGACCATGGATGAACCTGGTTTGGAATAACTGTAACAATCTTAAAAAAGGTATTTACATGTAGGTGGCTAATGCACAAGTCCTGATGCAGCGCCATGTGATTTAGCGTCCCGCGCCAGCCAAGGCCATGCGCAGAAGAGAACACCGGGTCGTTCTTTGAAACATTGAATGTCCTCTTGTTTTAGTATGATCTATAGCTGAAATATCGCTCTTTTGTTAGTTTTCACTGGACCTGAATTTTCAAAATCTAGAGGCCACAGTTCCGAGTTTTCTTTGTGTCTGGAAGTCATAATTGCACCGCTACAAATCACAGTGTGTTCTGCTAATGAGGTTGGGCGACTCATAAAAGGCAAAGGGAGCGCGCGAACCCACGAAACGAACAAAGCACACGTGGCTTGCGCTCTGCTTTCATGCCGCGCGAATTTATCCAATATTCGAGAAAATAGGGATGTATATTAAAATCCCGATATCGGGATTTCGAGTGAATAGAGGACGGCTTCCTTTGTATACGAAGTTATTTTGCAATAAAATTAATGGCGCGTTTATAGCGTATTCAGATTTGCTACTGCATTAACGCCGCTCTGAATACGACCCGTTTTGACCCAAGAAGACAGTACCTAGCTCGTGTTCCTTACTACTTCCGAAAATTAAATTAAGTTTATGAGGCACTATTTATTCATTTATTCAGGTTGAATCCGCAGTGGCGGATGTAGTACTTATGTGTATGTATGTATGTATGTATGTATACACTGAAGCCAATTAAATTAAGAAAACCGCAAAGTCCCTCCCACAGCGCTAGCCCTACACAGATTTCTCAACCCCAGTTATCCGGACAATCAAGCTCTGGCTATCCATTCAACTGTGCATCTTGTGGCAGAAATTTCAAAACGAAGGCGGGCCTTTCCAACCACCGACGAGGCGCGCTGTGCAAGAATAGGATGGAAGAAGAGGTATCATCGGCCACGATGGAAACCTGAGTCATGTATGTATGTATGTATGTATGTATGTATGTTTGGGTATTACGTTATGTGAAGACCATCAGTAGCCGCAGTTTCACACAGGTTCCATTTCCATCAATGCTTCCTTTGAAGTCTACCCCCGGCGAGGGTTAAAGGCATATTTTTCGAGAAGGCACGACCAGCCACAAATATATGGTGATGTTCGATCCTTCGAAAATCTCAGTCGGGGTCGTATCTGCTCACTGCTAGTTTGTAGGACAGTATTCACCCACCGAGCCCCTAAACTCCGACCGTGAGATTGATAAGTTGCAGAATGACACATTAAAACCATTCTTATTTTTCAGACAAAATCGAAACCGTTTCATTGTTTTTAATTTTTTTTCTTTCAAGTTCGTGCTTTCCTTAAACAAAACTATAGGCACCTTTTTCGTGGTAGGTGGCTACCTAGTTGTTTTTTTATTTCTATGTGCATTGGAAATAACTGTTATACATATATTCTAAAACACCAATTTGTTTAAAATGTTTCTCGATTAAAGCAAAGATCGCTTATAAAAATAGCGCTAGCCCCATTTTCGTTGAACTTCATCCTAGTCCCATTGTTCCAAAGATGCATAAATTACAATTAATGCTAGAAAGTAGAGGTGGTTGAAGCACCACTAGTTTATAAAGAAATACTACGAGATTTGAGGAAAGTGTTGGGTGATAATTCTTAAGAAATGAGGGGAATAGTATATAGCTCTGAAATATGCTAGGATATTCTATGTTATACTAATGGTAGTACGTGCAGCACCAAATTGAATATTCTTTAAAAAATCGACGTATCGAATTAGCAACTTTCGATTTATTTGTTTTGAAATATTTTCATTACTTTTATTTGCACGCTTTTGTCTTGAAATGGTTTTTAATCCTAAAGAAAGTTGCCTTTCTCGCAGCAGCAAACTACTAAACAAGCGAGGCTAATGCTGATCATAAACCCATTCATAACAAGAAGAACGAGACAGAATAATTACTTAGAAAGTACGAACATCTCCGCATCAGTGTCTCTTCTCATTGCTGTTGCAACTTGGTCCTACAACTTTGTTTCGCGTTAACCAGGTGACAAGGAAACACGTCAGCTCCATTTGCAATTAGGATAATAACCCACTCGCCGCCGCTTCAGATAACTTAAGCCTCCGCCTCTGATGTCGAGCGAAATCGCTGCCAAGTTGGAGTTTGAGCTGGTGGGCGCGATGAAAGCTTCATGGAAGCTCCGCGGCAAAATTACGGAACGTCCAGTCGTACACTAAAGTTGCCGTCTCGCCGTCAAAAACACTTGAAACATTGGGCATTTCTTAAAACCAAGTCAATAGTTTCAAAAACAGTTCAGTTTATCTATTCACAGTCATTTTTTGTTTGATGATTTATATAAAGGCGGCTTTTAGCAATCTGATTAGATAATTATATTGTTGAAAATGACTGCATACACCAGTTTCCATTATTCATTTTGTAGCCTTGCGAATTCTTCGTAAGACGAGAAAGTACTGTAATCGTGCGTCAGAAAATACCGAAATTTCACCACAAAAACCAATACTGCCGTGTTCGAAAAAGAAAAAAATCATAAATTCTGTTGTTAAATTAAAAAAATATCTTCTAACACGTGGAGTAGAATCCATGTTTTCTTGGTTCTTTGTCTCGAAACGTCGATTGACGGCAAAATGTTCATCTGTCGGTTTGTCTGACCGTCTGTGGTCAACGCTAGAGCCTAAACCATTCAGCTGATTTAAAAATAAATGATATTCCCTGATTGATCTGAACGGACTGGAGTTTCAAACGGATATTTTGATTGTTGAACTTTTTTTACATGAAACCTTTGTAGGCGACAATGGAAGGCAGATAACATAAGCGGGTTTATTTACTAAACGTTAATGGTACAGTGTTTTTATGTACAATAAAATGGTATTCAACTTTATTTAAGTTGGAAAGAATATATATACAGGTATACATAAGGTAATGGTTGTGTATTTTCGAAGCATTCGTAATGAAATATATTGCATGGTATTTATTTCTGTGTGTTCAATTTATTTGTAAAAATTACCCTTGCTTGTCTGTGTGATAAGCTGCAAATTAAAAACGTGTTTAAAATAGTATTCCTTCATTTACTATTTCATATTATTTTTAAAGCTAAACATACAAATCTGGAACAGTTTCTGAAAGCGAGTTGGCGGCAAAACTAAAAGGTTTTAGGCAGCTTTCTGCTTCACTGCAGAGCAGCGGACGCTAGAATTCGCCCCCAGTCAGCGGCGGAAATCGGCCTAGCCATGAAGGCGGTCCAAAATGCCAAAATGCGCCCCCGTCGGAACTCTAAACTGGGAGCCCAAGACAGCGGCAGCGCTCACTCAGTGAGAGAGAGGGAGGGCATAGGGAAAACGAGAGGTTCAAACACGTGTCCGGCTGAAGTGGAAAAGAGTTTGAAGAGAAAGAGAAGAGCAAAGGGACGAGGGAGAGGAAGGGCGGAGCCGCGTAGGGCGGGACGCCATTCGGAGTCAACATCCGATGCCTTCAGTGCTTCCGTTCCCTCAGAGCCGCAAAAATCGACAGAACGTTGATGTGGATGGAGTGGAACTTGTACATCCCTACTGCGGTGCGACCTCCTATCTACGGGACAGCAACACATCGACTTTGCGTGCAGATTTATTCATTCCATTTTGAGTAATAAAAGCACTCACGGTTTTCGTTTTTTTAGGTTTTGAAGAACCTTCGTATTTTGTTTCTTTGTGGCGTGAAGAATGTTTTCTCAACCTTAGTGTAAGATTGAGTTGACTTAGTTTATTTATCACGTTTGTCTCCAACTTTAAATTTACTTCACTTGTATATTAAGATATAGGTGTTGTGGTGCGTTATCGTTGGCATTTTTCATGAAATAATTGTAAACGTTGTCATTGCCAACAAAAGTATTTAATATAATAGCAGCTTTCGATGGCTTAGCCATCATCATCAGTTGTCTGATACAAGAAGAAAAAACAAAACATTAGAACGTGAATACAACAAGTTTATGATAAAGGTTACAAATAATTTACAATTTTTTTTGGAAATAAATTTAACATTCTAGAAACAGGAAGAAAGAAAAAAGTGAAAGTATGTTTATATTCTGTTATTATCTGAAAACAAACATATCTGAAAACAAACATACTTTCAACATTTTCAGAAAATCGACATACACAGACACTGTCATCCACAACTCTTCAGAACATCCTATTCAACATAAACATTCTGCCTTCCACTACATGATACACAGGTTACTAAGCCTCCCCCTGACAAAATCTCATTTTCTGGAAGAACTGCACACCATACAACA
This sequence comes from Gryllus longicercus, assembly GCA_038098605.1. Taxonomy (NCBI): domain Eukaryota; kingdom Metazoa; phylum Arthropoda; class Insecta; order Orthoptera; family Gryllidae; genus Gryllus; species Gryllus longicercus. Next base: position 354,518 of record JAZDUA010000102.1, read on the forward strand.
CATTGCTATGTCTAACGGTTACAGCACAGAACTCATTAACAACATACTACGCCGCAAAATAGTCAAACAAAAACAAAAAATGTACACTACACTTTCTCCTATAACAAAAACACCGGACAAGTACACTTGCTTACCTTATTTTGGACCCCTTTCAGAAAAAGTCGCACACAATATTCACAAAGCAGGTATCAAAGTTTCATTAAAATCACAGAATTCCCTCAAAAAAATGCTGTCCCCCAAAAAACAAACAGATCTTTTAGAAAAAAGCGGCGTCTATTCTCTAAATTGCCACGACTGCGTAGCCAAATATATTGGTCAAACAGGCAGAACTTTCAACACCAGAATCAAGGAACACATACATGCTTGGAAACACAACACCGGTAAATCTCACTTTGCCAATCATTTACTCCAGACAGGCCATACATTCAATCCACACACAGACATTCGTATACTAGAAATAGAAAACCACTACCACACCAGATTAACTTTAGAAAACCTACATATTCATTTAAATAATAACTTATTGAATGAAAACATCAACCATAGTCCTTCTCCTTTACTAAAATTACTATTAGACACCACTCCCACACCGCACCCCGCCGTGGCGGCACAGTGATTTTTCAACTTTTCCCCCCGCCAGTAGCCCTGGCGAGGCGGGAGTTTATTTAGTTATTGGGGTACAATATACGCCGCAGCTCTATGGCTTATGCGGCAAAGAAGGGGGCAGAACTTACTTACTAACTTATTTCTAACTTAACCTATGGATGAAGCCGGCACTTTGGCCGGCAACCTAAGATTAACACAAGTCTTTGTTCTTCTTCATGCTTTATAGTATTTGTTTTCTTGGGTATTTTTTTTCTCTCATTCACACGCACATTCACACTAGATCACTTGACACACGCACTTTCACACGACACTATATACATCCTAAACACTATTTACACTATTTACACTATGTGCGCCACGGCGCCAACTTTGCTCCAAGCGTCCGTGGCGGCTAGACACAATGTGCCCTGGCAATTGTAACGGGCGGAGCCTCACTCGTCCCGCTGGGAGCCTCACGCCGCTGCTCGCAGAGTTCTGCGAGAAGCTGCGGCGGTAGCGCCCGGAACGTGGAGGCCACTTGCTTGGGCCCTCTCGGCGCAAAATACGTCCGGTGGACCTCACAGTTCACTGCCCGGCCGGTTTCGCGCAAGAGCCGCGGAGCTTTCGGGCCCAGCGCCCGCGTGAGCGCCGTGTGTGCCCTCCGGCGGATCTCCTCTGGCAGCTGCCGACTCACGCCCAAGGCCCCGTAGGTTGCACTGTTCCTATGGTGGCGGTTAGGAGGAGGAGGAGGGAGATGCGGCCGCGTGGCGGTCCGCACCGCTCGGTTCTCGGCCGCCCAAATCGGGCGTAGGGTCGAGACCTGCGCTGCCGCAAAGGTTTCGCAAGCATAGGTCCATAAACTTCGTATGCAGGCGGTGAAAAGGAGACGCTTCTGCGAGAGAGATAGGTCCGGGGAGCTAAGGAGGGGACGCAAGAGGGATGTCCTCGCAAGAATTTTGTGGCGAAGGTCCTTGGCGTGCTGGTGCCAATAGAGGCCGCGATCTAGAGTCACGCCAAGGTACCTCGCGCATGGGGACCAAGGAAGATGCGCGCCCGCAAGCAACACCGTTTCCTCGGGGTCTGCCCTCTGACGGGTGAAGTTAACGGCCACGCATTTTTCAAGGTTTAGGGTGAGGCGTTTCTGGCGAAGCCAGGTGGGAAAGGCGGCGAGGCATTCGTTCAGGTATCTCACTGCTTGCCTGCTGTTCGCCGATTTCGCGTAATACGCAAAGTCATCCGCGAACATCAGGAGCCCGCAACGCTGAATTCTCGTTCTCCTTTCTGCTAGCAGAGGCGCATCATTGACGTACAAGCCGAAGAGGGTGGGGGAGAGAACGCTCCCCTGTGGAACTCCCGCCTCGGCGCGTCTTAGGGACGATTGTACGCCGTTAACTCGCACTCTGAACGTTCTCTCTGTGAGAAAACTACCGATCAGTCTGGTGTAGCAGTCGCTTATCCCTGACTCGATGAGACATAAGAGTGCCCCCTCATGCCACACCGTGTCGAAGGCCGACCGCATGTCCAGGAAGACGGTAGGCAGATTATGCCGCCTCTCGAGAGAGAGGCCGATCTCGGTGCAGAGGCACGTCAGCTGCTGCGCGGAGCTATGACCCGTCTGAACCCGAATTGTTCGTCTCGGAGGAGACCTAGACGCCGTATTTCCTGCTGCAAGCGCACCAGTATGAGGCGTTCTAGAGTCTTTCCTAGGAGCGAGAGTAGACTAATGGGCCTATAACTACTCGGCAGGAAGAGACTCTTACCGCACTTGGGTATTAAGCAGATGTTACTTGTTTTCCACGGGCGGGGATATATCCTTGTGCTAGCCAAGCATTGAAAAGTGCCAGGAGAAATTCAACCCCTTTGTCACCAACGGATCTCAAGTGGGCGACGGTGATGCCGTCAGGGCCGCAAGATTTTTTTGGGTTGAGGTGGCGGAGCACTCCGCGGAGTTCTCCGTCAGTCACGCGACGGGCTGATGAATTCGGTCTGACTGCCAGGAGGCACCGTAGGCGCTCCGGAGTCACGTGAGCATCGCAGGCTCCGGCGTCGTTGGGTCGGAACTGCCGCTCGAGCGAGTCAGCAAAGACTTCGCTTTTTGCAGCGTCGTCCCACACATACACCGGTGCCGGAGGAGGTTGGCCAGGGAGCCTTGGGGTGTCCGCGTTGGTTTGAATGGGGTGATTTACTCCTGGTTGCCGCCCCAGCGCTTTGGATAAGCCCCATAGGCGTTTATCGTGGAGATTGCACTCTTCTATTGTACTTTTCCACCGAGCGTTTCTCTCGTCTCTCAGAGACGCACGGAATTCTCGGCTCAGCGCTCTCGCCCGCTCCCCGTCTGCGGGATCACCAAATCGGCGATGAAGCTTTACTGCTCTGCGGAGCGCTTGCAGTGTCCGTCTTTGCTCCTCTGTGAGCTCGGGACGAGAATCCGGCACGCGCGTCACTTTCGTGACCTTTTTGTAAACGGACATAACCGTGTCAGTGAACAAGTTCACCGCAGATTCTATATCCATGGGCACAGTGACAGCGCACCGCACCCAGGCCATTGCCCTCCTCCACCCCACGGTCGGGTACTTAAGCCCCTTGGCTCGCCCGACCCCGCGTAGTCGTTTTGTGGCTTCCATCCAGCAGGTAAGGAATGGCTCAACTTACATTTTTATGTTTCTCTGTTTAAAAAAAATTTACGTTTCCTATTTCTATTTCATTCGCTTTTCTTTAGTATTAATGACTTAACCCCCCCACCTTTTTCTTTCTTCCTGTTTCTAGAATGTTAAATTTATTTCCAAAAAAAATTGTAAATTATTTGTAACCTTTATCATAATCTTGTTGTATTCACGTTCTAATGTTTTATTTTTTCTTCTTGTATCAGACAACTGATGATGATGGCTAAGCCATCGAAAGCTGCTATTATATTAAATACTTTTGTTGACAATGACAACGTGTATATTAAGAGTTGATAAAATAGATGGTGGTAGTCATATATATATATATATATATATATATATATATAAATTTTTTGAATATTTAAAAACAAACTTTTTAAAGCTACAAAATCTTCAAGATAGAGATTTTTGCCTTAGACAATGTCTGTTGTACAAAATTAGATATTTAAAAAAGGTAATGTACAATTTTTTTCTAAAACAGTAGTTTTACGTAATTTGCGATTGAAATTTACAAAAGAATTCTCAAAAATCGCTCCAAATTTGTTTTTTAATTTTTTTCACCTATGTAATAATGAACGATAAAAATATGGCACTAGTCTCATTTGCGTGTATTCGCCGTGTTTCGAAAATTGCCAAAATCTTTTCAAAACTAGATTATTGAAGATAAGAGATTTTGCCTCAGACAAAGCTTATTCAAAAAATAAACACTTAAACAAGTTATGTACAATCTTTTGGAAATACTAGAAATTTTTTGCGTAATTTCTGCGTGAAATTAACAAAATATATACAGGTTTTACACCAACTACGGGTCAGGAGAAACATTGAATGACACTGGTATGAAAAATAATTAATTTAATTTTAATTATAATTTTTTATTGAAAATGCCAATATTAATTTAATTTTTTCTTTCTCGCTTTTTCACTTTTTACTCAATGTGTTTTCTCAATGTATTTCTTTTTAAGCAATTCACAAAGCTTGATACAAATTTTGCAACAATGATAAGCACTTGAGTAGCACAAGTTTTGTTTATATAATCTTCTCTCTTCCGAGAAACCATGGACGCTCTCCTTGTTGAAAAGCAATAGTATTTATTATATCTGAAGGGTGGATGTTAGAAGTCTGTGATGAAATGAAACCCTATCGGAAACGTTATCGGAGCACGACGAAAGGCATCTGACAAATGAGCACTCAAAATGTTCGAAATTATTTTGATGTCAATTGCATATATTTTCATTACTACATTGATATTATTAGCCAAGAGAATGTACAAATTTTTAATAGCACTGCGGTGGCAACAGTGCATTGCTCACTTCTTTGTTGAATTGGACGTTTTGCGACGAAAATGCAATATTTCAAAATTACGTAGCTGTTTTCAAAAACGCGAGAACGTATGTGCTGTTGTAGAACCACTAGTTTAACATATTTAATCAAATTGAAATTTAATGTTAAAGCTATAGCTAACATTGGAGAAAAATATACTGTCAAAATGGTATTATAGGTTAAATTTACATTATTACCTAACAGCTCAATTAATATGATAACAATATTCATTGTTCCTCAACAAAAGAAATAGTGTGTGCTTTAAAATACGAAACAGATAAACAGATTATACTCTCACATATGTCAGTATAATGTAATATTCTTGATGCCAATGTAAACCTAGAGCATTAATGCGTTTTGTAATACTATCTCCCTTAAGTGCTTGAAAACATACACTCTTTTTAATCCTTTTAATGTGCAGGAAATGCAATTTGTGCGTATCAGTGCAGTTCCTTTGATGAGTTGTGATTCATTCGCAAGCTGGCTCAGAGCGAAGTCGCTCGCTTTTTTTTCGCCAAGGTGTTCGGGTTCGATTCCCGGACACTCTCATGTGGGGCGATTCGGATATCCGAGGTCGTTAAGGCAGAAGTGACGTAGCGATCTCGGACCGGAGGATCGTGCGTTCGAGTCCCGCCTCGGGCATGGAGGTATTTGTGTTCGTCCTTTCACCATATTTCGTCATCTTCATAGTTACCGTACAGAGTTGTCATACAGCCTGTTAAATACCGTACAAACCAGTTAAATGCATTGGTGGTCGCTAATAGCCTAGATGTTGATGAGATCTTAAATAACAAAAAACAAACCTCATGTGAAATTTGTTCTAACAAAACGATTTCGGCTGCTTTACAAGGGCTAGTCCAGCCGCTGTGGAGTGTCCTAACCCTGACATAGTTCCTTCCCAATTCTGGCCGCTGGGTAGTGACGCAGGGGCGCGTAGTAGGAGGCGCGTACGCGGACATGCTACCTGGCGGTCCTATTGACAACTGACTGCGACGAGACGCTCCCGACGGGGCTTTAAGACGTGATATGTTAATTCAGACGCAACAATTTTTTAAAAAAAGTAGCATATGCTTTATATATATATATATCAGCCCTACGAAAATGATATTTAAAAAGTGATCGTGGGTTGCTTTGGAAAATAATAGAAATACAATTAACAAATTGATTAGTAAATATTTGCGACAGAACAATATTTCATAGAGACACAATGTTTCACAAAAGTCATACTATACCGAAAATAACTTGCCATTTGTAAATGCGAGTCCGAGGGTGGGTTATTGTATATTTTCCATAAAACAGGCTATTTGCGGAACCTATTTTTTGAAAATATTTATTCTACTTGTTCGACATACCAATGTTTTTCAAGGACGAGAACAATTAAAATACTTTTACAATTAAAAAAATAATAACATTGATAGATAAGTTCTTAGAATACCCAGGAATGGTCCTACATCGTCTCGTATATTATTTCAGTAGTATAATACCTTTTACGGCTCTCGCACGTAACAAATCTTCATAAATGAGGTATCTAAAAAAGATAATTTTTGGGGACGTGAAATTGCTCTGACTTTACAAATACGAAGGATTTGTTAAAAAAAACGCATATAAATATTGATGTTAAATGCAACCCGCAGCACTCAGTCAGCTAACTCGTTGAATAACTCCTAAACAGAGCGTTCTAGGGCCTTAAAAATTAAAATGTCGAGAAGAAACCTCCTCACGCAGTATTCTACAAGATGAGATATTCGTGGACTTTTTATTGAATTTTCGTTTATTATACTATCAGTTCATACTCAACAAGTGTGGTTTTGTGGTGAGTGTAACAGCAGGTGTCGTGGTGTGAGAAGAAGACGAAGATGAAGAAGAAAATAGCGCGCAGTTCATGTGTCATTTATTAGCACATTGCTCCGGCATTCGCCTGAAGTTCATTACAAATTCGCTGAATAACACATTTCTGGCTTCTCGAATTATTCTAGAGACAGTGGCTGAATTCAACCCCGATATCCAGCAAGTATCAAAAATACACCGTTGGGTCTCGAGCCCTGACCATCGATGCTCTAAACCTAGACCCTGACGGTGCCACTCAAGTATAGTAATTAGGATTAATTAAAAATGATTCACTTCCACAAAAATCTCATACTATTACATTTTATTGCCTACGAATGTAGGAAAAATTGTGTATCCACTACGAAAATAAAAGAATAACTTCCCTGTTGCCCAAGAACGTTGAAGGTTTAAAGTGGAAGGCTTGAGAGAACGCATCCTGCCGTGTTTATGCGAGTGTGTTGTATCCACAGTAAGCTTTTATACTTCTAAATATGACAACTTCCATCCTCTAAAGACTCCCCTCCCTCTTGGTAATCATTGATTGAGAAGAGTTTCATAAAGTACTGTTAACCTGTAGTACAGGCATGAAAGATATTGGATTTCCCTGAACAATACGATCTCTGATATTTATCGTAAAATTCTTGTTTAAGGATGTATTCAGCAGTTACTTCGCAAACACATGAGGATTAAGGTCCTTTAGTGCTTAGATGTTAAAAGCCATTAGTGCGAAGATATTAAAGATTGATGCAAGTGGAGAAGAATGCATGCGAATTTGTACCCAAAGATCGGTTTGTACATACGAATGGTTGTAGCACACATGTCTGTTCGATAATAGAGAGTTAAATTTGATTAATTTAGCCTTATCGGGTTTTTGTTACAAAAAATGCATGTTTACATGTATTGTTTACATTTCTAGGCATACTCTGTTTACTTTTTACAAAATTAATTTTCTACCTTTATGCATTTTATAATTTTTCTCTCAAACTCTTTAATCCTATCACAATTTTTTATTACAAATGGTAATAATTTATTATATAATTCAAATCCTTCATCAAATAGTCAATTTTTGGCCTGTACAATTTTACTGAAATTAATTACTAAATTTATTTATATTAATTATAATGATTACTTTATTATTTTTCTTGTTCATTTATCTTTCACTCTTTGTTTTTTTTACTAAATATCATGTCATCATATGTGTAATTAATTTTAGAATAATTTTTATATATGCGTTTTATATTGAATTCTCCGCTTCGACAAACATTTTTGCATCGAATTATTTCCCTCATCGCTCTGTTTATCTCGTTCGTATCTAAATTTTTTTATTTCAGGATTTTGAGCTTCATTAAATATTGTTGCACAGTAATGAAAACGGAGTGCAATTATATATTTATATATCAAACATCTTGTAGCCATTTATACATTGTCCAACTCTGTTAAAAATATTATTCTTTTTACAATTGTTTTACTACATACTCTATGTAATTTTTAAAATTTAATTTACTATCGATAATTACTCCCAAATATTTCATTTTGTGTACCCATTGTATTTCCGTTACGTCAGTTGTGAATAATTTAGTTACTCTTCCTTCTATGTTTCTTCCACTATGTAAAACCGTAAATTGAGCATTTACAACAGTCATTATCAATTTATTTACTCTTAAACGTGTTTGAATTGCAAGCATACTCTGCAGTTTAAATTAAATCTCCGTTTCTGATTCTCCAATTACGTACAATTAGCATCAGCAAAGATTTGAATTTTATAATAATATCCACACAGGTTTCTCATATACTTGATTCAGTCACTAATATAAATTATAAACAACATTGGACTGTGGCAAGTAAAAGTACTGTCGACTTCGGTTACAGTAAATTTCTTGGGTGTAATAATTTTGGTTCGCTATATCCGATAATCCCAAAATATAACAGTATTTCAGCTGTGATTTGATTTTTCAATTGCAGAGGTGCAGTAAAATACTAAATTGGAGTGAACTAAAAATTTCAGTAATTTTATTCTTTTATCTTACTTAACTCTATCTTGCCCACACTCTTTAAATAGTAAGTGCAGTCTCAACACCATTCAATGCATATTGCTCTATTTGAGCACTTTCTTAATTTTGATATCCTGTTCGTCATCACAATTGCTATTATCCGTTCTGGAACAGTCTCTCTCCTCATTCCTCATGTTCAATCTAGTTCGGATTTCACTACTTTTATCCCGTCGATGACGTCTTTAGCTTGGACAGAACTGTCACTGAGGAGCTGAAGCAATTTCCTTACTGACGCGATTCTCTCAGTCTCTTTCTTTGGCCATGGATGTTACATATATAATTCCCGAGATCCTCTACCCGTAAAGGGTTTTTCACCCTAGAGAAGGTATTTACCTTGTTCAGTACAACCGATGACGAGAGTTCACCATAACTCTAGTTTTTATTTCTTGTGTAAGTGCATCGAGACCAGTGACTTCTGTTCACTACATTCTATTTCTCTAGGTCTGCATTGGATTGTGTTCTTTGCATGGTCTGGTGCGTTATTGACTGCGCTCGTCCTACTCGCACACACGTAATGGAGAGCCGGGAGTGTCTTGCAGTGTGTTTTCCCACAGAGCGAGTAAATATGCGAGTTGGGAATTCGGGAGCGGCCCTCCGCATGCCATTGGTGCATGCGCTCGGAGCAGCCCTCTCTGGCCTGGGCGTCCGGGCGCGCAGCGGGGCGGGGGCGCAAGTGGGGGCGCGGGCGGGGGCGCGGGCGGGGGCGCGGGCGGGGGCGAGGGCGGGGGCGAGGGCGGGGGCGCGGGCGGGGGCGCGGGCGGGGGCGCGGGCGGGGGCGAGGGCGGGGGCGAGGACGCGGGCGGGGGCGGGGGCGAGGGCGGGGGCGAGGGCGGGGGCGCGGGCGGGGGCGCTGAGGGTAGGGCCGGCGCGGCCCCTGCGTCACGCCAGGAATGCCCGCAAGGCTCCGCTCAGCGCCGCCCTCGCCCCCTCCCCCCCCGCATCGCTTCAGACATCGCGCCCACCGCACGTCTGCCTCCGCCACACGTCATCGATTTCGGGCTGCTAGGGAGGCAAAAATCCTACCTTGCACATGACCAACGTTTTTTGCGTATAAGTGTGTTCACTACCAACACGGGTGTCGGTGATTGCAAAGGCAACACCTTGCAGTCCAGTATGCCAGTGAATGGGAGGTCCACAGATCGATGCCGGTCAACTGCCGGAAGTCGGCTTCATGTGATAAACTGCAGCGAGTTTGTGGTCTTGAAGAAATTAAAATGGTAATCTAACAGCTCGGATCCTCATCATTTCCAGGTGAATACCAGATCATCAACATATCCAAAGACTTCACTTTATTGAAAATGTCGAAAAATGATTTTAAGAGATAATTAATTACGAAACGCGTAATCAATCTTTGTAAACGCTTACAATATTCTAATTTATTATGGACTCATATTTGGAAATGAATAAAAGAAGAAAAACTTAAACTACAATTGTTTGTAAATAAATACTTTTTGTACTAAAGGTAATCTCTTCTCTGTGCACATGGTTGACGGAATAATACTTCATGTCATGGACTTGATTTTCTACCTTTCAAATGTTGAGGTTTCAGTTGAAATCTGTGATGTACTGTGTACTCGTTCACCGAAGGATATCAGTTGCGCCGGCGTACTAAACATCAGTGGCAGACGAAGGAGACCTCTGTCTCACAGTTCTTGGGTTTAATCGACACTGCAGCAAGTGGTAAAATCACTTCTGGTTTAAGAAAGATGTTCTTATAAGACATTCTTTTTGAAATGCAACCAAAAAGTTTTTTTGGAAAACAACGATGAAATTACACATGTAAGATGTAAAAAATAACATAGCTAAGAAATCAAACATTTATTACTGGTGGCATTTTTACCTCTTAAAGCTGCAACTAAGGACCAAAGCTATTTCATATCTTAAAACAAAACCCCAAATGATGTATTGTTTTGACGTTCAAAAATAAATAAATTTATAAATAGATACTTTCTTGAACTTTTAGACAAAACGTAAGTCCAATTCCCTGTCATTTGAATGTTCAAACATTTCGTTTTCAATGTCATCAAAGTCGCGAATTGATAAACGTGACACATCACCTGGAAGACTTTCGCCTCTCTATGCCTCTTCGCCTCTTCTATGTTTTCCATAGCCTCTAAATGAGAGGATATGCAACAAGAAAAACTCTGTGAGAATGTATTCGTCTGTTGCAGATCGATTTTTCTGGAGGAATGTTCCCTGTCCCGTACTTCCGATATTCTTTATGTCGAAGCTCTTGCGCATCTTCTCTCAGTTGCCCTATTGAAAGTGTGGCAAGAAATCACAGACGGGGCAATAAATCACAGACGTGAACGGCTTGTAATTTATTGATATTTTATTTGAAAAAAGTGCTCCAACACCTGAATACTATGTACAATAATTACAATAAACAATATTGATCCGTTACTAGAACGAATGTTCCTGGTCACCACCACCGCTGGCCATAATTAGGTATCTTCTTCGGTGTGATGCACCAGTAGCCTACGTGAGCATACAAGCGAGTATGCCGCACCTCTCGTCTCGACGTAGCACGCCGGCTTCAGTTCCCTGCCTCAGTAGCCTATGCATTGAAATGCAGCGCTGCGCACAACTCACACGACTTCCTACCGACGCGCCCAAGAATCAGAAGAAAGAGTTTAGGTCCGGGGTCCATTTATATTACCTTCTGGGCCGGCTGACGGAACTGCGTCATCTCGCTGTTTCCGCCGACGCGTTTCCACAGCTAGCCTGTCTACGGGGTTCCCAAGGTTGCCGCAAGTGGTCTACGGGGTTCACAAGTGGCCACCCACGACACGGCGCCCCTTCCCTTCCGCTCCCTAGGTTTACCATTGTTCAGCCCGGCGCCCCTTCCCGCCAGCGCTGCCCGCTGTCTCCAACTACTTCCTCGTGCATTTCGCGTGGCTAATATTTTGTCACGTTTGTACAAGGCAAGTGATATGACGCCACAGAAGTATCACTGAACTTGAGGGGTCTACGCGCGCCCGTTTGAACTGGTGCGCCCACGGCATGGCAGCGTGCCTTAAGGCGCACAGTAAGACAGACGGCTCCTTCCTCTGCCACTGATGTTGAGTGCTATAAGCGCACTTTAGCGGCGCGGGCGGAGGAACAGGCGCAGGCGGAGGGCGAGTCTGGGCCGACGGCGGCGCGCGTTATAAAGACGAGCCGCTAGCTGCAGAGGGCAGTCCGCAGTCAACCCCCAGCCAGGAGGGCGTCGGGCAGTCCGCCCGCAAAGTCAGCACGGGAGTCGACTACGCGGCTGTCAAAGTGTTAGCGTGCGGTGTGGACCGCGCCGAGGCAGCCAGCCGTGTCAGTGGGAAGCCGCCGACAGAGACGACTCCGTGGAGGCGAACGAGCAGGTCGCTCGTTCCACGGAAGGCCCAACCCTGGCATTGCACAGACGCGCACGGAGGGCGCATTCGCGCTTCAAGCACTCTCCATACTGAGAGTTGAACATTGTAGACTCAGAAGACTTCTAATTGTAAAGGATATGTGGGGTGAATAAAGAGTGTTCGAGTTGACGTACCACTTTCAATCATGGTACACGTCAGAATGTATGACATCTTCTCCATGGATCAGAAATTTGTTAACGGTTGTGTCAATGTAAAACCAATTGTAAAGTTCCACAATGAGTTCTCTGATCTCATTTGCAAATTCCCTGAAAGCCGTCACGTTAATGGGGTAGCCAATGGTCAGGTCAGCAATAATCACTTGAAATTTTCTAATAAATTCGACGTTGATGCTTGTAATTTTTATCTATTTTTTTCATTCTACGCACAGCTTTGGGAGAACGCATTGAAGCTTCTGCTCTAACTTTTGCAACGTTTCGCTTTCCCTCCGAATGAAAAAACTGCTGTGTGGCCACTAAAACTTTCAGTGAGCTCCTTTCACACACAAGTGAGCGCGTCTTCCTCTTCTTTGATTTGCTACTACATTCACCAAATAGTTTTCTTGACCATCTAACCCTATTTAAAGCATTACGGGGCACACTCACACTTAGATTTTCATCGAGTCGTTCACGATTCTTCACTTCAAAGTCTCTTAATTTCCTTCCATCATCGCATGCTATTTACGCAAAAAATGCACACTTGCTGCTACTGCTTTCATTAGATCTTCCGACAGCACCCTGCCTCTGTTCGTGACAACACATGCTCGGGGACTTCTCTGCTGTCTTCTTTGTCGGCGCCTGCAGCCCACCGCCTGTCCGATGTAGTAGCCCCCTCCGCGTTACTCGGCGCGCCGATCCAAAGAAAAATCAACTTTTCTCACAAAATCGCAAACAGAAACAAAATATATTTATAGACCTTTTATAACAGATATTCAGGATTCGAATTTCAAAAAATTACAAATATCATTTTTGATATTTTTTATAACAGTTCTTTTTTTGTAAGCGTTCATCCTTTGATACATGAGAAATTGATTGGGGCAGAAATACCAAAGAAAACAAAGAAATAGTTAATTATATATGTTGAATTTATTGTAAACGGGGAACAAGTAACATGTTGCAAAATCTTCGTAGGTCGAGTCTTTGGACATCTACAAGGACCACATTCAACGGGGCTTCGAACGTGAGTAGTACGAAGAAAAGTGGAAGTTGCTGAAATAAGGTCTCCCATACCGCCTCTCCTTAACAATTGAGGTTTATAGTTTTTATCGAGCTGAACTGTTTTCCGTTACCTTTGACATTTAGGAATACGACAATTTATGTTTTATTATCCAGTTACAAAGTTGAAATTTTGATTTTTATCCACGTACGACCGCAAAATTGATCACTGTACGCCATCGAACGTCTTATATGGACCAGAGCGTCAACTACTGGCATTGCAATGCGTACAAGTTTTCGTGATTTCAACGTGACTTGGTGAATGGAACATTCAAAACTGCAATCTGAAAGATATTAAAATCTATTAAGCGGGTAATATCTTTTTAAATTTCGACGAATGTGGGGTACGTAAGTATGTAATATATGAAAGTCTGAGGATGAAGCGAGATAGCTAGGTAGAATTCAGCCGCCGAATGGAGGAGTCTTGCAGCTGCAGACTGCTGTGATCGATAGTTTCCCGTGGTTTCTGTGATCAAAAACAGGTGAATGCCGGAGCTGTACCCAAACAAACGAGCCACAAATCGTGAGCGATCTTTCCTTCCTCTTCTTTGTCCCATTGTCTCTTTTGTCATATTATATGCTCTTGTTGGGAGCTTAGAGCTCCCCGGAGAGGTACCTGGTTCGAAAAATAAACGACTTATAGGACGTCGCCGGTTCTCGCCACCCCGCCACCTACCGCAGTAAGAACATGCACTACACTTTCAGGACTAACGACCTTAGCTGTTGCCGCTCCTGGAATTACAAACCAATCAATCGAATGAGAGTCGAAGACCCGAGAAAAGAAAATTGCGCAACATCGGAAAATAACACATCTGTATTCGCCGGCTCCCGCGCGGAAGAATCACCGCACCCGAGCGCGACCCGCGAGGGTCGGCTGAGCCCCTCTCTGCTTGATGCGCTTTGGGGCCTGATGAAGGGCGGTCGGGGCTTTGCGATGTAGTGCGCGGGAAGCGATTTGGAGCACCTGACTGCGCCGCGCCCCACGCGCCGCCGCCTGCCGATTAGATCATCCCGAATTGGCCCAGCGCGGCGCGGCGCGGCGCGGCGCCGGCGAGCCAGCGGTCCCGGCCGCCGGGAGCGCGCCAGATGGCGCCTTCGAGCGCCCCTCCACGCCGCGCGCCGCGCCGCGCCGCACCGCACTGCGGAATTGACGAGCCGATTGGCAACCGGCGCCTCGGCCGCCGCCCACGCCGTGCTTCCCGCCAAACGCGCATCCAAACGCGCATCCAAAACGCACATCCAAAACGCACATCCAAAACGCACATCCAAAACGCACATCCAAACGCACATCCAAACGCGCATCCAAACGCGCATCCAAACGCGCATCCAAACGCGCATCCAAACGCGCATCCAAACGCGCATCCAAACGCGCATCCAAACGCGCATCCAAACGCACATCCAAACGCACATCCAAAACGCACATCCAAACGCACATCCAAACGCACATCCAAACGCACATCCAAACGCACATCCAAACGCACATCCCCGGCAAATATCAGCCTCGAACTCCAATTCGTGCGTTTGAGACGGTTGACTCATTGTTTTGTTTCTTAGTGCATTACAAAAGGTTCGCGTTTCTGCAATCTTTGTTGCCAAATTAGGTTCATTCATTGAATAGTTCATGTTTATTGCTACAATAACACTCGCCTGCGTTTTAAAACAGTTGACGAGTAAATGTTTTCAATTGCTTGCATAGCAATTGACAACGCTTAACGTAAGAATAATTCTAGTTTTCCTCAATCACGTATAGTTTTTGTTCTATGACTACTATGCATACTGTTTTTACTATTAAGACTTTTCTGTTCATAGAGGGTTAATATAGTGATATGAGACGTTATCAAGAAGACATGCCATTATTATGAAGACATGAAAAAACACGTTTATTGCTTTGAAAATGTTCAAACACTTCAAACTTTTATGTGTATTCAGTCTGTTTTAATGCATATCTGGCACACTGTGAAGCACTTTTAATGACAGAATTTGAAACATTAATTGCTTAGCAAAATATTACTACTCAGCCATTAGTTCTCAGAAATCAATTATTGTAAGTTGGTGTTGTGAAGTGAAGAAAAAAGCTCTTTTATTAAACTTTTATCAAAGTAAGAATTTCATATTTGGTCAAGTTTACCAATAGAGACAAATTTCTGCAAGGAAAAAGCAAGACATTATATATAAATTCATTTGAGATGTTAATATTTCATAGTAAGAAAAATATAAAATGATTGAGATGTAGTTTTGATTATAATTTGTAACAATGCGAAATAAATATAAACAATCAGTGTCACTGCTTTTTATTTTCTCGTCAAGATACAAATTTTCATCTCTCTATAAGCCTTTCTGCATACATTCAGAATCTCGTTTTTAATATGTGTAATTTTGTTACTGATTAAGATAAACAGTTTCTAGACATTTTCACGAAAAAGAAAGAAAAGGTTGTTATACTTCATGACACTATTAAATTTTAATCTTAATTTGGGATTGAAAGGGTTAAAATTATCGTTGAGGTATCCCCGTGGATCGTCATTTATTACACTGTGGAGTATAATTTGTCTATATTCCTTTATCACAGAATTCCTTGGAGTTCAGCGGAAATCATAAAAAATCATTAATATTTATGTTCCTCTATTTTAACCCCTAATTTAATGATATTTACAATATACATACTTATCGTTCTGAATTGAAAATGAATGTATAATAGTTATACATCACACGTACATTTTGTAACAATGTGGTTTATTAAGAACTATGAATTATGAAAGTTGGGTCAATAGGTTGTGGGAAATGTACGTTCTAAATTTCGCCTGCTATTTCACTATGCGATCAGTTTGTTCGGTTACAATCATGTCTGCCTTACGTTTTATCATATTTTCGGTCAGCAGATTCCGTAACATTCTTTTTAGTCAGCACAATTCTTAACTAGTTTTCGTTGCATAATGTTTGCCTTTTACTTTTTCGCTTGCTTTCTCGCTGTGAACGTGCGTAGTAAAGATAAAATCTTGTATTGTAGCAGCGGAATGTGGTGATTTCTCGACAGAAAACTCATTTTGCGGGACTCTGATATAAAAAAAGCGGATTAACTTTCTTCCTTCTGTCGGGCCCTATGTAGCAAATTACTTCCTCCCACATATTGTGTAGTCAGAATCCACGTAATCTGGATTCTTGATATCAAAAAATTGGATTACGACAAAACGCCTGTCGGAAAATTTATCTGCCCGTTTGTAGTCAACGTTAGAGCCTAAAAGTTGAAATTATTTTCTTCGCAATCGACCTTCGCCAATCGATCTGGTAAATTGACACACTGAGAGTTTGAAACAGATATTTTAAAAGCTTTTTGGAGCTTCTTTTCATGAAACATCCATACTTTCAAAATTTTCTAAAAATTTTCTCAACAATTTCGGATTAATAATTTCTCGAATAGTACGCGTAAAAAAGGGGCGCAAGTCTCATTTTCGTGAAACGCTTTGAAATTTTAAAGATTACAAACGTTTATTTTTTGGGCGTCTCCCTTCAACTACAGTATTAAAGGTGAAGATTTTTTTTGTTCGTGGAATCTGTTCTTCAAAGACATGTTAAAATAAGGTCGTTAAGAGCTTTCCAAAACTTTGGGTAGTTTTCGCTTACTTTTGTAAACAAAATATTTATAAAATTTAAATTTTTTTTTGTCTTAAATGGCTCGAAATGTTATCTTATTTTTTCCTCGAATAGAGCAAAATACGCTTATAAAATGTCCCATATTAGTTTTCAGTAAAGTCTGTATTTTCGAAAATTTGCTTTTGCAAAAACTTTTTCTACTGCCCCTTCACCCCCTTCTCTCTGCGCGCTCTCTCTTCCTCTCCCCCTCTCCCCTGTCTCTCCTCACTCTCTCCTCCTCTCACCTTCTCTCTCTCTCTCTCTCCCTCTGCGCCCTTTTCCACCCCTCTATCTGTCCACAACTACAATATTTAATACAGAGATATTTTGTTAATGAAATTTCTTCTTCAAAATTATATATTAAAATAATAACATATAAAATCTCTAAATGCTTGGAAAGTGTCAAATGCAAATCCTTTGAGCAGTTTTCTGTTTATTTCTGAGGCTGTTAGAGTAAGGGTAACGTGCATGGTTAGTAAAACTATGAACTTGAGTTCGAATTACGACTTGGTAAAAAAGAATGTTTGTCGAAAACTTTTTAGCAGGTTCAAGTACGATTGCAATATAGCGTTGACTTTGCAAGTAATGCAAAAATGTATGTGTTGTTGTAGCATCACTTGTAATTCTTGTTTATGCTTATCCCATGCAATGTATGCCCCTTTCTTCCCTCTCTTTGTCCCCTTTGAAGAATTAAATAACTTTATTTTCTAAAGCAAGCAATTTTTCCTCGCCAAACCCCAAAAGTTTCTTCTCTGCGCGCTGTGGAATGCAGACCTCCGCCGGCCGCTGCGCTCTGCCCGCGAGCGAGAGGCCGTGGCCTGGCGGGGGGGTCGGGGGGACGGAGGAAGAGAGGTGAAAGGAAACGAGCGAGAGGTGGGAGGGAGATGGGGCGCAACGGACTGGGAGGAGGGGCTGGCTGGAGGACGAAGAGGGCGTAGGGAGAGAAGAAGAGCAGCGGGAGAGGCGGAAAAAGAGAAGGTGGTGGATAGACAGGGGTGGAAAAGGGCGCAGGGGGAGAGAGAGGGGGAGAGTGAGGAGAGAGGGGGAGAGAGCGCGCAGAGAGAAGGGGGTGTAGGGGCAGATGAAAATGGAAGGTTGGAGGATGAAGGCGAAGGGAGAGGGCAGGGTAGAAGCGGAGCGGAAGAGAGAGGGGAGTAAGGAGAGAGAGGAGAGAGGGGGAGAGTGCGGAGAGAGGGGAAGAGGGAGGGGGGAAGTGAGGAGAGAGGGGGAGAGAGACCGCAGAGAGAAGGGGGTGCAGGGGCAGAAGAAAATGGAGGGTTGGAGGATGAAGGCAAGGGAGAGGGCAGGGTAGAAGCGGTGCAGAAGGGCGAGGGGGGAGGGGGGAGAGGGCGCTGGCTGACCCCGGAGGGCAGCGGCGAGCAGCAGTTGAGGGCGGGGGGGG
Source organism: Gryllus longicercus (assembly GCA_038098605.1). Lineage (NCBI taxonomy): Eukaryota > Metazoa > Arthropoda > Insecta > Orthoptera > Gryllidae > Gryllus > Gryllus longicercus. Next base: position 372,593 of record JAZDUA010000102.1, read on the forward strand.
GGAGTGACTAATGCCCCGCCGCAGCCACAGGCCACTTTATGAACGTGCGTCTCCCACTCGCTATGTTCCAACCCCGCGCGCGCTTCCCTGCCCAACTCGCACGCTTCGCACTTCGGTGCTCTCAACAGATTCTCCTGCAAAAACAAACACCGAATTCGTAGGGAATCTCGGTGACTTATTTCGCATGTACACTAACACAGAGGCGAATCAACGAAAATGAAATATATCAGAATCTTTCTCGACTTTTTCAATTTATTTTTAAGAAAAATCGGAGTGCTTAAAACGCGGTTTGCGGTACAGATTCAGCAATGTTTTACATTATTTTCTCATTGCAGCTAACACCTCTCATTCCTGTTGTTCATGACCAAGTTATACATATTTGTTTTTAGAGATCTATTTTGTAAAAGCCAAGTTTTTTTGTTAACTTGTTTCAGATATCAGATGTTCTTATAGTGATTCACCATTGACGTAATATTTGGTACAATTTTTTATTTATTTTTTTAGTAAAACATAACTATGCAAAATTTACTACACGGTTTTGAGTTTTATGTATGCATAAATATATCTGTAGTAGCATTATCTCTTGGTTAGTGTGAATAATGTAAGGGGTTCGGTTTCAACGTAAATCCGAGTATAGTTTTATTGTAAAACTAGCATACGTACCCCGCGTTGCCGGGGTATTTATCACTATAATTGATTAGACAGGGAAGTATTCCATCTATTCCCGTCCTGCCGCGGGGCCTACTTGTTTCTATTGTATTGCCTCCCCGCTCAGTCTTGCCCAACCTCCCTCTGCCTTGATTCCACTTGGAAATTACCGATCTTCCTTACTCACTTTCTCACTAAAAATGTTTATATATTTACCCGCTTCCAAACTTCACTCATTTTATATCTGAAAATAATTTTTATAAATATAACAAAAAATGCATGTACTCATATTTTTGTGATATTTTATGTATTATTCCCTTACTTTCAATCAATTGCCTCATTGTAAAACTTTTTTTTCATTTTTTCATCTAGTGTACTTGTAAAGAAAAGTTCGAAATTGATCTTTGACCCCACACCGAGTCAATGAAAATGCAAATAAAATTAAAGCACTTTTAATTGAATTCGAGTTCGCGTTTTAGGATCCTTGAAAAATAGTGGCTGATGGAAAGATGCCATTAATCACATAGGCAATTATAATATCTACAAAAATCCGAAAAATTCTAATATCTAAAAACTCTTTTGCTGTATTTTCAACAACCTTGAAAAACAGTGTTAACACACATTCAATTCCTTCCATGTCTCACTAGTCTTTTACTTCAATTCTACGTCTTGCCGAACATTTATCAATTTAAATAATTATTCCTTCATTAGCCAAAGGTACGGTTTCGCCACTATAACAAAACCCTTCCCTACAAAAATTCATTCATCTGTCACAGTTTCAGCCCAATATGTCAATCATTCATAATAAGTTTTACTTTCACTCTCCCCGACCCATCCCGACACACTCCGTCTCACTCGCAAATAAGTAATAACCATACTTAATATACTACAACTAAAGCAATAACTATTTCATGTAGAACCCTTGTTTACTTTCATACCTCTTTACGACAATATCAAATATCCATCAGAAAAATGTCATTTTCCAAACATTTTGTATATGAATCGTGACCCCTTGCCCGTCTTACCTTACCTGCCGGCTAGCTCAGATGGCAGTGGCTCGCCTGCAATTGAGCGAGATGGATGGACGTCGTTGTTTCAGAATGAAAGAAGTTATTGAATAGGGTAAAATTTAATGTCTAATGACTAAAACACAAGCACAGTAAGAAGTGAGTTTCTACCTAAGCTCAGTTTCTTTCAAAACAAAACTTATTCTAGGTACAAGTTCTCGCCTGAACACGGTAGCGAGCGGACGTACGTCGAACGCTCTCCTTCACGGGCGACTTCAGTGAGATAAGTTTAGCAGAGTACAACTCTACGAGTTCAGTGTACAGTGTGTAGTGACAATGTTTTCAAGTGGCTCCCCTGATACGGGGCAGCACATCGCTAGAGCAGTGGAAGCATTAAATCATCACAGTGAATTCAGTGATATTAATTCAACACCAATGAATGGTCAAGGTACAAGTGGCCCCGTGGGGCAAAACAGTGATATAATTAACTTACAAATACAACAAAATGCGCAGCAAAAATTAGAGCAACATCAATATTTAATGAATCAGGATTCACAATTGATACAGATAAATCAACAACAACTACTTATAGAGATCAAACAGGCTTCTATACAGCACATCACCAGGGCCAGCCCTGGGAACTTCATGGAACGCAACCACAGCAATGGACTCAACAACTACAAGGTCCGGGGTCGTCTGGAACAACCTCAAATAAAACCGTGAGTACCCTAGAGTGGCAACAACCTCGAAAAAGAAAAAAGCACGCCTACAGTGACCAGCCCATACCAACTCCCTCGAATGTTAGTGCGCCAGTGTTTACGCATAAAAATCAATATGCAGTATTAGAAGACAAATCAGAAGTTGAAACTCCTAAAAGGCCCCCCATAGATCATAACATACCGCCAATATTCGTGCAAAGTGTTACTAATGTATCGAAATTAATAGAATTTCTTAAATTACAAGTAAAAGACGAGGATTTTACGTACAAAATGTACAGCGAGGATGTAAAAGTTCTACCGAAAACCATTGAAGCTTACAGAGCAATAATTAAGCAACTTGACGAATCCGAGGCCAAATACCACACTTATCAACCAAAGAAAGATAGAGCATTTCGTGTAGTGCTTCGATACCTGCATCCGTCAGCAAACATAGAAGAAGTAAAAGCTGAACTCAAATCCAAGGGTCACACCGTTCGTAACATGCACAATGTACTTCGAGTAAGCAAAAAGCCGCAATCGCTCTTTTTTATAGACTTAGAACCAAGTGCAAACAATGCAGAAATCTACAATATCGACACACTTGTAAATGCAGAAATAGAATTTGAAGCACCGTACAAAAAGAAAATTCCAGTGCAATGCCATCGCTGTCAAGAGTATGGTCACACGAAGAAATACTGTAAAGCAACTCCAAGGTGCGTGAAATGCGATGAAGAACACTTCACAGACGAATGCAAAAAAGATGCAACGCAGCCGGCAACATGCGCGCTATGTTCGCGAAGCCATCCAGCCAACTACAAAGGCTGCCAAGTGTATCAAGATTACGTTAATAAACGTAACAAGCACAGAAAAGAAACAGACGCCATCGACAAGAAGAAACAAAGTGCCAAACGCCTCAGATTTCCCTCCCCTCCCAGTTCGCCACTTTCAACCCAATCCCTTCTCTCGTACAGCATCTTCCCAAAACTCAACATACGCTGTGCCCTACAATCAAAACCATACAGACCTCTGCAAAATAATAGAAACCTCATTCCAAAAGTTCGAAAGCATCCTTAAACAACAATCTGAACAAATTGGGGCTTTGCTCAACCTACTGACGTCATTAATATCCAAGATGCATTAAATGGCACCAAGAATTAAAATTATTCTCTGGAACGCAAACGGTTTAATCCAACATCGAAGAGAGCTCGTAATTATTCTCAAAGAAAAATATATAGATATTATGCTAATATCCGAAACTCACTTCACTGAAAAATCCTACTTAAAGATACCGGGATATGATATATACAATACCAAGCACCCGGACGGTACAGCGCATGGAGGAACTGCTATAATAATTCAAAAAACAATCAAACATTACGAAATGAACGAATATAAAACTGAAGAAATACAAGCAACATCTGTAATGGTGACAGAAGGTCAGGCTTTACTGACGATAACATCTGTATACTGCCCGCCCAAACATAGAATAACAGAACAAAAATTTGAAGACTTTATAAATACACTAGGATCAAGATTCATAGCTGGAGGCGACTTCAATGCGAAAAACCAGCATTGGGGCTCACGACTCAACACATTACGAGGAAAAAATCTTCTTAAGGTAACAAACAGTTAAGTAACAAATGTTTCTACTATATCGACTGATGAACCTACGTACTGGCCCACTGACGTCAATAAGCTTCCTGACCTCCTGGACTTCTACTTAGCAAAAGGTGTGCATCTTGGTACAGTAGAAGTGAAATCTTGCTACGACCTTTCTTCAGACCACACCCCAGTAGAAATGACCATCAGTTCAAATATATCTGAAAGAAACTATCCTCTAAAACTAACAAGTAACAAGACAAACTGGAACAAGTACCGCGATTACGTGAACAATAAACTATCTGCAAACGCACTGCTAACAACTGAAGAAAACATCGAAGACGCAATACAGCACCTATCTGATACATTACAAGACGCTGCCTGGGCCGCAACACCAAGAGAAACAATAAATAAATCGTCAACGTATCCCACAGAAATAAGACAAAAAGTGGTAGAAAAACGTCGACTCCGACGAATATTCATGACGACACGACAACCAGATGACAAAAGAAAATATAACACAGCAGCCAGACAACTAACACGACAAATTAAGGAATACGAAAACAAATCTTTCTCTAATTACATTCAAGCACTATCACCTACTGCTGAAACTAATTATTCGCTTTGGAAAGCAACTAGAAAACTAAAGCGACCCCAACAGCACATCTCACCAATTCGAAAAGAAGATGGCACGTGGGCAAGAAGCGCAGAAGAAAAGGTCGAATGCTTAGCAAAACACTTCAGTTTTCAAACCAGCAGGAAATGTAAGTACTATTGAAAATAAAGTGCTAGAATATTTGGACGTGCCTTTACAGTTATCTCTGCCCATAAAGCATTTCAACTCACGAGAAGTCGAACAAACAATCAAAAAACACACGCATCCTGCAAAGAGTCCAGGGTTTGACCTTATTACCGGCAAGATGTTGCAGGAAATGCCAAGTAAACGATATGAACTCGTAACAAGCATATTCAACGCGATACTTCAAAATAGCCATTATCCTATCAATGGAAATACGCTCAAATAATTGCGATCGTGAAACCAGGAAAGACTGCCACGGAAGTGACATCGTACCGACCTATTAGCCTGCTACCAGTCCTATCAAAAGTATTTGAAAAAATTCTCTTACAGCGCCTCAAGGCTATAATTAAAGAAGTGATTCCTGACTTTCAATTCGGCTTTCGAGAAGGACACTCAACAATAGATCAGACCCATCGTATTGTAAACACAATTTCTCAAATCCTGGAAAAAAGCTATATTGTTCTGCAGCATTCCTAGACATACAACAATCATTCGACAAGGTATGGTATGAAGCAATTCTATTTAAAATAAAAAAAACTTCTCCCGCACTCCTACTATTTACTTCTCAAATCATATCTTTGAGATCGCCTATATCAAGTGAAATATCAGGACGCTCTATCGGAATTCCAACCTATTTCTGCAGGAGTGCCACAAGGAAGTATTCTTGGACCTTTTTTATATCTTATATCAACTTCAGACTTACCAACTACAGAAAAAACTACAATAGCCACCTTTGCAGACACACAGCTATTCTTTCTGCAAATAAAGACCCCCCCTGCGCATCACAACATCTTCAAGAACATCTAAACAAAATCGAAGATTGGAGTCATCGTTGGCGAGTCACCGTAAATGAAACAAAATCAAAACATATAACATTTTCACTAAGAAAAGAAAACTGCCCAAAAGTAAAACTAAACAACACAGAACTCCACGAAGCTGATACAATCAAATATCTTGGACTGCATTTGGATAGACGCCTGACTTGGAAAACTCACATCAAACCTAAGAGAAAAGAAGCGCAGCTTAAAGTTCTCAAATTGTCATGGCTAATAAACAATCAAAGCTGTCCTTGCATAACAAAATACAGATTTATGAAACTATAATCAAACGAACATGGACCTATGGTATTGAATTGTGGGGCTCTTCCAGTAAATCGAATCTAGAAATTCTAAAAAGATTCGAAGCTAAAACACTAAGAAAACTATGCAACGCACCATGGTACGTGACAAACAAGACGATATACAGAGACCTCGACATCATCCCACTGGAGGAAGTAATCGCCACGAAGAGCCTAGCATACTAGAGAATATTGTACAACCACCCAAATAACCTCTCAAAAAGGCCTTCTAGATAACAGTGAGCATATCTATAGACTGAGGAGAGAGAGTATTTTAGATTTGCCATACCGATTTTGTAAATGAAATTTTTCAATGTCATAAAAAGTTCACGTCGGAAATGTATCTGTTGACACCATTTGCTTATTGTTCCGATAGGAACAGATTGTAAATTATGCAGAAAATAAATTTAAAAAAAATTCTAAGTAAAGTCTAACACTCAGAAAAATCTTAGTTTTCGATATAGATTTAGATTTATTTTTATTTAGTCAAAAAACAGTAAAAACTATACGCTAAGGCTACTCATTTTTCAAAAAAAATAAACACGACTTTTGTTAAACAGCAAATTTAGAACAAGAGAATGTGAGGCGAAAATTTTTATCTTCAATTTTGTAGTTTTAAATGTTTTTTGTTGCAATTTTTGAAAAATAGGGGTTTTAATAAAAATGAGTTCTATACCACGCTCTTAAACGTCCTTCGCACTATTAAACAACAATATTTAATCAAATAATTTATAGCCACTTTTTTTATAATTTTGAAAATTTTACAGACGCTTCGTGTAAAGTACATCCCAAAATTAAAATATCTCCCAAAGTTTTAAATTCCAGGGGCCACGACATCAGCTAGAATGATTGGGGAATATTAGTTTTGGAGGAAATCGGATGAACTGTGTATACTATTACTTGCGTTGTGCACAGACGGACGAACAGACGGACCCACAACGGATTCTGGCTACAGCCCGTGTAGATTTTTTCTATATTTAGATACTGCATTTATACACTTTTTTGTTATCAGAGCCCGGAAATAAGAGTTTTTGTGTCGAAAATTCGCCGTTTTCCGGCGCAGAATTACAATAATTTCTCTTCTTTCGTCAGTAAGTGCGAGAAAGTAAAAAATCCTCTAAAACGTGGTTTAGCCAGACTCCATGATTTTTTGTTCCTGAATAATGACAAATCGAATGAAAAAAGTCTGTCTGCCCGTCTGTCAACAACGCTGCCGGCTAAACCGTTCAGCGGATTATCTTAAAAGTTCTTCAATCGATCTGGCTGATGTCGCGGTCCCTTGAATTTTAAACCGATATTTTAATTTTGATGAGTACTTGAAGCCCCAAAAACATCTTTCGTAGTTTCAAAAGAAATGACTCCATCATTTTTGACTAAATTTTGTTTTTGGATAATGTGAAGGACGGTTAAGAGAATGGTGGAGATCTCATTTTCGCTGAAAACTCAGATTTTGTGAAAGTGGCAAAAAGTTAAAATATTTTCCGCGGCTTCATACAACTACTATTATCAAGGTAGAGATTTTTACCCTTAATGAAATCGTTTTTTATACATGGATTTTAAAATACTTTTCGCGTAATTCTGCGTGAATATGTTGAAGTATGCCATGAAATTACTATCCTTTGAGAAATATCAGATTGGAATACAACGGCATTTCGTGCCGCGACTCGGCAGCTGAATCTCTGAATTACGTTTCATTGTTGGGACATGATTTACCTGCATTGAAATCAGTTATATTTGTTAAAATTGTGTTGTTTTTTATGAAAATAATTTTTACGATTTGTAATGAGTTTTATAAAAAAAATGACGACTGAGATTTGTTATTCGAAGAGAAATTATGGTATAAATAGTATTAAATAACTGTTACCAAGGGAAAGAGAGTATGTGCTGTTTAGCACCACCAGTTGAATATTGCCATTTAGAATTAGCCCCTCCAGAGCGGCCACATTCAGCATGCAAAATCGTCTCCAGATGGCCGTAAGTAGGGTAATGGAAGTTGGTAACACGGGAGTCGGGAAGCGGAGCTGACAGGAAGTGGGCGATTTGCATATCGACTCGTTCTTTCGCTAATTTGGGGCGGCGCGGGCCGGCGCACCGCGGTGGCTAACGAGAGGTAATCCACTTTGACGCGTCCGCCAGCGCCTCCCCCCCCCTGCTTGGACCACCTCCGCCCGACGCCGCTGGGTCCCGCTTGCAACTGGTGAAGGCACTTGGGGCGAACGGTTGGCTGTTGCACTCAAATTTGCGGGCTCAATTCCGATTAAAGCCGTGGATTTTTAACCCTTTGGTAGTGACGCTCTATTTTGTGTCATGACCGGTGACGCTGGGTCTGTCAGATTCACTTAATTTTCCAATTATAACTATATTGTTTTCAAGGATAATGACACAATGATACAATAAGAATGGAAAACCATGTGTAGTCAGTATATCTTGTTGATAAGTTTTTGTTATTTCTCCAAAAATGAATACTAATAACATTATTTGCATTTCATCGCGATTTTCCAGGCAGTCTTCACACACAATTGTAACAAGATACGTGCACAAAAATGTGTAACACTTCAGCCAATAAAATTGTCGTTCTGTCTTTCTTGGTGCAATTAGCACATATGGCTTGCTTTCCAGCTGCTGTTTTTTTCGTTGATGGTGTTGTGTAGGTTAATTTTCTTGCTCTGTTTCTGACCTGTTTGGGAAGACATGGTGCAGGCTCTCTGTATTGCAATTGATCCATTACAAGTCGAGTACACATTTTTTCATACATTGTCGCCTTTTCATTATTGCACTAGCATCGGACAGGAATATATTACATGCTTTGATTGCAGCACCATCATACATGCGATAGAACACTACCATCGGATGCCGCGTACATCTGGCAAAGCTGTACGAAGCGCACATTTTATCGACATCTAGTCTTCCTTTCACGAGGTTGTAAAATTTAATTATCTGTGGTTTCCGTGCGTCAGCAGTACCGTGATCAATTTTCTGCGATTTGGGAGCAAAGAAACTCCCCAGAAAAATCATAAGCACACGTGCCTACGACCCGGACGCCAATGCTGAAAAATGAAAAATGGAAAAATAGGAAAAATGAACTGTCGTAGTCATAAGAATAGATACGAATATCCGGAGTCGCGAGGTCGAAGCTGTATGGAAGGCGATTAAAAGGTACCAAGAAAGTCAATGTCTTATCTGTGAAACTCGATCCGCTATAACCATATCAGGAACCCCGTGGATCTCGCAGACCCAGCGTCACCGCTGAAGGGTTAAGGGCGAAAAACCCCTTCGTACGCCTTTCTTCGGGGGCGGGGGGGGGGAGAAAGTGGACTGTTTCATGTAGTATATTTACAATTATCCTCAAGCCTAAAAGAAGCCTCTTAGCTATTTGGCGCTCGGCTGATGCCTTTTTTCTCTGCTGTATGGTGAACGGAGCGAAACTAAGTTTGCGTGATCGGACGGAAGAGCGGGCCTGATGGATCGAGTCTGACACTGCCACTTCTCTCGATGGCACAGGGAGCGCCGCTGCAGATAGTCCCTCATCGTTCGCGCTGGGCGCCGTGTTCTGCGCATGTGCAGCCGATGTATTCCTAAACTAAAACCTCTCCACTCTCTTCGCTATCACGAGACGACGTGGCGGTCAATGTTTTCAGTTCGACGCATTAGTGCACCTTGATTCATATTTCCCACCAAATCAACAGGGCCATTCTCTAGTGCTCTATAGAGGCAAAGCGCGTCACCAATATATGAGCCGTCTGCCTTGTCAAATGGAAAATTTGAACACACGGTGCAGATTTCAATAGGATGTCTCAGGATAAGTGTTGCGGCTTGGAAATAACCTTGATGTGTGCTTCAGATATGAATATATAAATGTGTAGTAAGAAAACTCTTATACCGAAGAAAAACATGTGAAATAAAGCCAATTCATTTCGCACTGTTTTTTTTTCATAGATATACAAGATGACGAAGAGAGAGTTCGTTTACGTACCGAACTCCCTTGTAAAGCACATTGCCTACTAAATGGAGCACCTGTTACATGCGAATCTTCGTTATATGAAAATACATTTAGAAACCCGGCATTGTTCAAGCGCTTATTCATCACAATTGCGTGTTAGATGGCTGGCCTACCTCGCGTTGCTCGGGTTTTGCTCCACTCTAACATCAACATCTGCATTTTTTTGCGTGTTTAGACGAATAAATTTAGGTTATAATCAAATTAACATTTTTGAGAATATGTTTCAATGTTTTAATATCAACTTGACGTGCCCCGCATTTTGCGGTATTAATTTTTCACATCTATTAGACTGGAATTATACCTATTCCTATTCTATTTGTTCACTTCTATATATTTAAGGTCATCCGCCTCGCCCCGCCTCAGTTTGAGACATCAACTGTAGAAAAACGCATGACAATCGCCTTTAAACACTAATTTTATTGAATAAAATATTGTCCATTGGAATCTTGTCAGAATGACGGAGCAATTTTGAAGTTGCTCGTAAGTGGATTACTGTGTCAATGTCTTTAGTTTTCTTTGGATGTTCTGCGACCATTCTCAATATCTAACTTCTGGGTTCAAAGTTCAGGGTTGTTGACAAAGGGGCAAATGGCAGAGGGGGCTTCCTCCTCCTCCTTACTGATGAGTCCGGGAGGACGAGGTATAGAAATTTTAATAATAATACTTGTTTAGTTATATTATATTATGAAGTTCCCTTAATAAACGATTGAAATGGGAAATGTGTGGATTCAAGTAATAGAGGTTGGAGGTAGAAGAGTTGCTGGAATGCTTGTTCTTGCAAACTTTTAATGTGGTCCAACAACACAAAAATATACAGTCGTCCAAAACTTCGATAAACAAAACAATCTTCTCTAATTGACTCGTGATACTATTGGCAGATTTTTATCCGAAAATAAAAATTGTTCTACTACAGCAGCATATACTTTGTCGCATTATTGGAAATATACGTAATATTGAAGCATTGCATTTTTTGCGCAACTAACGTCTCAGCTATTACTTGAAAACGTCCAATTCAAACAAAGTGCCTGTGATGAATATATTGTAATATACGCTGGGGAGGGCGCCAGGTTCAGCTCCTGAAATGTGGCTGGATGGAAGTGTTGGGAGGTCATGAATTATCACACTGAGTCATCTTATAACAAATTGTGGTTTATTCCTGGCACCATGAGCTGCCAGGGAAGTTACAGGTCGCAAAGGGCGACGCAAGTTTCTTATTATCTCTATTCTGTGAGCTCATTTCCCTAATTACTAATAGGCTAATTCCCTTAAGGCTAACATATCAGGCTTAATCTCTAATGACTCATGCAATCCACCATGTATGATCTGCAGGGCCTGAGCGCGGCCACTATTAATTTCTCGCCGTAAAATTGTCCTGCGAGACAGCTTCGCCTCGTAGCGTTCACCGCTGGCTGTGTTGAATCCCAGGCTGGTCACGCGGCGCCCTCGGATGTAGGGGCGGCGGGCAGTCCCAGGTCGCCGACCTCTCGTGGCGCCTCCCTTCTCAGCTGGTGGCGGGCAGTCTCAGGTCGCCGACTCGAGCAGGCTCAGTCGGTCGAGGGGCCACGGGCGCTGGCCGTAATGCAATGTGGGCTATCAATGGGCCCGGCGTAAGAGGTGGCGGAGGCCGACGGGCCTATGCGGAAATAGCGCGGGATCCAGTGATCTCCCGCCCGAGTTTCCTCCGCGACAAGTCCACTAGTCGCGTTCAAATAAAATAAACTTTACTCTGGGAAAGTCTTTCCCTACTCGCGTCCCGATCGTGATTAACTTTCCTCTGTGCATCTCGTTTTAAAGAAAACTCCCTTCCCCCTTCCCAAAATGTTTCTAACTCTGTAAGTTTACCCCTTCCCTCATAGCGAAGCTTCCCATTGGCTGAGGGTAACTGCGTTTCAGCATTCTAATTTACCAATCATGTTGCAGTTCTCTTGTAATTTTCCAAAGATCGCTCTCTTTCTAACTCCGGCTTCTCTCCTCTCTCTCACCTCCTTTGTCAACGGTTCCAGAAGCTTCTTGCAGCTGTCTGGACACGTGTTCATGCAGGAGCGCATTTTCAAGGGCCATAAACGGTCGGCAAAGGCTAATCGGTAGCCTGCTATGGTTAATTTCTAAATAGCCCCGGTGGGGATCCGGGTGCCTTACCCAAGACGCGTGCCAAACGAGTGCGGGGGCGGGCATTGTTCGAAGGGGGGTCGGCTGACGGCTGAAAAAGGTCTCGTTCACGAAGCGTCATAAACGTGTCTTTTTCCTAATCGACACCCGTGTCAACCCCTTTGGGACTCCGTGTTCCTTCTCAGAGTGGTGGCAAAAGAGGGGCGCGTGGGCGGGTATTGTCCGATGGGGTTTCGGCCGACGGCTAGAATGGTTTTTATGAGGGGTAATAAACGGGTCCGCCTCTGAAAGGGCCTGAATGCGGTCGTGAGGGGGCTCTTCGCGGCAAAGGCAGCGTCCCTCGACCTACTTCTGCCTCGACGGGAGCTATTTCTAGATGTAATAATTATGCTGTTATTGGCGACGCCACAATAAAATTATTCTAATGTGATTGGTGACGCCACAATATGAATTCATTTTCATAGCCAGGAATACATATCATTTATTTTGACAAATGAAACCAACAGGAATACATTAGACTGATACAGTATTCGCAGCAAATTATCCAGAAGAAAGCAACGTACTGTTGCCAGTGCAGCGTTGACAACACTATATGTTTTCGCTTGGCGAATAATATTAATTCTTTGCAAAATCCCTAATGACATCTGTATTCAGATTACAACTTTTTATCGGTTAGTCATAGTACATCATACAAAGTTGATAAATAACTCTAATACTAATGAACTAATTAAATTACTAAATAAACTAACTAAAAAACTAAAATATTCTACGATGTGTAATAAGTTAATTTTTTTATCACCAATTTTTACACTATTGACACCGCCCCAAATGAAGCAAAGGAAAATAAAACTTTAAGGTAATATGTTCGTTAGATCGACCATGGTAAAGTACCTCCAAAAAATACTATAAATCAAAGTAAATCCTCTGTTGTTCAAGGCAGTAAAAACAATTTAGCTCTTTGTGGCCTAATTTTTACTTTCCCATATACGTACGTATATGCGGAGTAATATACGTAGTATAGGCAAAGTAATGTATGTAATGCTGCGGAAAATGGATTTCGAGATTTTGGCGGAAACAACGTGTTGTGGTCCCCTGATAGCGGAAATAACCGGTCGGGTTAATAGTGATAAAGTCGATTTGAGGGCCTCTGAAACGAAAAAAGGGGTTGTAAGTATACGCACCACTTGGGCAGATGAGACACTTTTTAACTCTAACTTGTGATAAGTGATGTTTGCCCCTGTCATTGCAATTTTGTTTAAGAGGGGTGCGGTGATGAAGAGATGCACGTAGTTATGAAGTACAAAAATCATACAAATATCTTACAAACGGTTATTTTAGTACGAGAGGTGAAACAACGGACCGAAGCGCTATGCCTGACCTCATGACCTCAATGTCCACCTCACTCACTTTCTTTTGCCCATAACACTTGCAATGAACAATTAGATGGGGGAAATTAGCCGTCTTAAAAGAAATGAACAAAATACGTAAAATTATTCAGGTCCCTAACCCAATGTAGCGGCGACAGAGGGATGGCTAAGGTAGGGGCGAGGGCTTCATTCTATGCAAACTCGCCTCGAATGCCACTGGGCATTGGTTCGCAGCTGTTCTTCACTATAACCCTAATATTACGTATATTTCTTAAATCTTCGTAATATTTAGTTTCTAAATTGGTAATTGTTCTTCAAATTATTACAATATCTAAATTCTGCGACTCGGAAGACTTCAGAAGAGGAACAGTTTGGATTTCCATGCTTTTTCGGGTTTTATTTGTTGTGATCTCCATACATAACTTAAGACATTAAAATAGTTTTATGCCAACCAATACAACGAAATCACGTCCTCCGCATGACCTTTTAAATAGCGGATGAAATTTTCATTATTTGTCAATACGTACAAATTCTCTTTGATCATTAATTATATTTTAATCTTATTTATGTACCAAGTGAACATTACATTTTGTCAACAAATGGATTATTATTGCATTTTCCATGGTATTTGCGTTAGAAATTGTTTATGTTTACCATTAGTGATATTAATTATGATATAGTTAATTAATTTACTCTCGGGTACGTAGGTGTATACGGGGTAATATTTACAGTTTAAAGGAAGTAATGTAACACTGCGAAAATCGATTTCGAGATTTTAAGGGAAACACACGTTTTGTTGTCCCCAGATATCAAAAAGTTTTTTTAGTAGTCCGTCTGTCTTTATCCGTTTGCCTGTACGTCCGCCTGTGAAAATCACTAACATCTCAACTATTAAGAGGATTTTCCTCGAAACCGATTTATTTAGCCCAACTCGAAACCCTGCGATTTTGAAAATATTTTTTTAAATTTTGAGGGTACCTCACATGAAAACCCTGGGTCATTTTTAAAAATTTTCGAAAAGGGTTTCAACTAAAAAATAAATCAATAAAATGTTCATATAGGACGACATTTTACTCTGCTGTAATATTCTTAGTCCTATCTCTATTTCATTATCAAGGGATTTGCAAATTTGAGAAAAAATGTCAGGCAGGTAAGTATAGGTGTAAAGAGAGTGGGGCAATACGGAAATGCTAGCCTAGACTAAAGAAATTAGAAAAGGAACTAATACAAGAAAGCCCTCACAGTTCTGTGGCCCCACTTATTAAACTACCTTTTACACATACTCAAATAACGGGAATTTCACATTGCTCCAAGTTGCAGTTTTATTTCAGATAAGTTTATGTTGTGACAGCATTTATCAGTAATTATTTTACACGTGAAAACATATCTACGGTTTTTTACTTATTTAAGGCATATTATGGTATTGACAAAGCTTTCCAACTACTAAGGTCATATATCAAGGCCAGTAAGTAACATTTGAGGTAACTGCAGCGGTATGTGGACACAGCTACAAATATTCATGCCCCGGCTGGGATTCGAACGCATGACCCTTCAGGCAGGAGGCAATCTGCGGCTCTTTGCCCTTAGCGACCTCGGTCATCCATGCCTTCTTCCCACGGGTTTATATTTGTGTTATTCTATGCGGTCATTCTACACGGAATTTGATGTAAATCCCGTAATTCACGTAATAGTGCATTTGCACTTACCACGAGAGCAGGTATGTTATTTACATCTCTTCCATCATGAGAATGAAAGAATGATATGTGTCGCACAAATATTTACGAGAATTTCACTGGCATTTCCAACTACCAGGGTTGAAAGTACACCTACAAATCCATGCAAGCAAACGCTCTGCAGTAAACAAAACGTTGCTTGCGCAAATGGTGGATTGTACAAGGATGCACGTTATGGCGCGTAAAATGCCGTTCTACCTAATGAAATAACACCGGAAAATATTGTCTCAGGTTTTTGTAAAATGGATTCCAAATTTTACTTTATTGAAATCGTTTTATCACCAACGCGTTGACAAGAGAATGGAGCACTGAGTAATAGATCTGACAGGAATTCTGTGAGCGCCATTTTTAATCAAAACTGGTGGTGCTAAAAATGCACGCACTTTCTCTTCATTAGTAATTGTTATGTAATACTATTTACATCCCAAATTCTCCCGTATTATTTTTGGAAAACGTATTTGAAATCTCAAATCATTTAGTGCAAATATAAGCAGAATGCGAGAAATAAAATAATTAAAAGTTAATAAATAATACGATACCGATAGGGTTGGAACCAGAGCTTCGTTACCAGAGCCCTGCAATGTAATAAGAGTTTTTCTGCCAAAAATTCGCCGATTATTGCGCAGCATTACGTAATTTTCTCTTTTTAACAAGTTCCTTTTTAAGCGCGAGAAAGAAAGAACCAATGACCCGTCTGGTGCTTCGGGTGGGGCGCATCAACCACCTGCACTCCACTGACCTCCAAAGCAGATGATTGTTTTTTTAAACAAGAAAGATTACTGGGAAGCCTGTTATGTCTCTGAACAAATTTATCACTACAGCTTGCAAAATTTAAGATTCTTACTACACGGATCTCAGGGCTGTGGAAACTTACTCGATAGTGGAAATTGAACAAATGATGAGTATATGTTCACACATATTCACACATATTCAAGAAAACTTCAAAAGTGCATAAATAAAAAATATGAAAATCTGAAATTGTAAAAAAAATATAAAAACACAAATGCACTCAACTAATTCATAAATACACTCAGGTATACTTAGAGTTGTTTATACGTGTGTGTCAAGTAAATCAGCCGCCAATGCGCAGTTATCCAGGAATAATCACAGTTAGGCGTGGTCAACGTAACTGTCACTTAAACACACACTTGACGTCGTAGCTCGGACTCGATTACTTCTGTCTTCCCGAGCGCTGAGCCGCCCGTTATGTACGCGTGGCCCGGGCTGCCCAAGACTCGTTCCAGGGGCTCGCTGCTCGTTGAAGCGGTTAGCTGCCTGCCGCCTCGCGCCCTTTGAAAGAGAGAGCACGACGTGCGCGCTCGCCAGCTGCAAAGGTAACTGTGTGAACAACAAAAACAATCCAGGTGGCATTGATAAACGCATCCTCCATACGCCTAGACGCAATTAAAATCAATGTGCAAATTACTTTTGCAGTGTAAAAGAAGTTTCAGAATCATTCTTAAATATAGACTCGGCTTTAGATTTCAGATCCGTTTCGGATTAGAGAATTGACAGCAAAACCAACAAACAGTCCTCTCTTATTCTCTGCATTGATGATCTTAATCGCAGATCTCAGTCGTCATCCTCTGGTGGCGTGAAGCTAAACTACTCCACATTGGGTGGGTTTCTAAGACGTGGACTGAGCCGCGGTTTTGGAACCGTGGCTTTGAAGCCACGGCTTGAGCCGCGGCGAATCAGATTGATAAAACGATGATTCGACGACGTCTGGTGAGGTCGCGGTCTCAAGCCGGGGCTGTGGAAAATTGGTTTGGCAACATTGCCGTGGCGTGTGCGAAAGACGTTCGTCGTGTGTTTTTGGAGTAGAAACTGACTAGTTCGCGGCATAGAAGTGGATATACGTTTGATAGCGTAGGTACGAATTGTATTTCCATTCTTATTTTGTACGATAATGTAATGTATGACGAATTATACTTTTATAATAATTACAAAGCCATGCCAACATTTCGTTCATTATTAATACAGGTGGCTCGGTTTGAAAAAGAAAGGGGGATCCTGACAGAAATTTGTCAGAAATGCCCAGTTTTAGGGATCAAATAATTAGGAAGCTTGGACGAGGAATTCGCCGCATCGAATTCGAGCAAACCTCCACGAGATTGTAGACAGCTACAAAGCAAACTGTTGTGGCCACATAGCACGTTTTGTAGTTGCTCTAGTTTTCTTAAAAAGGAAATGCCTACCGACATATATCAGGATTAGCTGAAAAGGTGATTCTATAAATAAACATTTTAAATATAAATATTGTATATCCATTAAAACAATGTCCCTTCTTGATTTTCTGTTATTTTGTGGCAGTGACATATTTATCTTTTGTATGTGATGTAATTGGTTTAGAGTAATAGGAATTTATTGGTCTGGTGAAAAATATTTTTTTAATATTAAAAATACTTCAAACAGAACCAGATAACATCCTGAAATGTTTGAATAATTGTTAAAATTGGTGCGATTTATGATAACTTAAAATAATTAGAGAAAGTATTAGAGTGGGGAGAATTATTGTAGGTAATAATGTAAAATAAAGCGAGACGTGACGAGAGCTGCCCTAACATGTTGAACAGCTCGTCAGGGGCCGAGGTGTTGACAGGGTAAACACGCCGGCCTTATCTACTCGATGGCGGCTGTTGTGACGGGCTGCCTGGGAAGTCCTGCCGAGCTTTGCGGAAGGCTTTTAGATAATTAAAAGTGCGCCCCACTTATTGTTTCCTTTACAATGTTTGTGCAGACGTTTGTTTTCGTTTCCTACTAAGTTTCATTCCAGGTTCTAGAAAACAGAAATGTCCTTCCTATTAGGGCGACTACAGAAAGCACGAGGAAAATGTATTTTGAAGAGCTTCCACAGTACCTAAGCCGGCATACTGTGAAGCCTAAAAAGGTTGTTAAGGAATAATATTGTCCCTTTTTCAAAACTTTCTAGAACTACATGCCAGGGTGAAGGTGAATGTTCTGCTTCTTATAAATCGTTATTTTGGGAACAAGCTAAGAGGTGCTAAAGAGAGGTACCAAAGGAAATATATTCAAGGACGATTAATTTCTATAGAATTGATAAACGAAATGGTTACGCTAAGAAAGAAATAAGGAGAGCATAGGAATTCAAGAAATAACAGAATAATCAGCATGAAATAGACCATTTATAGAGAAAAAGAAGGCATTTTCCACAATAAAATGTTAATAATAGTAATAATAATAATAATAATAATAATAATAATAATAATAATAATAATAATAATAATAATAATAATAATAATAATAATAATAATAATAATAATAATAATAATAATAATATTAATATCTTCGCTGCACTGGGAATGCCAGTGTATTAAGAATTTATCCACGATACGCAACACATGGATATAAATCTTATCTTCCCCACTAACAATCTTCCATTTGAAGATTCTTCCTTTTTAAGTTCTGAATTTTACATAAACAATCCAAAACTCAATTGAATAATCAAAAATCCCATTCAAATCAATAGCTCTACAAAACCGAAAACATATTTCTAAAAGAATCGATAGGATTAAAGTCAATATGATTAAAACACCACATAATCCGGGAATATGTTGGCAAAAACATGATGACCCGATATAAAAGCTAAAGTAAATAATATCTCTAGAACAATAAAAATTAGATTTGATGCATATAAATTAAAAGAATGCTATTATATGGTCTAGCAAATCCATGCGAATAGTAGACAGTTATGGTCAACCATTAAAAGAATATGTAGACAAAAAAACAGGATATTCCAATATCAAAAGATGGCACATATGTATCATTTATTGATGCAGAAAAAGCTATAGAGCCAACAATTTTTAACGGGGCACTTCCCAAACGAGAGGAAAACAACAATAATTCTACCATTTTCTAAATCAGGTAAAGATCCACGCATACTATCAAATTACAGACCAATTAGTTTATTTCGTTCCATAGCTAAAGTATTTGAAAAATTAGTTTTAACCAGACTAAATAAATATTTAATGTATATTAAGACAATACCTGACACACATTTTGGCTTCAGAGAAAAACATGCTACCAGCCATCAGTTGATAAGAATCACAGAATTTACAGCCAACGCATTTCATCGGAAGCATTACGTAATCACAGTGTTCCTTGAAATTGAAAAGGCTTTTGATAAGCTATGGCATATATGATTACTTTATACGTTACAGCAACTAGGTACACCATATCAGTTCGATATTAGTAAAGGTTTTCTACTCTCGTCTCTTCTATGGCAAAGTCTACCGCTACTTCTTTGTCAAAAGGTAATGACTCCTCTACTGTTCAGTATAAAATAGTTTCAGGCGTGCCTCAAGATTCTGCACTTCTGGTCACATTTAGTTATCTGATATATAAAAATTTAATACAAAACTAGCGCTCCTTGCAGACGACATGGCCCTATTTACATCACATTCAAATATCATTTTTGATTACAATGAATTGCAAAATTAGATACAAAAATACATACAATGGCCCAAAGGCGGGGTTTCGTATTGGAGGAGGGGGCACATTTCGGCGCTGTTATCAACATGAAAATATTCGTTTATATTAATGTTTTAATTTAATTATGCTGCAATTATATACACTGATTTAAATTTTGTTAATTATTTTATTGATTATAATGAAATATTATTAATTAGAACAGTTGAACACAAAAGGGACGACCTTCATTGTTATATGAACGGTCCGAACTGTAAATTCAACGATGCATTTTTCTCAGTGAATCATATAGCAAAATATCAAAAATGTTTATTATTTATTATGATCACTAATGTTTAGACACAACTGTAGGATACATTTAAAATCTACATTAAAAATTCTTTTAATTAAAATGCAATCTTCTGTTTTTGGCAAGAACCAAAGTATTTATAGTTTTAATTATAGAGAAGGAGATTATATGAGCCCACAATTTTATTTCGAGTTTTTAAATATGAATTAAATGCTTTAAAAAGTATATGGTAACTTTAACATTTGTGTAAACGTTACAAAAATATAAACTTTGTTAACTGTTCAAAAAGTGGGTGAAAAATCAATAATTCAAAAGAGTTCATATTTGAAAAACTAGTGGAGCCTCATAATGGCTCAAACTTTCTCGCATTACTTTTCTATTTTCTTTAGTCTGAGCAAGCTATTCTGCCTTTTGCCAGCTGCCATCTATTTCCGCCGAATGTACATTTTTTAAAACCTCTTCTCAATTTTTCGGTTTCCTAATAGTAGAATAGAAATATTACTTTCAGAATATTAAAGAAGAGTAAAACGTCATCCCAAACGGCAATTTTCATTGAAATATTTGGTGCCGTGTTTAAGAAAATGACGTTTAAGCACTACTGTAAATGCGAAATTTGAAGCTCTTTCTCATAAAAAAATTTTGAGTTTTCAAAAACCTTCATTATATGTCATTTACAGCAACTAAACTCAAAAATGGAGTAGTGTTTACAAATTACTGGACATGTACTTAACGGTGGAAGATATATTTAAAAAAGTACATAGTGTAATTTAAAAAAATCCCAATATCACCTTAAGGCGTATCAAACAGTGCATTTAGCACTATCTGTATAAAAAGTTTTGAGATTTTTGATAACTGAAAATAATTCTGTGAAAAAGATCTTTAAATTTCGCATTTACAGTTTCACGACATTTTCTTAAAAACGACTCTAAATTTCTTAACAGAAACTTTCTTGTATGACGAGATGTTACTCTTCTTTACTATTCTTAAAGCAATATTTTGGTTCTACCGTTAGGAAACCTGAAAATTGAGAATATTTTTTTAAAAAAAATGTACCTTGGGCAGCGATAGATGGTAGGTAGCAAGAGGATGGGACAAGAATGTTAGTGTGCCCAGACCAACAATATTAGAAATACAGTAGGAGAAAGTGTGTGCCATTCTGTAGCACCCTTAGTTATTTTCTCGTATTAGTACGTATATTTGGGGTAATATTCGTAGTATAGAGAATGTTATAGAATGGCGTGGAAAATCGATTTCGTGATTTCAACAGTAAAACTCGTTTTGGGGTCCCCTGATACCGAAAAATGTTTTTTTTTCATAATGCCCGTCCGTCTGTCTGGTGTATGTGAACAATACTAGCACCTAAACTATGCATATGAATTTTTCCAAACTGAACAAACCCCCGTCGATCTGGGCTGAGTCGAAGCTTTGCGATTTTGGAAAAATATTAATTAATTTTTGGGGTTCTATGAAGAGGAAGGCATAGGTCCGATTTTCACTGATAACTCTGAATTTTGAATTACAAAATTGAAAGTTGAACTACAAAATTGAAGATGGAGATTGTTCTTTCATGTAAAATTGTCGTCTATAATTAGTTCTTTCGCGTAGGTCATGCACATTGTTTTGAAAGTTGTATTCTTTTTCATGCATTAATCATCGAATATGTGCAATTTAAAAAAATATCAGAAAGGATTTTCTCAATAACGACTCCAGATTTTTTCTTTAAATATTTGCGGTGAATAGTGTTAAATGCACTCTGATAAGATGACAAACGTTAGTTTCCTGTTCTTTTGTTTTTTCATAAATTATATTAATGGAATTTTTGACTTGCCTCTCCCGTGTTCATATTTACATCAGAGGCGATTTCTTCATATTATTGCATTTACGAGCACGTGCTGTAAATAATGTCATAACGTTTCCCGAAATTCAACAGTTATGTGTGAAAATAATCTAAAAATTCCACATTTTCAGAAACACTCAAACACCACTTTTTCAAAAACTGCTCCAAAATTTTTCTTCAAACTTTTTGTGCAGATACTGCTAATTGCACTTTTGAAGCTCACATAAAAGTCATCGCAAGAAACGTCAACAACAAGAGAGAATTATGTAATCGTGCAGCAGAAAACGCTGAACTTTCGCCAGAAAAAAACCTTATTTCTGGTTCTGGTAACGAAAAAGTTGATAAATCCTGTCGCTAAACTTAGAAAAACAAATCCTCCAACTCCTGGCTTAGCCAGAATCCATGTTTTGTTGGTTCATGATACCGAAAAATCTTAACTTCAAAACGTCCGGCCGTGTGAGTTGAACGCAAGCGGCTAAATGGTTCAGTCGATTTTCTCCAAACTTTACATTCAACAATCGATCTGGCTGATGTACCGGACCCTGCAATTGGAAACCGATATTTTAATATCTTTACATAAAACCTCGCGGATATTTTCAAAATTTTCAAACAAATGGCCCTACATTTTTTTATTAAACTTTGTTGCTCAATAGTTCAAAAGACGCTCAAGAGAATGGTTTAGGTCTCATATTCGGTAATATCCCCGATTTTTCAAAAATTGTAAAAGTAATTCTTAAAAGAACAAAATTATAGATATTTTTGGCTCTGACAAAGACTGTTGTACAAAATTATTTCTTGAGAAAGGTCAGGTACAATTTTTTGAAGAAACGAGGAGTTTTGGCATAATGTGGGCTTGAAGTTTAAGAATCAAAATTCTCCAAAACCGCTCCAAATGTTTTTTTTTTAAATTTTCGTCGTATATGTAATAGGAACGGCAAGAAATATGGTGCTAGTCTCATTTTCGGGTATTGCTAGTTTTTTTGAAAATTTCAAAAGCATTTCAAAACTACAAATTTGATGATAGAGATTTATCAGATAAAGTTTGTTATACAAAATTAGCTATTTAATAAATAAATAAATAAAAACTAGTAGTGCTATAGAATGGCACAGACTTTCTCGCTAAACTTAGTTTTCTATTCTTTCTACTCTTGACAGGGTTTTCCGTTAGACGTCTATGTCTTCTCGACTGTTTTCTTTCGTCGCCCGAAAAACAAAGTTTTTTTACATTTTCTTAATTACTCGGCTCCGTAAGCTCCAATAGCCGAGCACAATCGCCAGCCCAGCAATAAGAGTGTGTGTCGAAAACTCTCCGTTTTCCGGCGCACGATTACAATACTTACTCTTCTTACGTTAGTAAGTGCGAGAAAGTAAAAATTAGTTTTTTCTCTCTCGGAAAACATGCAGGAGAAACCGCGTTCACGCACGGCTGAAAGAAAGTTCTTCCTTTGTCGCTCTCTCTCATTTCAAACCCTGTTCTTTTTTCACATTTTTTCCTGAAATGTGTCTGAATGTCTGTGTCTGAATTTTAAGCTTCATAAATTTACCAACGTGGATTTTTCAAATTTTACAAATGCGGGCTTCTATTTCAGTGAGGAAGCTCTACATCTTCATTCCATTTCGATTTTCCCTGCTTCGATGTTGAAACAATTGCTATTCCGGTCCCGAACATCGCAAGTTCTTCCCGTTGGCGCTAACGGCGTCTGCTTTGAGGCAGAGGTGGCGGTGGCGGAAGCAAGAGATTTCCTCTGGGAGCGCGGGCCTCGTCATCGGTTTCGCTTTCATAAGGGCGCCCCCTGGCGGGCGCCAGCGGCTGCAGGACTGCCAACAGGCGCGCAGATAGGGGCCCTCCGCCGACTTTCATTTATCTGTGAGGGAGGAAATGCACATAAGCAAATCACAAAGGAAAATCACCTCACCTCACATTCAAACTGCAATATTGTCCTCAGTGTTTGTGTTTACAAAACAACTGAAGACACGAGGCATGTTTGATATATTTATAACTCTATTAATGTCATATAACAAAATTATCACATTACCTAATGTAATAGATTTGTTTATTTCAACTCAAAAATAAAGTTAATGGTAGTCAATTTTTCTAAGAGGATAAATTACATAAAACTTTTTCATCAATAAAATATTGAAATATATTGTGGTTTTAGAAAACAAAACACCAATTTTAGTCTGATGAAAGTTTTTTATGATTTCCTGAAGTTGGCAGGCATGGTTATGAAATAAACGATTCAATTGACTTGGACATACGAATTTAATATTAAACAGTACATATACTATGTAGATCACGGTTGTTTCTTTTGCAGTGAAAGTTATTGCTACAAAATCAAGGAAATTATTGTTGATATTATCAAGAACATTAGGAATGAATATTATTTAAACAGACAAAGTTAAAATGGCGTTGTGGGTATGGACTTGAGGTTGAGAATTCAGTGTTCACTGTCTCTCTACAAGTCTGTACAACGTTTCGTGTCCATCTCGCTCTGATATGTACGCGCCTATAATTTCCCACTGATTTTTTGATCTTCTACCTCGAAGGTTACACCTGTGGTTTTAAATATGTCATCCCCCATTGTACTGCCTGTACTGCTTGAAAGTTGTATTTTATACATATGAAAACACTCCTACCAATACGATCAGGTCTGAATGCTAGTAAGTGTCTAAAGATTTCAGAACTTCCTGTTTCCGCAAGGAGCCATGACTCTATCCTGCATTATAAGATCATCAAATCTGTAATTATGAGAGTTGAACCGTGCTCCAGAAATTAACAGTTATATTGTTAATACTCCTACACTTAACCTGCGGTAGAAGCAGATACAACTTGTGCATTTCTTAATGTCATGCCGCCATCTCTCCAGCCCAGCGTCGCCGTTCTTCCCCGTCGCCACAGCTGCGCCGCCGTCCATCGCTGCCGTCCCTCGACGCCATTGCCGCGCTGCCGACCGCCGCCGAAATCCCCGCCCAAACCATCAGAAGAGACAACCCGTGCCGCCACCGCCTGCGACCTCACGGGCTGTCGCGGGAAGCGTCGGGCCTCGTATGCGCGAGAGCAGTCCATCTAGCTCCCTGGATCCCTGGGCGATTTAGGTGCAACCCGTCACGACCGCAATCACCGTCCTGCAACCACGAATTTGGGGCCGCGAAAAACTCATTTCCCACCTGTGCCAGCCACTCGGTGACTACATCAACCCGTCTCCATGGTACGCTGCATCCCCTGGGAATGCCACTGATGTAGAGTTTCAACTCAGAAATTTTTCTTTCTGAGGCTTTCACGAGGTCATTCTTACCACCCGTGCGGAAGTCAACATTTCTTCTCCTCAGATCATTGGTACCAACACGTAAAATGACCATACGCAAGGTCCCTATACTCCACATACCTTAGCAGCTGCTTGGTTAGGATATCCGGGAGTCGCACAACGTCAATGTGTTGGTTGTGCTTACCGACACGTCTCACTATCGAGTCTCTAATAGTCGCGGCGGCGAAGGTGTAACGGTCAACTTACAGGACTTTTATACCCAAGTTGGCGGTTCAAACCCGATCGAAGCCGTGGAATTTTAAGGGTGAAATATTCCTTCGTACGCCTTCGGAGCGGAAGTAAAGCCGGCTGTCCCATGTTAGTAGATTTACTTGCATGTAAACGATCCTTTGAGCTAAATTCAATTCGTCTGTTTCGTTGCCCAAGAAATACCTCCTTCCTCTGCTTCTTGGTGAAAGGAGCGTAGCGAAATTTGCGTGGTCAGGCGGAAGAGTGGGCTGATGGCCCGAGTCTCGCCACGTAAAATAAGGTATCAATTCAAATCAAATCAATTCAATGCAATAATAACGAGGAAGGGTTTTCCCGTAGTTGGCGCTTCAACAGTCCCTCTGTGGCGTCATATACAGTAACAGCTAGATGTTTCTCCTCCGAAGCTGCGTTTAGTTCCTGCAGCTCATGGATTTAAAGTAGAGCTGCTTCGAGTTTTCTTCCAGTTGACGCTCTCAATTTGCTTTGCACTTACTGCAAAACCACTTGCAGTGATCCATGTCTCTAATTAAACCACAATTCGTATGTCAGTCCACATTATTAACATTCCTAGCCCGATTTTATATTGCTATTGCATGCTGTGCACAAGATGCGAATGGCATTCATTTCAAGTGCAGGTCCCGGGTTAGGCTCGACACCTCCAATTAACAGAAGTACCGCCATCGTGGTCGCACACGACAATGCCGAAGTCGCCGGCGCTGCGACCGAGGAAAAGCGCGCGGCCCACGCCCCGGCGGCAACCCCTGTCACGCGAGGAGCTCCGCTGAAGCGCGTCCCACTGCTACCACCGCCGGCGACACCAATTCTTCAAGTTTTTTGCATTCAAGTTCAGATTGCCGTCGCCGAGGCTAACCGATGATTATAAACAGGTGGATAATTTGCCATATATTAGCTCTCTCTTTCTCATCCTATCGTGTTTTGCTAGATTTTTTGGTTGTTTTTTGAAACTTTTAAATAATGTTGATAGCCATAGTTCACTATCAAACGTTTGTTGGGAGATTTCTCTAAGAAACAAATAATAATGATAATAGAAATAATAATGACGCAC
This sequence comes from Gryllus longicercus, assembly GCA_038098605.1. NCBI lineage: Eukaryota > Metazoa > Arthropoda > Insecta > Orthoptera > Gryllidae > Gryllus > Gryllus longicercus. The sequence goes on from JAZDUA010000102.1 coordinate 398,826, forward strand.
TATATTATACACTAACATTCGCTACAATTTGCTTTTTAATGCTTCACTGGATAGAACATGTAGAATAGAGAATGGCATGATATTCATTTTCATTTGTCAAGAAATGCCTTGGGATATGTAGCGAAAAATATCGATTTGTATAGTTTTCTTTCGTGTATTTGTGACGACTTAGTGAGATTTGTAATAACTGAGATACTTTGTATACTTTGTTTTATTTTTTATATTTGTGATGACGTGATGTGATGGTGTATATTGTATATTTGTGAGAGTTGTGATGGGGAAGTGGTGTTGCGAGATGTGGGATGTTGTTGGCGTATTTAATAGTCTTGGATAGGGTGATTGACTGTTTGATAAATGATATAATAAATCATTAGCTGCGATTAAATTATCTCAAATGAGGGGTGTAGTGCTGTGTAGTGCGGGGAAATGTTGGGCGTTAAAAAGTAGTGATGTGTAAAAGAAAGAATGTATATTTCCGATGCAAGTTTTCATCATGCTTGAACTAAATATGGATTGTTATAGCAGGTGTGTATTATTTCTACTTCCATTTTATAGTTATTAGCTGTAGTTAACAGTAATTTAAAATTTAGTGATAACATTCTTTATCTGCTAGTGAAATTGCCATCGGGTTTGGCTACTTAAATTAACCTAAAACTATACACAGATATTCTTCCTTTCCTCCACCTATTGTTTTAATTCTCCTTTCCTTCCAATTTTTTTCAGTTCTCATCTCATCATACATTTATCGACTCAGCATGGCAATTTTATCTTGTACAAATGTTGCTTGAAGGTACACATACTGTCCCCTATCTCATACTTTGCATTCTCTCCCTGATCCAGAAGAGAGCCGTTTCATTTGTCATTTCCGACAGAAGTGATCAGGTAACGTTGAAAGATGATCAAGACTGAAGGCTCATAAGAGTCAAAATGAAGTATCGGCAGATCGTGGATATTACAAATATTAATTTCATGTAAATTTCCAGTTTCTACTTCCGAGACTTTAAAAAATGTTTATTGTTTATTATGATTTTTGATTTTTCCTTGGCCAATAGTCTCTTGTAGATATGCAACTAGAAAATGCACTTAAACCGTAGCTGTCGATTCAATTTCTCGTGATATCGAAAACGAAACAAGAGGATTCGCTCTGTGCAAATGCGTTCGTCGAAGGTGCCTCATTACGCCGGAGACGGACTTCCCCACGCGACGCCGAAGGACAACCGCAAATGCGCTGCGGGGCAGAGGGCTGCAAGGTCTGGAGCCTGCTCCAAGGACCAACGATGATTGATCGTGTTTACGCGACTTGTACGTCCTGCCCTCTCCGCCTAGACACATGTGTCGCCACCGCCGCCCCACTGCCTCAACTTCCTTCTCTTTTAATGATGAAGGGGCGTGGTCACTCCATCATTGTCATTGACAAAACGATGCTGCGAAAGGACTTGTATTTTCATTTCCTATTGAGTCCATAACTTAACATACTTCTCGTCGAAGGTTGCTTTCAATGTAGGTCTCAAGAGCAGTGTGTCATTTTTAATCGTTCATTGTCGGATAAATACATCTAATTTTGATATTACATTAGAGTACGAGGATTTTAAAGAATAACATTGAAAGTGCGATCATCGAGCGTTGGATTTGAAGTTAGAATGCGATCTGTTTCAAATGAAAGAATTACTACATTACAATGACTTACTTATAATATATGTTACGGTTACGTAAAAGTTTATAAAACTATCTTCATACTATGTCCTATGTTGTTCGAAACCTATTGATAGAAAAGGTTTGAATACAACACTATTTTCTAATTATCTTCAGATAATTATTGAATACGTAAAATTAACATTTTTATTGCATACATGACTAATAGTGTAGTAATTAAGAACCCTAATTTTTTGAATCTGAATATGTCCTACTAGTGGAACCCGTCAGTCATTGCCCTGCACTCCATCTATCTCCGCCCCCTCTTTCTCTCTCCGTCCCCCTCTTTCTCTCTCCGCCCCCTCTTTCTCTCTCCGCCCCCTCTTTCTCTCTCCGCCCCCTCTTTCTCTCTCCGTCCCCCTACTTCTGTCTGTCTCTATCTGTATCCGCATCTGTCTGCCCCTCTCTCTGTCTGTCCCTGTCTCTCTCCCTGCGTTTTTGCGTTTACGTCTTTCTCTGTCTCTCTCGCCGCCTGCCCTGTCCTCCTCGGCCCTGCCCTGCATCACACGGCAAATCCCGGCAACAAAGAAGCCCAGGTGGAGCTCACTTCGAATCGAAATTGAATTAAAATTAAGGGCAATCTTCAGCTGTAGCCCCATTAAGTAGAGTTCCAACAAAACAGCACAAAAGGTTTCCGCATGAAAAAACACGTAGATGTGCCATCTTTCATGGAGATCCGATACACAGTTCTACCGCGCCACTGGTGGCCTCTGGCGAAATATATTAGAACCTCTTAGCGACAGACGAAAAATAATGATCTTAGTGCATCTACTAGCATATTATTTAATTATTTATTTTCCGCATTTGTTTTGTATTCATCTTTATCAAACATTGCAAGGACACTGCGTCAAATCCTGAAGAAGAGCTTGTAAATACTTCGTATCTACTCATACACTCCTTGTGAAATTGATGTCGACTGCATGTCGTTGAATTCACTTTTATTAGCGCAGATTTTAACGTCTACAAGATTTTAATGATATTATCTTAACGACCAATTAGCTTTAGACTATATTTTAATACTTTGAGTTACATATTACACGCACATTCCAAGATTTACAATGTTTAGAAAAAACTACGTTTTGTCAAAATGCTGTAAATCCATCAGACCAACAGGCATGAAAGACAGGGATAATCGTTTATATTATTACTTCTCGTTTAACTTTATTATGTCTACTTTGTGGAAAGACAATAGTAATTAACAGAATGAGTGAATAAAGAGGGGCATAATTCCATGTTTGGTGTGTTCTAGGAAACGAGCGACGATTGGAGCGAGTTGTCTTCTTTATCACAAGTGCAATTTTATCAGTTTATCCACGTGATAGGTTCAATATTATTTTGTTTATAGATTTAAGAATAATTTAAATTTTGAGAAATTCAATCACATCTTTACTATTCGAGTCAGACATTTAAGGGAATCATATTGCTTCTGAAAAAGACATATTTCAATGGGCTTTGCAGTGTGTAGTACATATGATCATTTGTACAGTGTCTTAGAGCATAAAGAAATATTTCAAATGGAATAAAATAAAATATTAGAGATTATATATTAGATTATAAAGATGCTGACAAAGCCATAAAATTATTACCATCCACGAAAAGTAAAGACAGGTATGAGAGAGAATACATGTATAAATGTTGGAAAGTAAACAATTAAGTTATTTAATGTGAGTTTTATGAAACTTGGTACAATTAATTTATATTAATTAGGATTCATTTAATGTAGTTAATATTAGGCATACTTTGCTGAAGTACGTTGCTGGCGTACTTTTCGAAAGGGCAAATACAACTGACGTTTCTATTTTTACTTTCTCGCTACCGCTTGCGCAGTAAAGAGAAAGTTATGTAATGCTGCATATGTCCAGTTAAACCCATTTTTAGTTTACAAAATTCGAAATTCGCGCCAAAATGTGATGAGAAACAATTCATACACTAACGTTTTAAAAATGAATATTTAAATTACTGAAAATCTCACTTATCAGCATGATTTACAACTTTTTGCAGACAAATATTTGTTTTTATGTGGAAAGTATTTAGAAAAAACATTATCAAACGCCTTTTGTTTTTAGATTTATGTATTTTTCTAATATAAATCAAATTACTTGGATTTAGGTTTATTAATCCTCCATGCCTTTATTATAAATCAAATTACTGAGTTATTGATCTATTAATCATTCACAATTAGACAATCATAGACCATTAATCTTTGTCACTGTCTTCTTGAATACAAGCTACATAGATATTGGATAAATTAGATTTTTTTAAAGGACATTGATCGCGTTCACTACACTTCATTGCACTTTACTACACCGTTTCGCTTTAAGTTACACTGGCAAGCACTTCACTGAACTTCACAGCGCTTAGTTACTCATTTAAAATCTTTCAATGTCAGCTTCGTCTAACTTAATCCTAACACTTCGGACACTTAGAGGAAAGTTGCTGCGGGTAAACTGTTCCATTCTCTAATTGCTCTGTTACAAAATAAACGTTTCCCAAGAACTGAATTTCGTTTGCTTGTTAGAATTTTGTGAGTGTGATTGATTAGACCAAAATAATTTTATTTTTCGAGTATGATCTGAATTTCCTTCCAAGCTGGTTGACCTACGTACGATTTATAAAGTGCACAAAGCCTCGCCCTTGTCCTCGCTTCTAGAGATTCCCATGCCTTTTTATAGCGTTAGTTCTATAAGTAAACTGATTCGCTTTCCTCTGTATTCTGTCTAGACTTTTCTGAACGGATCCCAACATGGCACTCCGTATTCCATGAGAGGGCGAACCAGCGAAAAATACGCTTATATATTTAATTTTATTAATATAAAATTCTTCCGCGTTTGTTGAACCTTTCTTTTAAAATTCGCATTACAAAATGCGAGGACTTTCACGTTTTTCTCACTACCTAATTGATTTGCTTTCCCACCTTCATTTACTGTCTAGATGAATTCCTAAATAATTGCATGATTAAACCCTTGGAATGATTACTTCATCTAAACAATAGTCTGGTTCCCTATAATTTCAGCCCGTTCGAACGTTATTGTTTTGCTTTTCGATCCGTTACTTCCCATGTCATTTGTTTTTAGCTTAATCACGTAAATGTTCTAAATCATGTTGTAAAATTTGTCCATCAGCACCTTTAATTTTATACCGCTATATAACACAATCGTCTGCAAATAAACGCACTTTTGATTGTATGTTAACATGGAGATCATGTACGCTAAGAAAAGTAATAGCGCTAAAATACTTCCCTTTGGAAACCCTGAAGTTACAATACGAAGTAGTCGAAAACTAAGTTCCAATACGACCGCTTTGTTTCCTGTGTCTAAGAAATTCGCTTACCTACTTCACAACTTTAGCATCAACTCCTGAAGTTAATAATTTCCTAAGAAGTAGATCATGTGGTACTAAGTCGAATGCTTTCGCAAAGTCAATTACGTCTGCATACACCCTCTCATCCGCACCAACTTCCTCAGCTACATCTTGAAAAGGGGAAACAATTTGGCATTCGCACGAGTATCCACTTCTATCTAACCCTTCATGTCTGTGAAAAATCCAGTTCGCTTTTTCCATTCGCAGCGAAAGTTCCCGGCTCCTTTATTTTGCATACTACTGATGAGAGAGATTAGGTCTATAATACCATACTTTCGTTTTATCTCCATTTTTAAAAATTAGAAGAACTATAGCTGTTTTCCAATCGTCCGGTAAACTTGCGTTATTAATAGAAACTAATAATTCCTAAACTAATAAAAATTAATAATTCCTGTCGAGATGCCGTCTGGACCGCGTAGTTTAGCATAATAACACGTTTGCGAAGTTTCCAAGCAAGAAGCTTCAACTGGTTTTCAATTCGATAATAATTTATTTCCTCCTGTCTCCGTTTTAGTTTATTAACCGACACAAAATATGTGTTGAATGCATTTGCTTTCGTTCAGTTGCGCGTTGTCTGCAGCTCAATCTTCCTGAACTTCTTCCTAATTCCCCCTGCGTCTGCGGACATATTTATAGAAGCCTTACCATTTATTTATTTCTGTCTGTAAACTATTTTCTTAAATAACTCTTGCCCAATGTTCGTTTATTTTCTTGTAGTAATTTGTAAACGTTATCATGTCAGCAACCCTGCGATGTCTCCTATTAAATGCTAGTCTAACGTTTTGCGTTAAGCGTCGCATCGTCCAGTTAATATATTCAGGATCAGGATTACTTTTCAGTATTTTGCAAGGAACGAACGCATTTAGAGCAGTTTCTACGATTGTTTTAAAAGCTCCCAACTGATCCTCCATATCACATTCTGTTCTCAGAAATTGGTCGTATTTACCTCTTGAGAAACTACGCAATCCTTCGACGTTTGTCTTTCTCCATTGCCTGGCTATCGCTCCTTTCGCCTTAGGTCGCCTAATCAGAGCCTTTGCTTGTACTTCTACCATCACTACTTTGGGGTCGCTAATTCCCTGGAAGATGTCACAAGAAAGGAGCATTTTGGCTGGGCTGACAAAGAAAATGTCCGATACTGCGTTCTGCAGCGTGGGTTTGTCGACTACCTGTGTTAATTTTTTAAATTTAATTGACTAAACGAAATACTGCCGAGTTTTCGACAGAAAAACATGTTTTCTCCGTCCCTTATATCGAAAGTGGAGTTTTCTCATTCCTGAATGAAAAACTATTTTTTTCTCGAATATCTCTGTAATAGATAATGGGTATATATATATATATATATATATATATATATATATATATATATATATATATATTTATGGGACTTTTTTCATACAAAAATATTAACTAAAAAAATATCAAACAAAGAACACCCATGCTAAAAAAACCTCTGCTTCAAAATATGGATGAAAAATTCATTGATTTTATAAAATGATATCGATTCACGTTATTAAATTTGTTAAAAGAATTGTGAGGCTCAGAGGAAAACGAGGCTAAGTGCATTTTTGGAAAAATAAGTTAGGTGCTTATTGAGACACTAGATACTAAATACTGTTAGAGGAAAAAGAATCAAAGTCCTGTCCCTTACGACTGCTGACTTCAGTGGTCCGCAAATTGAACTGCTTTGAAGGTTCGTTGTTTCGGTTGGAGGAAAGGTAGTCTAAGTGGCAGTGTTTTGTTGTCGTGACTACTACAACACGCATTATTTCAGACATAATGAATAAAAATAAGATCTATTTAGGTCGGTCACACGAGCGTTGTGTTGACACGCGTAAAGTATCGCGCTGCGTAGATTAACATTGTATCTTATGCGCAACGGCACAAGAGCGCTCTTGGCGGTTCGACATAAGATGTCCGTTCCGCGTCAGTGCAACACTCGTGTAACACAGGTTTTACTCGAGAGTTCTGGTTAGTATTACACTCAGGGATGTATTAGTACGACTTGTCATAGTGATTACAAGGACAGTTTCTGACAGTGAATCTGTTACTAAAGATGGTAGCGATGATAAACTAATTAGTGGGTATGATGGAGATGAATAATGAAAACTAGGGAAAAAATGTACATATGCAACAGAGTTACAATTTCTTGTTTTCCTTACATCACTTAACATTAAAAATACGTGAAAGCGTAGTCTTTCTACGGATAATATACCTGAATTATCGAAGCAAAAATGATTTTATTACCTAAACAGCATTATCAATATCCATTTTGTTCTTACTTTGACTAATTTAACTCTGTAATCTTTGAGAAACATTGATGTTGAAAATTAGTTTGACACTTATACTACGTTTTCTGTTGCGCTATTCAATGAAAAGTAGTCCATCAAATTAAAAAAAAGAAATATTTTAAAATTTGATAACGATAAGGACATAAGAAAACCTAGACAAGAACCTACAAATGTGATGTGATAGACAATTATAATAAAGTGTATAGAATTTTGTATTTCAGATTTAACTTTGAATGCAAATATCTCGGCAAATGAAAAATGTCACAGCCTTGTTTTTCTCAGAGCCCCGTAACTGTCACCTTGACCGAGACTCAAACTCGAGTTTCCAGGTTGGGTTGAAAATTCTTTGAACAAATTTAATTTTTAAAACACATTGGTTTCTCGGTAACAGAGTCACTTCTTGGATGCGTTTACTGTTGCGGAACATATTTTCGACATAACTGCTTCTCCATAAGGTGTCGTGGAGACACAAACCTCGATGCATTGAAAACAGACCTTGATGTTGCATCCCTGTCCTTTCCTTGTCTCCCTTTTGCGGTCACACGGCAAAGCGTGTGTGACAAGGGCTTCGGATGCTGAGGGCATCGAGTTTTGTCACTGCTGTCCCTTTGATCGGGAAATATCAGCGTTCGAATTCCGACGATGGAAGGTTTTATCACTTGCTAGACAGCTAGGTTGAGTTCAGCGGAAAACTGACGAGAATTACAGGGGCCGGCCGCTTTGATCGGTAGTTTTCCGTGATTTCTCCGCAGCGAATGCCGGAGCAGTACCCGAACAAACGGGCCACGGACAGTGCGCGATGTTTCCTTCCTCTTCCTTGTCCTATCCTCACCCCTTACACACACACACACACACACACACACTAACGTGTACTACCCTACACATGCTGGGAGAGCGGTCAGGATCTTCGCGTTTGTCCCGGCTGGTGAGAGAGAACTTGTCGACGGAAACCCCCGCTAGACGAGTAGGTCGGTGCCGTTCAGCGGGGGAAGACCAACTTAACCTCCCAGGCAAAAACATGCACGACACTAACGGGACTAATGACAGTAATTGACGCAACCAAATCAGGAGACCAGTCGTGAGCACAGAGCTCGTCCCGGCTGGTGGCGGTGCGCCGCTGGTGGGAGATATCTGCTTGCGGAAACCCCCACCAGCAGACGTTGTGGTCGGCGCCGAATGTCGCCATCCAGCGGAGGAAGATCGCCAACTCTCGCGATAAAAAATATTCACTTTACTTACGGGACTAATGGCGTTCGCGGTTATCGCGCCTGGAAAACCCAATCAATCAATCAATCAATCAAGTGAAGGTTTTCCGGGCGCGTGTCAGCCTGTGCCTCGCGCCGCCGGCAGGCAGGCAGGCAGGCAGGCAGGCACGTATGCTCGCGCGAGGGAGGGGGAGGGGGCGTGGCGCTTCGGGCCTCCTCCCCCACCCCCACCCCCTTTGTCGCCCGCCAATTTCCTTAATGCGCTTCCTTCCTCTACAGCCGCGGCGAAATACGCCTCAAAAGAGGACCTCACAGTCCGAGAGTGCGACCCCATTGCTACACGTTAGGGTAGGGTGGGCACGCTATTTGTGATCCACTGGGCAAAAGTTTTAGTTTTATCCTGTAATAAGGTCCTCTAAGAAAGGATTTTTATCTGCATCTACCAATGCCTCAAGAAGTGTCAATATTGAACTTAATTGCATTTCTACAACTTATTGATTCTGTTTGATGTTCTAGTGTTTTTGATATTTGACATTCCGATAAATAATCAACAACAAAAATAAATTATTCGTTTTCTGATTAATCTTATTTCAGCATATATCTGTCACCATAGTAGCAATAAACACATGCACGAATCAGTTTGATGCAAATATTTGGGGAACACAAGTTTTGAGACTAAAACAAGAAAAAATGTGCGAGATTCCGTCCCTGGCAGCTAGACCACTTCCCGCGCCCCAATCGAGACGCATGAGGTGTCATTCGACGCGTCTCGGTCTTCTGACGAGGAACTGATAAGTTGTTTTCGGATCCCGCTAGAATAGTAAAAAATATTACCGAAAACTTGTTTGTTTCTTCATGTTTTGGCGTTACGAACTTAGTGATAATGCGAGGAATTAAACCAACGCCTCCTAATCTATGTAGGTGTCATTGATTAAAAGAGTAAAATACGCCTTAGTTTTCTTTCACGACGTCGGCAGCACTGATGTCGACATCTTTAAGTAAACAATTCAATTACCAAGTAAATCTCGCAGCAGATTCATTTGAATTTAGATTCGAGTTAATGCATTTTTTAAAAATAAATTTGCGAAAACCTACTAACAGTTTTGCCTCGGAATGCATCAAACTTCAAGAATTTCAAGTGAATACTGATAAAACAAAACTATGAGTAATGCTGGAAAATAAATTAACGTTATGTTCGACTTCGCACTTTTACGTTCTTATATAAGGTGCAAACCGGATATTCTAAGAATGTGACTTAACTTATTTGTATTAAACTTTACTAACACCTATTTGCATGATCATACTGTCACTGATCTTCCTCTCAGTTCCTATGTACTTACGAGAGATCAGATGACTCGTTAACTCGTACTCCTTCAACGTTACTCGACTTCGCGACGAGTAAGAGAAACTTCACGTTTTAACTAGGTATAATTGAATCAATTTAACTATCTTAATCAGGAGTGGGTACGTTCTTTAATATATATTACAGAAATCAGAAGTCGAGATATTTCGAAAAAATACTTTGATGTATTCTTTTTTTAAGTTATATAATCTGTCAGGTAAACTACACTAATTCGTTTGGCTTCGGTCGAAACTTTTCAATAACACTAATAAAAATCTTTCTAATGCATATCATATTGACACACAACAGTAACACGTTCCTCACAGTGTGAAATTATACCTCTTTTCACTTTGCAGAAAGAAATGACATGTGCACTATAACACTGCATAACAAAGAAAGAATACAAATCAACATACACTCTGAAAACAAACAAAAAATGTTTATACAATAATTGATTCAATGAGATTTATCTTGTCGAGAATTTACCAAATCAATGTTTAAAATTGGCAGTTTCCATATAAACATCGCTCTAGTAAATGATTTGCTTCATCATCACAAATTAGATTCAGACCCAAGAACTTTCTGATCGGACCAAGATCAAAGAAAAAATATTGATCTATCTTCGCGATCGAAAAAACACAACACACTGAATTATTCTAAGTAAGATGTAATCATTTCATTGAGTTGCACGCCGCACACAATAGCAGGTAAAAGGATTTTACAACTTTAAATTTTGTAAAGACATCTGCTTTCATTATACCACTGAATTCCGAATTGCAAAATTTCCTTCAGAAATTTAATTAATTCAAATTATTTAGCCTATATAAACCTGGAAGGCATCTATTCATTTTTGAAGAATAACGTTTCTATACAAATTTCTTTGGAAGCCAAGAAACAAGTTTAAATAAACATTGTAACGACTCACAACGATTGTGCCTCGACATTACCGCTGGCCTCTGCAGACGTCGACAGCAGTTCAAGGTCGCGACTTCGCTGCACGAGGCGAAAGTAGGGCGCAGCTGGCAGATGTTTTCGCTGCCGAAGACCACGTTCGTACAGTTCGTTCAGTCATGTGACCGTTTTTTTTGACAGCCACTGATGCCATACCACATGGATCATACCTGGGGGCGTGGCCCAGTGATTAACATGCAGAAATGATTCGATTTCATTTCACGAACGTTGGCTAACGTGTCGTGGCGCTGTGGCACAACCTAATGTATTGTCATTCCGACAAAGGAGAAAGTTCAATGAAAAATATTTTATTATAGTGATAAAAAATCATTGAAGAATTCTGAAACTATATTCAAGGTTACTATTTTTAAAAGTTAATAATTTACGCATACTGTGTTCAGTTAGAATTTGGAGAGTTCCCGACAGAAGATAGGTGCAGCTAACATGGCTTCTCTTTATGTTGCCGGGCCCCCAGCGGGCCTTTTGCCCGAGTTTCAAGGACAGTTGCGTGTTTATGACTGTTTTGTGTATTTTGACCTGGCACCCCCGGAGAGGGGCGCTCTCCGAGCCCTTCTCCTCAGCCTGTCGAACCTTTGTGTGATCGTCGACACAGGGCAGAAAAGACGTGAACGATTTCACTCCACATATTTCGGAAAATTTCCATTACTTATTTAATATTTATATTATATTTAATTTATTGAAATATTAGATGTAACATTAATATACTATTAAGTTGTAAATATTTAATGTAGTCAATAGCGTTTAAGCAACTTCAGCAATAAGTATATCGCAGAAGGGAGAAGTGACACAGCATCAGTGCCAAGAAGACATCTTTTTTATTGCAAGATTTGTGGAAGAGCTGATGATGCGATGCAATATAGAAACTTCTTCAGTTATTGACAAAACTGCCTATGAATTGAAGCTGAAAACTCACATTGTTCAAAAGTAAGTAAAATCATAATAAAGTGTCATATGAAAGTCAATAAAATGTCAATAAAGTGTCAGGTGAAATTGTTTTGGATAATGTTGAATTTAATTTTACAGATATTGGAAGCAAGACCCTGATACTGCTCAGACTCTAGAAAGGAGTGTCCAGGAATAGATGGGAACAAAACATGTGTAGTGGATGATTTTGGACAGGGCTTGATTAGGCACATTATTTATTCAATGTACAAGAATGATAAGTAATTTATTTATATTTGCATGGAAAGAAATTATAATAGTTATTGAAAGATCTGACTTTCTGATGGAATATATGAAATTGAACGCTGAAGGTTATTAATTTGTGGTTTTGGATGAAACTTGGTCTTATTCAAAAGGCAAGCAAAAAATCTACTAAATTTTGTAGTGTTGAAAAGTATGAAATTCTAGATATAAGGGAATGGAGAAGGCATGATTTGCATGTAATGAAATGCATCTTTTGAGAAATAGCAGTGTGTGTAATGACTTATGTGTATGATGAATATCGTTTGTCCAGTTTGAAGCACCTACATACTTGTTCAATATGATTTTATTTCAGTAGATCTTTACTAATTGTTTTTAACAATCTATCCTTTAGGTTATGCCTCTCGGTCATGGCAAGATAAAAATGAAAGTTGCTCAAGCAAAAATTTAGATGAAGGTAAAAGATATATAGTCTTACATGCATGAGGTGCAAATGGTTTCGTTGAAGATGCAGAACTATTGTTTCTGTCGAAGATAAAAGAAGTAGATGAATATCATAGAACTATGACAGCAGAGATGTTCCAAAAGTGGATGAAAGAAGAATTACTACCTTAATTAGCAGAATCATCAGTTATTGTAATGACAATGCACCTGTTCAATCTGTGCTGGTGAGTGACATTTCATCAATTGTTTTTTAGAAATGTGAAAAATATTCATTGAAATAATACATTTATTCATTTATAAAAATACCCGATTATAAAACGAGTATTACTACTGTAACTACACTGTGGTGAAAATTGATGTTTCACTTAAAAGCGTGGAATAGAAAATTTATTACATTCAATGGTGTTCAGTGATTTTAGTTATATCAGTAATACAATTTTTCTTACAGAACATCAAGTTTGCCAGTATAATGTTTTATATGTATTTATAGAGAGAATGAAAATAAATGCATATTGTCTTTGAATATAACTAAAATATTTAAATATCCTTTTGCCATTTCCAATTTTTTAGAAAGTGAAAAGGCCTTCATCAAAATGTAGGAATGGTGGGTGACCTGCAGCATTTTCTATCTCAGGACTACATACCGTTAAGACCTGAGCATACCTTTAAGAGTCTTCTTTTGAAGTCATTGTTCAGAAAAGGTACTCTTTAACCTAAGTTTTGTTGAATTAATCATAGAATAAGGCAGTTTTATTTTTGCATGATTTTGATACAATGTGATTGCCAATGTTTTCATGATTTGAAAAATCATATCAGTTGATGTGGGTGAATGTGGGAAGAAACAAAATATTGTCTAGAGTCTTTTTTGCAGAAAATTTGTTAATATAAAGTACTTATTCATTCTGTACATTGCTTTAGTTGGAAGAATTATATGACACACATAAGAGAAAATTATAGAAGAAGATTGGCAGGATGCTTCAGGGATTTCTGTCATAGTAAATATTCAGAATGACTCTGATGATAACGTTCCTCATGCTGTTCCCATGCCTGGGCTCTTGTGTCTCTACTTAAGAGAGATACGGTCAGTATATTTACATGTTTAATGCAGTATATTTCATAGGTTTGAAAAAAGATTTGACATAACTCTTGTTCTTCTCAGGTGCAGAATTAAAAGTTTATATTATTCTATCGAGGGCAAGTAAGAGGTTACATTCCAGGTGAAATAGTGAATCTTTATTGTTTTTAAACTGATCTTGGCTTACTGAAATAAATATGCCTTTGAAATAAATGCTCATTTGCTTGCTTCCCAGAAGTAATGTTGCTTTTTGCCCTCTGTATGGGTAGGTCCTTTTTTAAGGCGTACTTCTCAGAAGATATAACTAGAAACTTCATTATGTCTGCACATGTTAACTTCCTTTGTAAATTCTTTTTAGTAATTATTGTATAATTTTAATTTTATTTACTAAAAGAAAGATGTTTTTTCAGTTATATGAAGTTCATTTTTTATGAATATGAATCAGGCATATAAAATTATGTGTGAATGATAGTATGTGAAGAAAAGGTTTCATTGTGAATGAATGGGTTGAAAATATATTTTAATAACATTCATTTACACTCTTCAAAAATTAACTTCAAGTAATAGAAAAATTAGTTCTTTTAATAAAAAAGAATTAGAAATGCAGATTCAGTGAAAAGTTTTATCTTTTGAGCAGTATGTTAGATTCTCGTATTGTACATCTTAATGCAATACATTATTAAATTATCAAAATTGGCTGTTAGGACTGCTTTGATAACCGATAAAGTGTTGTCATCTAAGAAGACACAGTACGTACATTGTTCTTTGTTTTATCCTCTTGGTAAAAATTCAAATGTATAATTTTTATTTTAAAATATTTACTCCTCACCCTGGCAAATGTGGTAGGCTGAGGCTGGAGATGTTAATAGTAGGTTGTGAATATTTTCTAAAAGGACGTAGGAAACTCATTTTGATTTTGAATAGTTGGACTTTAAATTATCTAAGTGGGTAAAATTTATTGAACTTCAAATGGATTCGGTGGGAATGTTGTATCCTTCAAATAAATAATCATGCAAATAAAGGGAATTATTTTTTCACTTATACGTTTGCTTTTTTATGTTACCTTTCACCTAATTTCTAATTGACTTTTATATTATGTAATAAAGTTATTGAAGGTACGAAACATTTCAATTTTCATTTCTAAGGCTAAAACTTGCACAGTGATCATGAAAAACCATTTATCTTTCATTAATTTGGATGTACTATTTAATATCTTTTGAATGACAGGTGAGTACAATAATTTATAGCAGTTTTCAACCCATTTTTTATCTTTTAAGAACTGACTTGATTTCCGTATTTAAGAAATTTACCTGAAGTTACTGATCAATTGAATTAACTGAGAATTCTGCCAAACAGTACTCCAGAATATGTACTAACTTGTACCCTTTTCCCCAAAGAAATCTTTGAATGTAGTGTGAAAATTTTCCAAGATTGTACAATCAGGAGAAGCCAAAATTATGAAAAGAAAATAGCAAATTCATGGTAGTTTTATGTTAATTATACATGTCACTTAAGCCTTGTTTTATTAGACAATAACTGAACAAATTATAGTATTTAAGTATTATTACAACGAATTCACAATTAACTAACCATATCTGCAAGTCACTGATCAATAATTGATACACTGGCTGTCAGTCATAAGATGAGCAACGTGAAAATGAAATCGTAATTACAAACACCAGATATCATAACTGCAAAACATTATACAACACACATTAATTTGAATCTTCTGAACACGCAAGATCGAAAAGTACCGGCAGAATTCCAGTAGTTTTTTATAAGGCCTACGTGGGAGCTTTGCAGTATATTCCATTTCATTCTTGTATCTAATGACTTAATTCAATCAATCACACACGTTCTCAAGAGTATTTCGAAATGTTTTGAATCACTTAGTATAATTTTTCATCATTAATGATACGGAATTAAATGAATCTCTCGTGAAAACTGTTTCTAACATCCACGCGATCAAAATTACATTGAACAACAAAATTCAGTCAACCGCGGCCAGCTGTGAATGCAAGTCAGCTGACTGGCGGAAGAATATTTAGCGGAGAGCGATGCGGTCTTAGGCGACGCTCATCTGTTATACAAGCTGTCAAATTAATCGTTTACTGCCCTGAACGATCTGTACAGATGAGTTGAAATATTTCCACTCTTCTTATTCTCGCCTTGAATTCTTCACTCCTCTCGGGGTTGACTCACCAAGAAATGTAGCTTCCTCTCTTATTCCGTCCATCGTACACATTTACCTGGTGACGAATAGATAAGACTTGAATCAAGTTATAATTCAATCAATAATGAAATAGAAGATTGATAATAGAATATAAAAAAATAAAAGCTGAAATAGAAGGAAAAATTATTCCATTAGATACTATCCTACTTCATTCCTTAAATGTTTGCAGACGAGATTTCAATGGCGAATGTCGTAGCATTTCTGATCGTTTTACACAACTGCGTTTAATTCAAAATCACATAGTATTTCAATATCTCTACATATTCTACAGGTTGAGATATTTTATATAGGTTGTGAAAGTATTACCTTTGTTAAGCTTTTTGAATAATTTTCTTGGCCAATCTTTGCTTCTCCGCAGCTCTGCGTGGCAATGGACGTTCCACTTCCAGACGTCGCGAAAATGGAAGTGCCCGTTTTTCCAACGCGAATTCTTGTCCAAGATCGTACTAAATTTTGATTGGTCACTGGACGTATGCTTAAGCGAGCGCTTTCACAAATCTATTCTCCTCTAGTGGCGTTACCTACAATAGATTTCGTAACTCCTTGCGACTTCATTCAAACTAGCGGAAGCACAATGCAGCTTTTCCAATTAAAATTTCATAATGTAACTTGGCTTTAGCTGTTACAATACAAAGCAGTCGCCTTTAATGTTAGATTCTCATGCAAAACGATTAATAGAGCAATTGCAGAAGTAGAAGTAAACACAAATGAGACAGAGTTTGTGAAGTTTTAATCTCTTCAAAAATTATGGGAGAAAAGTATGGATGTATTAAGGAAATCCGGGAAAGAATCAAATGTAGCTGTAAAAGATGTTACGACAGAATGTTCGGAATTATTTGGGAATGATCTGCATATATTCATTAGCATTTGTGCTAATGCAAAAGTGCTATGTGCATTTTTGTGCATATTAGCAAAAAAAGCTTAAAAATATAGCTGTAAAATTCAACTATTAGCATCACAACCTACAAGTAATTGTTACGGCGATTAAAATTTTGAAATTGCAATAAGGCCAGTTCATATTCCGTGTGGAGGTAACACAATTCTATAGAATGTTGGGAACAATTGAACTGGAGGGTAACGTTATCAGCTACTACGATTCATTGGTATAAAATGACAGATACGCAAAGAATGTATTTGAACAAAGCTGGGCATGAATGAAATTTCCAACACTTATTTTTAAACAGTTTACAGCGTTGGCGACGCCACATTTTACTAGTTTATTTATATTTCTAATTGCAATAAAAATACTTACAAATTTCAAAATTTAATGTGAATGCTTTGATTTCAGTTACGTTCTCTAAACCAAAGACTAACAAGGTGAATGCCGCGGTGTGACATGTCGAAACCAGCCCTCATATTTTTTTTACATTGAATTTACATGCCCTTCTGATACCACGATGTAAATTTTGGTTGCTGATACATATTGCCAATTACTTTAAAAAATTCCGAATTTGCGAACATTTTCGTACTATCTTTCGTTTCTACAGAGAACTTGGACAGCCCTCGCAAGCGGAGCGGTGCGGGCGCCGACGTTGGCGTGGTAGAGGGTTGTTTCCTCAAGTTCAAACGTCATTCGGTGGGAGAAGGCCCTTCCTAGTACATTCAATGCTTTTCTTATTGTAAAAGTCAATTTTGTTTAAGATATTTTATTTCCTTACCAATGAAAGTTTGTTACCTTTTTTGTTATGAATATAGCCAATATGCATAATAATTAAATATTGAAAACGTATATCATATAACTACTGTATCACTTTATATTTAAATTATGTAAAGAAACAAATGAAGGGGTGTTTTGAGAATCAAATTCACATGTCATGGCCTCATTTTGATTTTCTGTTAGCTAAAATTACCGTTCTTTAATTTTTGCCTATTTGTGTCAATAAATCAAATTTCTCATTCGAAAATTCCGAGAGGCTTACAACTTAACCGCACCTTTCCAGTTTTCACAGACCTTTCGCGTGTGATTACACAACTAACCTGTTTCGCAGGAGACGCAGACAAGAGCTCTCAAATTCGTGAGGAAAGAGCTCCAGGGGAGGTAGCTCATGTTGGATGGAAAATGAATGGTTGCGGCAATGTTTATCACGACGAAATGTACTTCTTACAAAAATGAACAACAGATGAAACTAAAATTCGGAAAAACTTTTATTAGTAGTTTAGACTCTGTATAGTTAATATTAGTGGTCAGCTGCCTCCCCGCCTGCACCTCGCACGAAACGACCTTGGAAGCAGTGCCTGCGGCGAGCAGTGGTGTAGAATCACAAGCGAGCGCGCTGGGTAACACCTGCTTTGCAGGGTTGGCCATTTTTACTTCGTTCAAAGCATAGTGTCAATTTACAAATTCAGGATGTTTTTTCATTGACTTGCAGTGTGGTTCGGCACCCAAAAGTTTGATCGTGAGATTATTACGGCACGTGCTTCTGATGAAAAGGATTAGGACAGTTTTCGACATGTCACATCGCGGCATTCCTTTGTAATAACACGGTCCTTGGACATTACACAAATATTAATGCATCAACTTCTTCTCCCGAAGAAAGACTTTTAACCTTTTGAAAACACGGAAATCATAATTCACTCTTTGTCATGGATTGTTGGTTTAAAGGATCACACCGCAATAGTGATTGGTTTATTGTACTAATAATACACACCATGACTTATCTTGAGGTAACTCGCGCTACATTAGTGGGGAACTTGACTTTTAGAGACACGCCTCTAAAAGATTCTTTTTCTCAAATGTTAAAGAAATGACAATAGAATTTATCAATAAAATGTGATTATATATATATATATATATATATATATATATATATATATATATATATATTGTGACATACCTGGTGATGCCGGGTATTTCACTGCAATATATAACACTAAAGGAGGGTATCTTTTCCGTGAATGGGTCCCTGGATAAGTTGGTATAATATTGGGGAAGCTAATCAAAAATGGAAATACAATCATGAACAAGATTTATTTGCAAATCAAATTTGTTAATTACATGATCTGACAATCTTTATATACTCTGCCTTGGTACCAAGAGTTATTATAACAGACATTTATTATACTTTCGGGGCCCCAACCAAATACCTTTGATGCTCGTAGAACAGCTCGCATCGACAGGATTGCCGACCTCTACAGCAGCTGCGGGCCGTCGGCGGCTGATGGCGTAGCGGTCGTGCTGGGCTGGTGACCTTGCGGCTCCTCCCCGACTCGGATCTTGATACCGCGGCGTTGCACTTCTCTCGAACCACCTCCCGTCGATGAATTTAATTACTCAACCTGCATCTATAATGTGTGCTGGTTCTAGTTCCGTACCACACTGATTCGGTAAGGCTTCCACTACGCTAACTAACACGAACGCGATCGAATGTTCTATCGACGCGAATCTTTTATTCTACTGATACTTTAAATAGCTCATTCACGTGTCTACTATATTCCAGTCGCTAGTAGTTCATTAACTATACCGCATGTTCTCTTTGTCCATGCACTACCGGCGGGATTTTCGCCACACGTCCGAACTCTTCGCCGCTCCGCTAACGTCTGTCCTCTTCGCAACTTTCCTAACGACTCTCCCGGCCGGGAGCACGCCGGCCACGTCCTTCATCGACGGGCGGCACGGCCTGACTGTCCTAACGGCCGCTTACACGTGCTCGCTGCCCAGTTCCTAACCGACGTTCTCACGCTGGCCTCCCGGCGGTGGCACCGGTGGCGGTAGCAAACCGTCACTAGCTCCCCTCGCTGCTCGCAGCGCTTGGCGTGCGTACCGCGCAGTCCAAAATATCTATTGATTACTTACACTAATGTTTTTAATTAGTGTAAGGGAACACATTCTGTGTTTCAATATATATATATATATATATATATATATATATATATATATATATATATATATAATTATTTAATAACCAATAATTAATGTCTATATACATACGTACAGAGAGTAACTATGATCTGGCATTGTCGTAACGTTGAGGAAGAAACCTTATTGTCAGTTTACCACAGTGCGATCTGAAAAATGGCAGCCGTATCATCTCTAAGAGATACTATGAGAAACTAACAGTGGTGTGGCATTGACTTCCAATATTGTTACTGGTTATGCAGTATTATAAAATGATCATTATTGTCGTTTGAAGCTGTTTTAATTTTTTTTACAATGGGGGAAGAAATTTTCTAAATAAACGACGTAAGAGAACTTTCAAAAAATTACATTTTTTTTAATTTTTCAAAAAAGAAAAGAATAGAGCAATATAGCGTCTAGGTCATCTTGTACAGTGCATTTAGCACAAACCGTACCAAAAGTTTAAAGATAATATTTAGAGGCGTTTTTGAAAATAAAGTTTTTGTATTTTTTTTAAATTGCACAAACTGCTCGCACTATTGCGCGAAAACTACTTAAATTTTCATAAATAGGTACATAACCATAATGAAACAAAAAATAATGGGCAACAAATTTTATTTCAAGGAAAAATTTTTATTTTCAATTTTGTAGTTGTAGAAGACACCGAACAAAATTCATACTTTTGAAAATTCAAAGTTAATCGTAAAAATCAGAGCTGTTACTCCATTCTTACAAGAAATTTAAAGAAAAAATTTGGAGCCGCTTTTGAGAAAACTTTGAAAATGTCGGGGGTGCTTCATGTAAAATACCCCCAAATTTTAAAGAATCTTTTTCAAAATCTGAAAGGTTTCACTCGAGCCAGATGGACAGGACTTTCTTCAATTTGGAAAAAATCCTACGCATGGTTTAGACGCTAGTAGTGTTCAAAGACGGACAGACGGTGAATTGGGCATTTACATTTTTATGCCTGTCTCAGTTCGCCCATACGGCGCTTCTCTGGCATAGTGGTATGAGTGTCGGCAAGTTAACTCTCAAGATATGAGTTCGGATCCCAAAGCGGAAAAAAATTGTTGGTTGGAAAAACTATTACAGGTTTATGTAGTTTTATAAAACTGCGGAGCATTTAGAAATTATGAAAGAAAGTATGTACTTTCGTAGCACCACTAGTTTAACATTGTATCTAGAATTATTTTGTCTGAGTATTTCTTTTTTTCTCATTATTAAATTTGTTTGGGGGGGGGGGCAGGGAGGGCCAAGAATCCTAGCTTCTCTTTGGCTGTGTACGTGTTTTCAATTCTAATTCACTAGTGGTGAAAGTTACGTTGGTTCCTTTTCACGCGCCAACTCCGTTCTCTTAAATAGAATTACGTCGTAATTTCATCACCTCAGAGGCTTTCGATCTCTCTGGACACAAACAAGTGCAACTCATCGCTTCCCGCGCCACCGCTATTGTCTGTTCCTTGGCCGACGAGTTGCGATTCGTCTGGAACGGGGGTAGAAGCTACGACATCCTTGCATTCTGTGATAAGCTTGAAACCCCGGTAGTATTCTTAACAGGAAAAACGGCATCAAGCATTATGTATGCGATACAAAAGTACACATGTAGGACGCTTTAATGCCGGATGCCGTTGATGGGATGTCCTCACGATACTCCTGCTAGCATCGTAAATTCTAACAGCGGGAGAATTTTTGTAATGCTTCCCGAAAATCCCAACTGTTTGGTAATAATATACTATAATACGATCTATTCAATTAATGTAGATGCTTGGATGAAGCGTCTACTAGCGATAGACTGTCATTTTACTTAACTTAAAACAGTATGTGTACTCACGAATCTCTTCGGCATTAATTCCCCACGTACGAAGCCTATTTTACATGAACCCCCAAAATCACAAATCACAACGCAAGCTAATAATGATACCCTCAAATTACACATTATCCACATTAACAAATCACACAATTAACATAAGTTTCCCGTTTACTAGCGACAAAATATTACCCAACCTAAGTCAGCAAAGCAATTACCGTCCCCTTCTATTGCTGCCAAGAGGGAGATTGGGCCATTCTAAATAACCGCGAAACCTCGATTTTCAACACTGTCTTATCATTTGTTCAACATTATGTCCTGGGCCATGCCTCGCAAAAGAATCACGTCCAAATCCTCGTGCATGGAACACAAAGTTTGTTGACTCGATGACGACGTGTATTCCTAGGTATACACTATTGGTATGCATCCAATTCTAAAGTAAACATAGGTTCGATGCATGTCCTTTTTTAAATACTTTGGGGGGGATTTCTGCTATGTCACACAGGAAACCTCACAATTTCAAGAAAATATATTGAAGCATGGATATTTCACATGAATTCAATGATAATTGTTTACTGCAATTTTAAAGGTGTAATTTTACTAAGGTCTAAAAGCTATAGATGATATTATTTGCTGTTTAATCAATTTTAATTCAAAGTAAATTAATATGATTTCCTTTGCATAGTGATTGGACAAAACTCAAACTTATGCAGAGGTAAACGTACAGATTATCAGTGACACTGTGTTGTAAAGACATTTTTTAACTGAAATCGAAAACATACACATATTTTAAAACGGCTTTTTGAAGAGGCTGCTTCTTATCATCATCCTACAAAACAATACATGTATAAGTTGAAGGATATGATGCATTATATTGAAACAATTAAAACATGAACTATAAAATATGTAGCATTTTATATACGAGTAAAATAGGTAAAAAATAAAAATAGCAATTAAATGGGCGTTACACAAAGCCCAAATATCGTCAGCCTACCTTTTATAAAATATTTTAATCTACACTAATAGATAAGAAGGCAAGTATATTGAGTAAATGAAAAATATTTACTGGTCTATTGACACCAATTCTGGGCGGAAAACCTACCCTCAGAAATATTTTTTCGTTATGGCGTACGCGCAGGCAAAATCTCTCTTTCGGCAGGGAATGATGACGATATTTCCGGCTAAGACGTAAACAATCAAGACCCCATCCTCGGGGAACAGTGTCTTGCCCGCCCCGTGGGATTTTGAGCCAACCACATCAATCAGATGGGCACTAAAGTGATGACAGCGAGCAATTGGTCAACGGGCGCCTCTCCCGGATCGAAGGGTATTGAGGTTTGTGTGAACGGTTGAGGACATACAAGTAGATCGTCACCCGCCAGTTATGAGGAACTTCACTATTTCTGCTTATGTTTATCCACATAAATTGGAGGTATGGTCATCATGTCTTCAACAAGTGGCGTCCACCGCATTTCCCAATTGGACCGTTGTCCTCTCCCCCACCCCCTCTACCGCGTCTGCTCCCCCGTCTCCGATCGCGCCACCGCCAACCTCCATCGCTAGCGGTCCCGCCCCCACCACCACGCACCGTCTACCGTCACCACGTCACCATTCTGGCCACCGCCAGCGCGGCGCTGCCCCGTCCCTCCCCGCCCCATTGAAGAGGGCCGGCGCTATTGAACGGGCATCGATCCGGCGGCGCGCGCTCTGCCCCACGCGGCAGCAGGTGGCCGCGGTCGCCCCGCTGCACCCCCCCAGGGCCTCCGCTGGGGGCCACTGCTGCCGAAATTGCGTAAACGTTCCCCTGCAAAGACACCGGCAACTCGTGCGCACACCATTTTTTAATTAAAACGGTTTAATATTTTATATCATATGTATACACTAGGATTTATGAAAATTGCAACACCAACAACAAGACATATTATTAAAAATAAATTTATACTACAGATTAGGCATATTACAATGTAGAAATGATTATATTTCCAGAGATGAACCTGCATTTTGACCTTGAGTATTTCGTAGGGTGTGAAATCGCCACGCGCTGCCATCAGAGCCTCTACACCGTCACATGGACTCAAAGAGAGCCTGGATATGCTGCTGGGGAACACACTGACACGCGGTTTCTATGCGTGACAACAAAGTATCGATAGTGTCTGCAGGAGGACCAGAACGAACGAGGTGCCAAACGATCATATCCCAAACATGTTCGATGGGGACAAATGAGGTGAATATGCGGACCAGGGAGGCAGTGGTACCTGTCGTTCTTCGCCGAAACTCTGTACATTCCTCGCCACATGCGGTTGGGCATTGTTCTGTTGAAATGTGGCATGTCGAGCTGCTTCCAGGGGGGGGGGGGGCAGTACCTCGAACTCTAAAACCTCCCTGCCCTATCGGTCGCTATTCAGATTGCCCTCAATACGTATGAGGCGATATCGCAAATTTTAGCCCATGGCGCCCCAAACCATTACACTAGGCTTGTGTCCAATATGGGGCAGAACAATGCTGGCTGGCAGATTGCAATCATTATTGTAAAGCCGAACACGTTTTTGTGTTTACCAAAATAAGGACTGCGCTGGAAAATTTTTCCTGAAAATGGGCAATGTCCCAGTTTTAGACAATCGGTTGGGTAAAATGGAGTACTCGCATTAGAATGATCAAACATTGAAGAAATTTATTACAAAACATTTAGAAAGTAAAAACTCAATTAAATTAAACTATAGGAAGTATGAAACGTAATAACGAATACCTTGTCACTTTGTTACTTTGATTTTTATTAACATTCCAAATCCATTTATTAACATACAAAATAGGGCCGAAATCACGCACAAAAACACTAATAAATGTGTCATTCTTTTTCCAGCACTGGAAGAGGCTTCATGTGCCCAACCTTGACAGGTACCACATTCTATCCAACGTTTGATCGCTTTGAAATTTATCTAAACGTCATCGAAGAAGATACGGGCATCATCAGCATTTTCGTAGACGTCCCCGCTTTGAGATGCTTCAATGGCTCCATTTGATATGAAATGAATTGAATTAATGCCTTATTTTACGTGGCGAGACTCGGGTCATCATGCTCGCTCTTCCGTCTGACCACGCAAATTTCGCTAAGCTCCTTTCACCCACTAGCGGAGAAAGGAGGTATTTCTTGGGCGAGAAACAGGCGATTTGAATTTAGCTCAGAGGCATCATGTAGGCTTGAGGATCTTCTACATGCAAGTAAATCTACTAACATGGGACAGCCGACTTTACTTCCCCTCCGAAGGAAAGAGAACGAAGGATTTTTTCGCCCTTAAAAATCCACGGCGTCGATGGGGTTTGAAGCTTGGGTATAACAGTCCGATACGCTAACCATTACACCATCGCCGCCTATTTGAGCAGGCCTTGACGACCGCTTGCAAATATGGCGTCTTTTTACAACCATGCGAGATAACGTAATAAATTGTATGTCAAAATGCACCTTAAAACTAGGAGAATCAATGCTTTACTCACCAAAAGTGAATGACGAAACGTAGCTTGCTAAGGTCTAATACACTCGGTAGATGAAATCGTAGCAGTTTTCGGCAGGAATATTGAAACTTTCCTAAAACAAACAATTACTCGCTCATGCAGCCACTACTCCACTCAAACTATTTCATAGGCTCTCTAGTGTAGAAGTACCACGTTTGGCCACCCTAAGTATCCCTTATCAATAAGAAACTGAACGTCCCTATTTGACCTACCGTCCCCAATTAGAACAACTTTCTCCTACTTCTCCATTATCTTTTTGATAGAATATTATTTACAACCAGCTAAGACCCAACGATTACATCGAACAACAGCAAGAAATGTATAAACGTACAGCAGAAAAGTACGTTATCACTCAATGGACAATTGAAATCCCTCAAATATTTTTAATGTCGTCCAGTTCGTATTATCCTTGACTAATCAAATAAGGGTAGTTACTTATTCGTGAACAATTCAATCATTATTTACTGTGAATAAACTGATTAATATGATTTGTCGATTGATTGCTAGTGACTCCGAGCGAAGTGACCCGTGAGCGAAGTGCATGTTTCCCTCGGTAGGTGGCGGCCATCTTCCCCCGCTGGATGGCGAGATCCGGCGCCGACCGACCGTCGGCTAGCGGGGTTTTCCCCAACCAGGTATCTCTCACCAGCGGGGCACCGCCCCAGCCGGAACAAGCTCTTGGCTCCCGACCGGTCTCCCGGCATGTGTGTTAGTGTAGTGCATGTTAATGTAAGTGTGTGTAACTAGGGGATGAAAAAAGGACAGAAGAGGAAGGAAGGATCGCGCGGGGTCCGTTTGTTAGGGTACTGCTCCGGCATTCGAGTGGTGTTGTCGGAGAAACTACGGAAAACCTTTGATCAGAGCAGCCGGCCGCTAGAATCCTCCTCCAGACAGCGACTGCATTCGACCTAGCCATCTACGTAGAGCCGAAAATCCTAGGTCATTCCTGTCAGAGGCACTACAGACACGCACTAGTTCATGCCTTGAGTCAACAAAGTTGGTTTCGTTGCTTCGAAAGGCAAAACTTAGTTTTAAACGAAAACCTTTAGTTCGATGATGAGCAATAGAAGCATTGGCATCGATACTAACAACACTGACTCGGCGCTCGCTCTGAAGGGGACGGGGTCCGCTGCGGCCAAACGCGTTACGCTCGTCTCGTCTCGCTGAAGAAGGTATGAGACACGCGTGCACGGTAATTCCATCTGCTCGGTTTGCAGGAACCTCCCCTGGCGGCAATACATAGTAGACCGTTTACTGTAAATATCATACACAATATTTTGACAAAATGTTTAGCCGTGGAAATAAACCTAGGACTATTTGACGCTAATTACATTACGTCACTAAATATACGTATTATATATTACGTAAATTATATTACGTAAAATATATTACTACGTCTATAAATATACATTTTTTATATACAAAATTTTTACCAAAGTGTAGAATATTTAAGAAGAGTTTTAAATAACACGAAGGTTTGCTGTCCGTTACTGTAATATTGAAATTTTAGATATTGTGTATGGTGAAAAACATTTTCTTCACTTTTTTCATATTTTAGATCGCCTTACAGCGGAATATAAATTAGACTTGTATCATAGAATAGCAAACCATATTAATATAAAAAAGGATCAAGCGGAAATTTAGAGCAGTTTTTAAGAAAAGATAGTTTCATTGGATTTTTAAAATGTACCATTTTGCAATATGTTGAAAATATTCTAGATTCTGAATATTTTTTAAGACAATACAAGTTTTTGTGGTTGCAATGGAGTTTAACCGTAAATTTCATCTGCAAGATACATAATTTAAAGAACAAAATGTTGAAAAAATTAATCATGATTTTTTTGTTTCTTGTTGTATTTTTTGAAATTTTAAGTTTTAATTTTTTGAACTTTATTATTTGATTTTTGAAATTTTGAAGTTTTAATAAAAATACTACTCTTGTCTTATTGACATTAAAAGGATTGGAGTCGTTCTTTTGAGACAGTACATTATGCACACAAATGTAGTACTTATTAATGGTTTTACGATGTATCAACTTCACAAGACAACTCAGACTAGCAATTGGTTTTTGACTTTACCTCACCTACCTATATTGCCTTAATCATCGTATGCACTTCATTATATTGATTTGAGACTCTTATTATGATTATGCATTAAATTCAACCTCTGAGTGTTATCGTATAATTGTGGTGCCGCGTTTGAAAATATATGTTTTATGTTAGACTATATGCACAATTTTATCCACAAGAAGAGATTAAAGGCGTTTGTGTGAGAGATACATCGCAGTTAAGGTCTCAACTAGTCATTTCTCCCTTAATCTAAAAGTAAGCTTTTTAGGAGTTAAGGAACCTACTTGAGTAGTTAATGTCATTCGTTAAACAGAATGTCGGAAATCTATTACGGAACAAACAACGCTTCTGGAACTGGGGCAGTGTGACGCAATTCACAACTAACACAAAACTCTTGTAGAGGAGAACTATTCCGATCGAGTGGAAGAGCTAACATCTCTAGAACATCAAGACATCCAATCCGCCGCTTCTACTTTTGTTGGACTTCGAGAGGCACAGACCTTGAACACAAAGTGGAAAGTATAGGATCTAAATGTTAAATTCGTAAATAGATCTTAAAATAAGAATTAGGAGCGTTAATAAGATAAGTCACTCTAGTTAGAGCTAGCCTCCCGCACTATTCATATATGTTCATAAATATCTCGATTTTGGTAAAAGTGTAGCTTATCTTGTTTCTATATATTTCTTCTTATTTATGAAGAATGAAACCAAAATATTTAAAATAATTGAATACGACGAACAAATAAAGTTTGTTCCGTCTATCAATATAAATCACTTTTGAAAACAATGTTTTCAAAATTTTGTAGCTCCTTCGATATAATTGGAAATAAATATTAAGAGAACAAATATTATTAAGTATCCACATATGCACGAAGAATTTTTAAAGCGGTTCTTAGAAATATACTAGATTTTATAAATATGAGTAAAAGAATAAAACTGCGCACGTTGTGAATCCTTGTTAAAAAGTGAACACAGCTACATGGTGGAACCCAACGTAGGACGGTGCTTCCTTTGAACTGCACGTTGTCGCATTACAGACCCACTTCATTTGTAAAGTGATCGCCTCCTATATTATTTCAATAGTACACTTACCTTTTTCGGCTGTCACACTCAACCGATCTTTGTAATTAAGTTCTCTAAAGAAAGAATTTCACGGAGACGTGACGAATTGCACTTTCATTTTAAAATTATGACCAATTCTTAAAAAACGCATCCAAATATTCACGTCAATTGCATCCCGCAGCGCTCATTCAGCTATCGTTAAATAACAACTAAACAAAGCGTTCTATGGCCTTAAAAACTAAAATTTTGAGGCCAAGCCCTCAAATAAACATTCTTCACACCGTAATATACAGGATGAATTGAAAAAAAAAGAATATTTTTTCAGCGTCTTCCTACAACTGTACAGTTATGAAGATATTTTTTCTTAAAATGTGCTCATTAAAAACATCTTTGGCATGTTCTACTTTTCATAAATATTACTATTTTTTGCGGAAATTAGAAAAGAATTCGAAAAGGTAAATTCTGATTCGCCGAGCTCAGTTTGTGGCGGTGTCAATCTGTAAAAGTAATTTGCGCGGCGAAGACAGGCAGGTGGATATTCTGAAAATCACTTCTCATTGTTGATCTTAATAATAATGTATTTAATAAATTGACTTAATATTACAATAGTAAAACGAAAACTTACATGTTATTATAAGCGTTATCTTATATGTATATCTACATTAAGTTTTCATGTAAATGCATGTTACGTAAGCGTTACAAATATTACGAGGAAGAAAATGCTTTCTTGCTTTTATTTGCTCCAAGCGCAACGTAATATCAGGGTGATTAATTTGGGAATTTTTTTGCTTTGAGCTTTTCATTCGGGGCTTACAGATCAATGGCGTAAGCTTAATGGATACGAGCAGGCTTACAGAAAATGTTTTTCGCAATGGAGGACATTTTACACAACAAATGACATTTCCATGAAAAGAAGGATATTTTACATGTTTATACTCCATTACGAACAGAAAATGCACTCAACAATTCCAAACCATTAATAGTCTTTGAAAAGCATATTAGACGTACATTACTAAAAATACATTACGACTATTTGCAGATGACTGTATGATGTATCGTGTTATTCAATCAGTAGTAGACGAGGAATTTTGCAGTACGATCTAAATATACTACATCTCTGGACGGAAAAATATAGCCTGGTGAAAGCCAAGAGGTCTTTGCATTTTACTATACGAATACTGAGAAAGAGTACCGCGAAAGTGAGTGAATTAGCTTGCTTATCTCTAGTTCGTTCATTAATGGAATATGGAGCGATTTGTTCGTACCCTTATAGAAATTTACAAAAGGAATATTTGAACAGAGTACAGAGAAGACATTGCAAACGTACGTTCCGAAGCAATACGAAGAAACTAGAATGGAAGATTCTAGAAATCAAGAGGGTTAAGGCAAGCTCTATGCCCTTTTCAAAGCTTATACCGGTTATCCAGCTTGAAAAATATTTTCAGTTGACTCGATAGACCCACTTACTTTAGTAGAGGGGATCACAAGCACACTGCACACATGATCACAAGCTAACATTTAAGTACATTGCTTTATTCAATAATAATAATTATAATAATAATAATAATAATAATAATAATAATAATAATAATAATTTATTAATGACGAGGCTCAGGCCATAGGGGCTGCTCTTCCGCTTAACCACGGAATTTACATACTTACATACAGAGTAGTAACATTTTAAGGGGGAGGACAAGTTGTACATTTACTTCTGGGAATGCCAGACAAGGAACCATCCTGGCGTACGCCTTAAGCGAGCAAACGCAGAAATACCTTAATCAGGATGGCGGCTTAAGGCCGAACATTAATAGAACTGAATATGTTATAGATAGTAGTGAAAGAGAAATTAAGGAAAGAGAAGAGAAAAGGCGTATAGAGGAAGGGGTCATAAAGTAAAAATGGGGAAATTTGTGAGGAAGAGGGAAGAGAGAAGCGAAGAAAAGGAGGAAGTAGGTGAAAAGAGTGAAATTATTCGAGGAACGTTACTAAAAGCTACGTTTGGTTTTCATTAGAACTTTTTATCAATAGAAGATAATTTCAACACCAAAGACGCACAATCACTCTAAGCTAATAACAACAGTAATTTAAAATACAATATTGACAGTATTAAGGAACAATATAAAGCGTGTTAATAATTTAGAAGGTGTGAGAGGGAATCGAAAATAGAGAGCAATGAGGTATGGCATAAAATTTTGAAAACAGAGAGGGGGAAAGTATGGTGTTGAATGAGGGTGGTGACCGGGCGCTTGGAATTGAGAAAAGTCTAGAAATTGAAGAAGACGTTAATGTACGTCGTTATTCCTTTCCCATGCGGTTAATTCAGTTTTGCATTTACAGAGTACGTCGCGCATCGCAAGTCAATAGACTTTTAATTATAGGGTCTGAGCTGAAATAATTCTCGTAAAAGGTCACATGATCGGTCACAGTGTACCAAGAATCCATGATTTGTTGGTTCTTGATACCGAAAAATCGATTGACGGCAAAACATCCGTCCGTCTGTCTGTGGTCGACGCTAGCGGCCAACACGTTCAGTCGATTTTCTCCAAACTTGATATTCCCCAACCGTTCTGGCTGATGTCACGTCCCTTGGTGTTTGAAAGCGATATTTTAATTTGAAGGGGGGTACTTTACATAAAGCCCCTCGGACATTTTCAAACTTTTGAAAAGAATGGCTCGAAGTTTTTTGATTAAATTTTGTTGTTCAATAATGCAAAATATGTTTAAGGGAATGGTGCTAAAAAATTCAAGATAGAGATTTTTGAATCAGACATACACTGTTGTACAAAATTAGCTCTTTAAAAAAGGTGCTGTACTTTTTTTGTGTAAAAGTTAGTCGTTTTTGGATAATTCACGCTTAAAGTTTTGAAAACAAATCCTTAGAAACCGCTCCAATTTTTTTCTTTAAAATTTCTCCTCGTATGTAGTACGGGACGGTAAGAAATATGGTGCTAGTCCATTTTCGGGTATTGTTCATTTTTTTTAAAAATTGCGAAAACATTTCAAAACTACAAATTTGAAGATAGATATTTTTGCGTCAGACATAGTTTGTTGTACTAAATTACCTGTTTTAATAAATAAATAAATAAACAAATAAATAAATAAATAAACAAATAAATAAACAAATAAATTAATTAAAAACTAGTGCTATAGAGTGGCACAGACGTAGTTAGTTTTCTATTGTTTCTGCTTTTGACCAGCTTTTCCGATAGGTGTCATTGTTTTCTCTGCTGTTTTCTTTCGTCGCCCGAAAAACAAACATTTTTCACATTTTCTTAATTACGCGGCTCCCTAATGCTAGAACTGAAACCACCCTGCACTTATTATCGTTATTGAAGTAGTCATTGCATGTCGTAACTGGATTGTCGAGGTAAGTAATTGGGCGTATGGCCTCAGCTCGTCGGAGGGCAGATTGGCTGGTTGTACCCCTGGTTGGGAACTAATACTTGTGGCAATTCTGTTTCCGCTGGAAGTAATTTATAATTGTAGAAAAAATTCTTGAAAACCATTTGAAGAAATTCTATTCGCAAATACTATTAATCAACATAAATAAACTGGAAGTGTCTGTATGTGATTTTCGAATTTTCAATTTTTAAACATTTTTTCACGTCTTTAATTGGATTTGTAAAACGCATGAATCATCAAATCAATGGTTGTCTTTTGGATCTTATGACTATTAAAGCAATGTCAATCCTATGTATAACCTGGGTGTCCGAAGTGGTTGAATGGACTCAGCGTTTCGGAGGGAAGGGCCGCTGGCTCGAGTTTGGCTCAGGGATATTTATTTGTCACAACTCTGTTGCCGCAGACAAATATTGAGAATTTCAGGAACCTTGCTGAAAATCATTAGAGGCAATGCTTCTCATTTGTGCAATCTCTTAAGATTCTAAATTAACTGAAAGTCTCTGTATGTTATTTTCATATTTTGAAAGTTTAAACAAGTTTACAACTATCTTGTCCTATTTGTAAAACGTGTGTCACATCAAACCAATTGTTCAATATACTATTTAAATCAATATAATATTGTGTAGCGTTTAAAAAACATTGCGAGAAAATATGTGCTTTGGCAGCATCACTAGTTTTTATATAACTTTAAGGATTTGCACTAGCATTGATGCGTGATAAACGTTATTTAGAAAATGTATTTGTAATGTTCAGTAATAATTTTTTGAATACAATACTAACAAACAAACAATGAATGTGATTTGAATTCTACAGTCTTCTGGTACTTTTCACAATCACGGGATCCTTTACGGTGCTAATTTCTAGGACGAATCCCAAATGTCTCGTTAGTTAATTTTTTTGGAACCTTTGCTTCTTGCATTTGTTTTGAATGCTTATAATGTGCCAACGTAGATATCAGCTCTTGTGGCACTCGTGTTGGAATTTATCTCAGTGTTTTACAAGCACGAACACGTAGCAAACTTTCATATGAAATTCTTGTTCCTAGGGATTTCTAAAAGTATCATGAATAAATTATGCTCCCGAAAGTTCCTCGTGTCTACTTGGATTGTGTCACAGGAAATGGAGAGTATCGCAAGGGCCCCATGGGTGATGCACTGGTGAGATCTGCTTGCCCAAGAGCTTAGCGGCCTCAGACACACCTACGAAACAAATTACATTTCTAAGAATTAATTGACACGCCGCCTGCAATGTAACTACTCATGGATTTTGCGTATAAAATATTAAGGGAAAAGTACTTGAAACCAATTTCAAATCAGTTCTTCCTGGTGACTCCCTCATTTGATAAGAGTAACATTGCGGGGATACATTTTTATCCCTTACCAAAGGCCACTTGTCTTGCAAAAAGAGGCCAACCAATTTTGGATTGTTCAATCTCCAGTAGTAAACGACTTGGTTGAAAACACAGTGCCGAAGTGAAAACGTATTTTCACGAGAATGACGCTGTTCAAACGAGATCTTGCGCCTCACCCCGGTCGGTATGGAAATATGTTTGGGATAAACCTTCCTGTGTTCGTGGCTTTACCTAGTCAGCCATCCCTTTTCCATTTTCTCCTCTGCAGGTTCCTTCTCTAAAGCCGTAACTTCCAGTCTGCCTCCTCCCCACGATTGCCGTCGGTTAGCCTTGTCATGAAAAGCTCCTCTCTTCGCCATTGTAGCCACAAGCGCGGCCCTCCATCCATCTTCCTGGCTGGACGCGCCGCCATCAACACTTCACCAGCCTCGCACTTCGCCAGCGCCCCCTTCCCCTCCCCCTCCCTCGTGGGCCAACGCGCCTCCGCCGTCACACACTCGATCCACACACGGCCTCCGTCGCCAGGCGTTGGTTCAGCTCTGGGACTTACGCACGAGCCACTCCATTCGATATTTTTGATTCCATTTCAAAGGAAACTAGTCCTCTGGCTTCTAACAACAAAGACACTCTAAATTGGTTCAAATTTTCACACCGCTCACTGTTCCATTTGTCAGTATTTTTAAGAATCTTAATAAAATATAGACGACTTTAAATTATATTCTGATACACTTTTTACGAGCGTTGCTTTATAATTATTTCATCTATTGTAATACTTCCTGAGCTCTGGCCCTTAATGAGATCTTAGTTGGCTAATAGTAATAATAATAATAATAATAATAATAATAATAATAATAATAATAATAATAATAATGCTACCCGAAAAAGTCTCTATTATTAGGCAAATAAGAGTTTTCAGTTCCTTGATACTGAAAGTGGATTTATCTCGATCCTGTAAATTACCTTCTTGGATTCATAGTGTACATTTTCGTGTAATCTACATTTTTAGGGAGCATTGATTCCGAGAAAGTTGTTTTCGTAACACCTGGCTGCGTGTTCGTCGGACTGCACACCCTACTACGCAAACAGTTCGTAGAATTTTCTCCATCCTTGGTATTCTTCCATTGATCTCACAGCAGTGATGGCCCTACGAAGTTGAACTTGATATTTCAATTTCAGGGAGGACTTTACCTGATGCCCGAAGGACATTTTACATAGTTTTTCAAAAATGGTTCCACATTTCTTCTTTTACTTTCCCGTATATGTACGATTATACGGAGTAATATACGTATTATTGGGAAAGCTACGTAATGCTGCATTAAATCAATTTCGAGATTTCAACTGAAATACATGCTTTGGGGTCAATGATACCTAAAAAGTGGTTATTTTAAAAACGTCCGTCTCTGCCCGTCTCCGACCGTCTCCGACCGTCTCCGACCGTCTCCGACCGTCTCCGTCCGTCTCCGCCCGTCTCCGTGCGTCTCCGTGCGTCTCCGTCCGTCTCCGTCCGTCTCCGTCCGTCCCCGTCCGTCCCCGTCCGTCCCCGTCCGTCTCCGTCCGTCTCCGCCCGTCTCCGCCCGTCTCCGCCCGTCTCCGCCCGTCTCCGCCCGTCTCCGTCCGTCTCCGTCCGTCTCCGTCCGTCTCCGTCCGTCTCCGTCCGTCTCCGTGCGTCTCCGTCCGTCCCCGTCCGTCCCCGTCCGTCTCCGTCCGTCTCCGTCCGTCTCCGTCCGTCTCCGTCCGTCTCCGCCCGTCTCCGCCCGTCTCCGCCCGTCTCCGCCCGTCTCCGCCCGTCTCCGTGCGTCTCCGTGCGTCTCCGTCCGTCTCCGCCCGTCTCCGCCCGTCTCCGTCCGTCTCCGTGCGTCTCCGTCCGTCTCCGTCCGTCTCCGTCCGTCTCCGTCCGTCTCCGTCCGTCTCCGTCCGTCTCCGTGCGTCTCCGTCCGTCCCCGTCCGTCCCCGTCCGTCTCCGTCCGTCTCCGTCCGTCTCCGTCCGTCTCCGTCCGTCTCCGTGCGTCTCCGTGCGTCTCCGTCCGTTTCCGTCCGTTTCCGTCCGTCTCCGTCCGTCTCCGTCCGTCTCCGTCCGTCTCCGTCCGTCTCCGTCCGTCTCCGTCCGTCTCCGTCCGTCTCCGTCCGTCTCCGTCCGTCTCCGTCCGTCTCCGTCCGTCTCCGTCCGTCTCCGTCCGTCTCCGTGCGTCTCCGTGCGTCTCCGTCCGTCCCCGTCCGTCCCCGTCCGTCTCCGTCCGTCTCCGTCCGTCTCCGTCCGTCTCCGTCCGTCCCCGTCCGTCCCCGTCCGTCCCCGTCCGTCCCCGTCCGTCCCCGTCCGTCCCCGTCCGTCCCCGTCCGTCCCCGTCCGTCCCCGTCCGTCTGTGAACACTAGCGCCTAAACCAAGCGAATGATTTTTTTTCGAAACTGAATCACCTGACCATCTAGCTCAAGTTGAAGATATGAGATTCTGAAAAAGTTTCTTTAAAAATGTACGCGTACTATACATGAAGCCTCCTGGGCATTTTCAAAATTTTCTCAAAAGCCGCTCCGAATTTTTGCTTTCTCACCTCACGAATTCTTTGTAAGAAAATAAAATAATGTAATCGTGCACCAGAAAACGCCAAAATATCGCCAGAAAAATCCTTATAGCCAGGAAACGAAGAAGTAGATTAATCCTGTATCTTAATTTAGAAAAAATTCATCTAAATATTGGTGTTGACAGAATCCATGTGCTCGTTCTTGATACTGAAAAATCGTTTGAATGGAAAACGTCTCTCTGTCTGTCCGTCTGTGGTCAACTCTAGCGTCTAAACTGTTGAGCCGATTTTCTTCAAAATTAATATTCCTCTATCGTTCTGAATGAACATGTGATTTCGCGTGTTTAAAACTGATATTTCGGTTTTTGAGTGTATGTCACATGAAGCCTAAAAAACATTTTCAAACATTTCTCCAAAACGGCCCCAAATTTTTTGATACAAAATGCTGTTGAATAGTGCGAAGACATTTAAGAGAACCGTTTAGATCCCATTTTTGTTGACATACCCGAGTTTTGGTGATTTGCAAAAAAAAATTAAAACCAGAAAATTGAAGATATAATTTTTTACCTCAAACAAAGTTGCACAAAAGTAGCTTTTTAAATAAGGTCGGGTGCAAGTTTTTGATCAAATGACTAGTTTTTATAAAATTTGAGCTTTAAATTATCCTAATTTTCTGTTCTCAAAAACAGCTCCAAATTTTTTGTTTAAAATTTCTTCCCTTTCGTAATAAAGGACCGAAAGAATAGCGATGTTTGCTTTAAACAAAATCTGTTGTAAAAAATCAGGTCTTTCAAAAAAAAAAAATAATGTACATTTTTTAAAAAGTGAGCCACTTTCTCTTCATTAGTGTCTGAAAGTTATGTTATTTCTAAAAATACGCTAATTTTTCCTTGTTTATTTATACTGCGTTGCACAGTTGCGAGCAACATCATTTTTTTTCGTGGGTCAAGAGAACCGTCAATACGGAATTATGGTTCTCTTTTCTTCACTACACATACACACACACACACACACACACATACATATACATATATATATATATATACACAAATATATATAAATATTATATACATATATAAATATATAATATTGAATAATTGGAATGGCACCCCGTACGAAATCAAAACCAGATTCGTCTTTCTGAAAAACATTTCAGATTTCCCTGTACCGGCATAGAAGTTTCTGAAAGTAAGTATACGTTACCGAAAGAAGAGAAGGGCAGTTTCGTAACAGCTGCTACAAGGCTTTCCAGTAGCGGATTATAGGGAGCGGCGTCCCAAACATAGGGCTTTAGTCTGCGTAATGGAAAGGGTTCCAAATGGGGATATTTTCGCAAAATGGGAAATCATCCTTCTGCATCAGGACTCAGTATTAATTATGTATAATAGGCCCTACACATTCTTTACATTTTCCTTCATTAAAAAAAGATTCACTTCTCATTTGCGGCTCCCAAGGAAACCTTTCGTTTTCAAAATAACCACAGAGGCAAAAGAGAATGAGATTAAGATTTCTTGCTTCATTCTCCGACGTGTAAATTCATATTAGAAACATCCGCAATGTTTTTTGTAGTTCTAAAGTTTGATATTTCGTGTAAGTGACTCCGAGATCATAACCGTGTATCCGAGTGCAGCAAGCAGCAGCAAGGAGAAGAAAAAGAAAAGCAGAAGAAACTGCTATGTATAGCAGGGGGTTGAAATGCACGAGTTCGAGCCAGACCGCCCGCGCTGACCCGATGCAATTATCTGCGTGTCGCTTATATTTCACTAGATGATATATTTCACTAGCCAATTGACGCGAGCGCCTCGCCTACCCTCCCGTTTCGGGCTTCCTCGACAAGCGGCAGGCCCCACTGGTTGCGCGCAGAAGCCATGGACTACGGCACACCATTTGAGGAGTCCCGACGTAGAAAATATTAATATAATAGAATAATAGAATTATCCAATTCTTATATATATATATATATATATATATATATATATATATATATATATATATATATATATATATATATACATACATACATACACACACACATGTTTTTAGGGCTGCAAACCTCCTGCCTCCATAACTTCGTTTACTCCATCTTGCCATGATCTTGGTGGTCTTCCCCGCTTTCTGCGTTCTGGAGGGCTCTATTTTCAAACTGTTTTGGGCCATCTGGTTTCTTCCATCTATTGACGCTAATCAAACCACATTAATTGCTTCGTTTGAATTGTGTCTGTGATGCTATTTGCAACCTCCATTATTTTACAGATGGTATCGTTTCGAACATGTTCCATTCTGGAAATGCCGCAATTCCTTCTCCAAAAATCCATTTCAAGAGCTAAAAGTCTTTCTTTGTTATTTTTATTTAGCTTCAATGTTTCAGAGTCGTCATATACTCTCAACGAGGCTTTTACTATACCTTGTTCATTTGGGTTTCTTTGTAATTTTGCCCCTATAGTTCTGACAGTCCAGTCTATTTCTATTTTTATTGATAGAGGTTATGGTTGCCAATTTCTTTTCTTCTGGAACCTTCTCACCTTCCATGCATTTGGTAAATAATTGAGTAAGTACCTCAATCAGTATCCATGGACACTCTTTATTAATTTTACATTTATGTTCTCCGTACCTGGCGCTCTACCGTTTTTAATTTTTATAAGTGACCGTTGCAGTCCTTTTTCCGTGATTTTTTCAGAATTTTCATCATTTTTCTGTCTCATTGAGTTGCTTGTTTGTTCAATAAATTCTGGTCTATCTTCTGTTAATAATGTTTATAACATGTTCTCCATTCATTCATATCTAACTAAGACCCGCTGTGTCTTTATTCTTCTTCTTCATTTCTTTAAGAATTTTCCAGCTTTTGTTAGCTCGCGTGTTTTCTAAACAATTATTAATTTCTTGACAGTTATTTTGCCGAAATTCATTTTTTGTATTGTTAACAAACTTTTGAGGGTTTTTTTCTTTTCTTACAATGTTCACATCTGTCCTCCGGAGCATTTATTACAAGTCACTTGTTGTATAAAGTCTTTTTTCTTCAACTAATTTTATGTTTTCATTCCATCACAATTCTGTTTTCTTTTGTGTACTAGTCTTGGGCATTTTCCCGATAGCTTCACTAGTTGCTTCTTGGAAATAAATTTTTTATTTATGTAGAATTGATTTGTTGTACTTTCTTGTATTTTAATGATTTTGTTCGCTAGTCTAAGTTTTAATTCCAACTTTATGGTGTCATCTTGATGCATCCTTACATCATACTTTACATCCACTATCATGTATTGATTTTTATTTCCGTTTTCAGTACCTCCTGTAGTCAATGCTATGTATTTTATAAAAGGGAACAGTATCTTTGAGATTAATAGACGGTGATCTGATTCTCGTTCTGGTCCTCTCATCACTCTTTAAGTCTTGCGCATTCGGTCTTACAATCACTAGTTTTAACTTTCTTGTTGGTTGTGTCCGCGTATATCTATGTATATCTTTGTGATGTTTATTATGTTTGTTATTTTTAAAGAATTTTGTTGACACATTTATGTAAAATCTTTCACTAGTTTCATTTCTTTATTTTCTCCAAACCATCTAACTATTTTTCTCGTTCTTGCATTTATGTCTCCCAACAAAACAATTTCTCTGCGCTTGCTGATTTTCTCCGAGAAGAAGTTTGTCAACTCTTCACAAAATGGATCTTTCTGGTCGACAGGTGCGTCATCATTAGAAGCATAACTTGATATTATCACAGCTAAGAGATTTTTAATATTCATTCGTACCAGGAGTACGCCATTACTAATACATTCACAAGATTTTATAAATTTCCTCTATTTTTTCTTTATTGCTATGGACAACCCACTCTCAGCCTTGTCGCCCAAGTTTACTCCATTACAAATATGTCTAATGACCATAGAAACGCATTTAACGTATTGCCAGACGACATTAAACAATTGAAGTAGCTTCAAAAATTAAAGTGAAAAGTAAGATCTTTTCTGCTGCATGACTGTTTCTATACAATTAGAGACTATACTGATCATCAGAAAGAAAAATAATGTTTATTTTAACTAAACAGTGACATACAATGAACTAGTTTACGTTTGTATTGTATAATTTTTTTAAAAAGTCTTAATATGCTTTGCTTAATAGCCCCTTGTTTTGCTTCTGGACGTAAATGTAGCTTCACTATGCGCACGATTTGTTGAACTCTCCTTTTGCTTGTGGTGGTAGGAGTAGAGGTAAGGGCGAGTTGCTATTTTGTTAGCAATGCAGAAAAATCATATCTGCAATTCGTTTACCGTTGGAAATAAGTTTTCTATAACTTGGGAACGAAAGTGTGTAGTTTTTTTCAAATATTTCAAATGTTTCAAATATTTCTTAAATTCATTTTTACTCATCTTTAACTTTTACTCATGTTTGAACTATTTATAATTAAAATAATGGGAAGGGATTCTGGAACTTAAGAAAACGTGGGGAGATGATCTTCTACCTCATTCGTCACATACAGTTTTTACTGTTTTTTGACTAAATAAATCTAGATGTAATAGTTGTTGAGTCAGGAAGTCATATACGCTAACACACTCATTGCACGTTCTGGTGACGCACTGGTGTCACTGCGCTGCTGATAAAACACGGGCGCGTTGCGGAGGTTCCAGGTCGTGTCCTGCTGAGGGGAGATCCTTGGACATGGGAAACGGTCAGCCGACGTGCAGGTCGACAGGAGATCTCATATTCCACCGGGGTAGGAACATCGCCGCCCCCCTAGTTACAGCATTCACTGCCCTCACGGGGCGAGACACTAAATACTCTCTCGAACACTGTTTCTGGCGGAGGAGGGGCTAGACCAAAACATGGACAATTCGCAAATTTACCAGTTAATTCGCACACTTTTGAATATAGGTGAAAGAATGACGATGATGAACGAATCACGTCAGACTTTTCCTACCAGTGTCAGCTTTATCGCCACTCACTCCTCCCCGACAGTTCATTTTCCGCGCTTGGCGCGGCGCTAGACGGCAGTTTCCGGAGCCCCGAAGAGCGCGCTGGCCGTCGGCGGGTAATAGGTCGTTAGGGCGCCAGTGAGGCGGCGGCTGCCCCCCCCCCCCCACCATCATATCTAGAGGACGCGGCGCTCGCGAGCCCCCCCCCCCCCCCTCTTCATTGGGACTCGGCACAATAACTAAAAAAACGGAGGTATTTAATTGTTGAAAAAAACAATCGAAAGACTAGACTGACTGAAGAAGGCAGAGGGATGGTAGATCTCCCGCCGACAACATGGTGTAGCATGTTCTGGCAATTTTCGTGTTTTGGTAGAGTGAAAGCGTGTCGCCGCGAATGGCATAAAAATGTTTTGAGAAAGATTTCGTCTGATCTGGTTGTCGGAAGATGCGCATCCGCGAAACCTTAATAAATTAGGTTATGTCGTGTTAGTAGATGGGAATTTCGAGGCGCAACGTAGGCAGCTAATGGAAGTAGGATGCGGATGGTAAACAAAAACATAAGCAGATCGATTTCATCGGGGAATCCCAGAAATGGCAGAAGGACGACGCAACGGGCTGAGTGACTCTTCTCAGCGCAAGATTGCAGTGCTTCCTCACCATCAGGAAAGTTGAGATATTAAGTATAAAAAAAGAGAGACCTTACAGAAGTAAATTGTTCGAGGCCAAGAATGTTTGGTTAATAAGTAATATTAAGAAAAAGCAAGATTTTATAAAAACATTAGCGTTACTCAGTTTCGATGGCCATCATCATCATTTGTAATCATCATAATAACAAAGTTTGTAAAAATTTAAATTAGAGGAGAAAGAGATAAACTTTATATTCATTAGAATAAATTAACGGTATTATTGGTAACGGTGCCGGATATATTTCCTTCATATGTATGTTTTTGTCCGTAGATAAGGAAAGGTAATTTCCCTTCCCATCACCAAAAGATAATTACAAATATTATTTCCTTGTCCTGTACAGGAGGGACATCAGCCCTCGATCCGAATATAAATATACCAGCTCCAAAGCCGCTCGTGCCGGAAAGATTAGATTTAAACAGGTTTATGGAATATCGGGTAATAGATGTGAGAATAATTATAATGCGGATAGAGGCACAATGGAACTGTCACACATTAAAGAAATCGAAGATGATCGAATGTTTTCAAAAATAAAACATTTCGAACAATATCTCTGCGGCGCGCTGTCTCGCTGCATGATTCAGTATTATGAGCGAAAACCACAATTCGATATCGTGAACCGTTAAGAAGTTATGAGATGCGTACGTAATTTGCGGGCACTCGGTATACTTGAAAGTGAATTCAGGCTGCGTTCGGTGCAGGTGTCAACGGTCATATGCACTTCAAGCGGTTCTTTGATAGGGAAGAGCGTGTTGGCCGCAGCCCAACATGCGAACTGTGTGCATTTCGCATGCCAGTGACTAAGGCTTAAATTAGTCTCGCAGTAGCGGCGTCGTTTGCAAACTCGAGGAGGTGGTCATGCAACCCGGAAAGCGGGTCGTTATCACTGAAGGAAGCCTCCGTCTGGTTATCACGGCCGCCGGGCGATAGCGGGGCATTCCAGCGCCGCGCCCCCTCCTCCTCCTCCGCCTCCGCCGCCGCCAGTGCGAGAGGAACCGCCGAGGCAGGCAGCGAGCGGCGGCGCGGAGCAGCTGGCCACGCCCACCTCTCGGCTGCCGCCCCACAAGTGCAGGTGCGTCTCCGTTTGGAACGAGCGCGGGCGTTGTTGGAGAGGGAGGCAGTCAGTTGATTGCAGTTCAATGACCATGCAATTAACACGCATATGAAAACCTGGGTGTAACAGGCACCAAGTGAAATTGTTTTATGCAATAGCGGCTGATATGTGTGAGCGAGAGGGTTTCGGTGAGAGTAGCTTGACCCACTTCTATCGCTCGGCGGAGTTTTATTTGCTTCTGCTGAATAGGCCGGCGTTGAAGGGGC
The DNA here is from genome assembly GCA_038098605.1 of Gryllus longicercus. NCBI lineage: Eukaryota > Metazoa > Arthropoda > Insecta > Orthoptera > Gryllidae > Gryllus > Gryllus longicercus. The sequence goes on from JAZDUA010000102.1 coordinate 441,044, forward strand.
GGTTTTGGAAGTGGTGGCAGTCTGCGAGACGGGCAGTTTTTCTTCCCGCATGTATATTTGATATATTTACTTTCACAATATTGTAATGGCTCTCCCAATTTAGACAATCCAACTGAAGAAGAGCAAAAATTGAGTGTCGTGTAAGCCAGGCCTGCCCAGCATTCTGCACTTTGACAGACCTTTGGACTGAGCACGTTGAAAGCCCAGTCCGCGCGCGAGCAACGGGAGTGCGAACCCGGGCCTCTGGGTGGGGATCACACTCGTTCGAGGAGTGGGGGCGGCCAATGAGATTGCGCCATTCCAGCCGCAGCGCGTAAATTGAAAGAGCAACGGCCAGAACGGCGAACTATTACCTAAAGATAATTTCATTAACTTTAGAAATGTTGGAGATGTTAGTAATCGATGTATGACAATGTGAACATAAAACGAATTAGACATACATATTTGATTTGGATACTCGAATTATAATTGTTTGTAAGGCTGGTAATATAATTTGCATTGAGCGCTACAATGTAATCGCAAATTTAGCGTAATTCTAAATACAAAATTGTAACATTGATTTTTTTTATAATGATAGTAATGAATTCTTGTTTCATTACCACTGTTTACTTGATAAAGACGGTTCTATCAAAGCTAAAAAATATTATTCTTCGAAAATCACGAATAGTTTCTCCTCTAATTTCTGACGAACACTATTCAGAATCGTATAAAAAGATGGAACGTTTTGTGTTCTATTTAACAAGACTCATAATAATGTCATGACTGTACCGTAATATACCGTAAAATAAGTTTGCTCGTTGGTATCTCTTTTTCAACTTCATAATAAGAGAAAATAGCACAAATATGTGTGCTGACAAACATTACTCTTCTTGGATTTTCCTATATTTCATTTTTATATCGATATCGATATAAAACACTGCTCACAATTTCCTCCGTTTTGCTATCTTTTGGAGATTACGCTATTCTTGGTGAAAAATCAATAAATTGTAAAGTTATGTTAGTTAAAACTACTTAATACAGTTTTAAAAGAGGCCACTGTTTTAAAATATTGTTTGAGTTACAATGAGCCTAAAGTCAAATTATTTAAAATGTCGATGTCGATGTGTTAGTGTACACAAGAACATAAGTAGTGAAATATGGCCCCTGTAACTAAACATTCTGTAGATTACCCATTTAAATAAGTGAGCAAATTACTTCACAACATGGATCACTGCATTAGACGTAGGCATTCAATCTACGCGCCGTGTCGACCCCTCCCGCTTCTCCCCCCCCCCCCCCCCCCGCAAAGCCTACACCCCCACACCTTGCACTTCAGGAGCTCTCGCGGGCAGACGGTCGGCGTAAGTGTGCGATGCCCGCGGGGGCACGCGTTGTGCAGACCTGGGCACGCAAACCTATTGCAGGGTCTAAGAGGAATGTCACTACAAACAATTGGTTTGGTTTTGCAGAAGAGGAAATTTGGGGCAGTAAAAAAGACGAAATGATTCCTCAAATGCTAGTCCACCAAGGCTATACTCTGTCCGTCCGTCTGTAAACATTACTAGTGCCAAAACCATGAGTGGGATGTTTCCAAATTAAGGAAATACCTGTCCATGTGGCTCGAAACAAAGCATTGAAATTTTAAAAAACATACTTCAAAATTTGGGGAAACTTTACATGAAGCCTTCCGGATATTCTCAAAATTTTCTCAGAAAACTCGTCAATTTTTCCTTTAATATAATGAGAAATAACGTAAAATACACTAATAAAGGTTGCATATATACAATTTTTACAGTTAACTAAGAATTTTTGAAAATTTCAAAATTTTGAAATTTTTCGTGTGTTTTCCTACAATTACAAATTGAACATAGAGATTTTTCCTTCAAATAAAATTTGTTCTCTGTAGTGAGTTCTTTCATTAAGATCCTGTACATGTTTCGAAAATCTTAATAATTTTCGCGCAATATTGCGGGCAATATGTGATATTTTAAAAAAATTATAAAACAAGATTTTTTCAAATACCGTTCTAAATTTTCTCTTTAAAAATTTGGTAGAAATAGTGCTAAATATACTGTATGAGATGACATAAATATCTGCTGGTGCTATTCTTTTGTTTTTTTTTCAAACATTTCAAAAATGCAAATTTTTCACTTGTCTCGCTCGTAACCCTGCAGCATCCTTCGTGTCTTTTTATAACTGTTGTCTTCTTTATCGTCAATTTCATTCTTTCATGCTCTATGCATTTAGTATTTCATGACCTTATTGTCCGGATATTCATCTATCGGATTTTGCATAAAACAATAAAATATTATTTACCCTTTGATCGCTACAAAAAAGGGTTCACATAAGATGTTCGGGTCGCTTTGGCCCTGCCTTGTGAAAATCGCAACAAGTCCTTACTTACATGAAAACAAACACTAATATGAGTCTTAGAAACATGTTTGGACTTGCAAATCCTCTTATCTATATACAATACGTTCCCTGTCTCTTTAGATTGTATTGTACAGTGTTATTGTTTATATCTTGTTCATGGTGTGTGAGCTATCATGGCGTCAAGACTGTCGAGGTACTTCTACGACACGTTTGACACAAATGAATTGTAAGAAGCAGGAAATTCTGATGAAGACATGTCTGTTTATCTAAATTTCTCGGATGACTGGGATCCTACAGATGAAGAAATATTCTCTGAGACTGATGATCATATTTTCATTCCATCAGATGATGATATTGCAAACCTTTTTTTTTTTAAAAAAAAAAAATTATTTTCCTGCCTGTTCGGCATAGTATGCCTTTCAGGGGTTTTAATTAACAGTTTATAATTACAGAATTTTTTGGCCTTTCGGCTGACAGTATATGAGGAGGACCACACGGCTACCTCGTCAACAAAGTCCGCAGAGCAGTAATTCAAAGAAATTTATTAATTTATTTATTTATTTTAATTAATGTATTTATTTAATTTTTCAGCAGCGGAATTGATTAATGGGAGGGGATGGAAATTATTCTAATTTAAGGTGGTTTAAGAGAGTCTTTGGGGTATCGAGAGATAATGCGGGTTGGGATGGAAGCATTTTTGCCTAGATCAAATATTTGTGCACTTGTACACGACGGAAGAAGGGTGAAAAATCTGTTACTCATCCGTTGAATGTATTCGCTAATGGAAGGAATGTTAAGCTCTCTGTGAATTTGCATATTTGGAATAAACCAAGGGGCTTGCACGGCTTTTCTTAGATACTTGTTTTGAATGATTTGTAGTTTCTTTAGATGTGTGTTTGCTATATTGTTCCAAATTTGACAGGCGTATGTTAATGAGGGACGTATTATCGTTTTAAAAATTGATAATGCGCAGTCCAGACTAAGCGATGATTTGTTGTTAATTATTGGGTAAAGTTTGTTCATTTTTGCGTAGGTTTTGTTCGTTATTTCTTGAATGTGGTTTTTCCAAGTTAATTTTTGATCCAGTAATACACCCAGATACGGGCGTTTCCTTATTAAGCCAAGGAATTGCAGAATTATTAATTTTGATTTGTAGTGGTTTATGTATTTTTCTTAGTGAGAATATTTTAGGCTGTGATTTGGTAGGGTTTATGGCAATTCTCCATTTCAATGTCCATTCGACAAATTCATTTAAGTCCGACGAGATCTTTGCAAGCGTTGGTAATGTTTGAATTTGCATTGAATAATACTGTATCATCTGCATAGAGTGCTATTTCTGAGTAAGTCATTTGTGGATAGTCAGCTATATATATGTTGAACAATAAGGGAGAAAGTGGGGAACCTTGCGGCACGCCGGCTTTGATGATATGTGCTCTTGATTTATTGTTGTTTATACTAACTTTGAAATTCCTCTCTGACAGGAAGCTTTTAATGATGTTTTGGAGATAATCGGGGGTTCCCAAGGTTTGCAACTTGTAAAGTAGCCCATGATGCCACACTTTATCAAAGGCATGTGCGATGTCGAGAAAAATTGCAGCTGTGTACTTTCGGTTGTGAAATGCTTCAGCAATGTACTCTGTTACTCTTAATAGTTGATTACTTGTGGAGTGGTTTGGACGGAATCCGAACTGCGTATTTGGAAGTGCATTGGTTTCGGTGAAAAATTTAGATAGTCGGGATTTTATAAGTTTTTCAAACATTTTGGCAAAGGTCGGTAACAAACTAATTGGTCTATAGCTAAGAGGGTCTTGTGGATTTTTGTTCGGCTTGCATACTGGTGTTATAATGGCAGTTTTCCAGGTCTTTGGATAATATCCTAATCTTAAACAAGCGTTATAGAGCGCTGTTAATGCTGCAATTGCATTGCGAGGTAATTCTTTCATCATTTTATTATTTAATAAGTCATGTCCTGCTGATTTTCTCGGTTTTAAAGCCTTGATTATTTGATATGTCTCAGACGGGGCTATAAATTTAGTTTTTATTGGGACGGAATATCGCGGTATTGACAAGTTTGTTTCCACTTTTAATTGGAAATCAAAGTCGGTTACCGGGTTAGTTGTAAATATTTTCTCAAAATGTTCCGCTAAAGTTTCAGCTTTTTCGAAATCCGTCGTTGCTAGACCTGAGTTAGAGGATAACTGCGGGATGAAAGATTTTTCCTTTGTAATCATTTTAATTGTGTTCCACATTGTCCTGGAGTTTGGAGGGATGCTGCCTAAAAAATTTTGGAAATGTGTACACCTCACTTTATGTAGTTCTTGTTTAATTTTTACCGATATGCTGTTTAATTTTTGTTTCACTATTTTATTGCGTGAATATTGCCACAATCTACGAAGGTTATGTTTTTCTTTAATTAAATTTAGAAGTGGTTTAGGAAGCGGAATATAATTTTTGGTGAAATTCCTAACTTTAGTAGATGACCTTTTAATAGCATTTTTAATAATGTTTTCGAGAGAGTTGATACAACTGTCGATATCAGATGATGTTTTAAGATTCTCAGGAAACTGACATTCGTTTATTAGTATGTTTCTATACATGTCCCAATTTACTTTACCCTCTATAATTTTTTCGTTTTGATAAGTCTGAAGTTCGGCTTTGAAAGAAATTATTACTGGATTGTGGTCTGAGTCTAATTCTGGTTTTACATTTTGGTAAATCGGAATGTTTAAATTTTGTGTAATAAGTATATCTAGAATATCAGGAACTACATTTGGGTTATAAGGGTAGTATGTGGGCTCTGGAGGAGCTAGTATATTAAGATTTCTTTGCAATGCGAATTTATGAAGAAGTTTTCCATTATATGAAGTAGAATTACAGTTCCAAATTTGGTTTTTACAATTTAGGTCTCCTGCTAAAATTATTTGTGACCTACCATCAAACAATGCTTTCAAGAAACTTGACGGAAACTTTTTGTTGGGAGGTTTATATGCAGCAATCAAGGTTATGTTATAAGAGATCAGTTCGATATTGATAATAATTGTTTCTATTTCATTTGAGGATGGGGATTGTATCAGTGTATGTTTAATTTTTCTATTAATGAGAATTGCTACCCCACCTGATGCTATATGCGAAATTCGATCATTGCGGTATGCTAAATATTTTGGGATCGAAAATTTTTCTACCGGCTTTAAGTGCGTTTCTGAAATACACGCAACATCTATGTCGTGGACTTGTAGAAAGTATCTTAGTTCGTTCTCTTGGCGCTTTATGCCATTTGCATTCCAGTTGAGAATTTTAAAGTTTTCTATTTTATTTTGAGCCATTGAAATGAACAGAAATAAGTTTTTGAACCATTTGTTGCAACTGTGGAATGATTGCAGAAACAATATTATTTATAATTGTTTGGATTAGGTTTTCGTTTATTACGTTCATATTTTGGAGGACTGGGGGAGAATTCCTGTTATCTGGCCTAGGCGGCTGGCTAGCGCGATAAGCAAAAGAATGCAAGGGCGTTGAATTAAGCGGCAGAGGAGGAAACTCTTGTGGGGCATAGTGATAAGGTTGTGTGTTTTGGTTTAATTGGCGATTTGAGAACTGCCTATTTGGCAGGTTGTAAGCTGAAAATTTATGATTAGCCTCATTTAAATTATATTTTTTAACTGCTTCTTTGTAAGCTTTGCAGCCTTTGTAGTTAGCCGTGTGTTCCCCATTGCAGTTACAACACTTTGGTACATTATTATGTTTAGGTTTGTCACATTTCGAGTAATGATGGCTTTCTAAGCATCTCACACATCTAGGTATCCTTCCGCAATTTGCCTGTGAATGACCGAAAGTCTGACAATTTTTGCACATTATTGGAGTTTTAGACTTTACGCGCATTTGAACTCTGACAATGCTATATATAAGCTGATTTATTTTTAAAATTGCTTTGTTATTTTCATTATCAGTTAGATCGACCGCAACGGTAGTTAACGGTTTACGTTCTCTTCCGAACAGTCTAACAACTTTTAACACTTCAAAGTTTTTCGAAAGTTCATTAAATATTTCCTCTTCTGAATAGGTAATTGGCAGATCTTTTATGACAACTGAAAAAGTTTTTTGGGTAGGATCCCTATATGTGTGATGCTCGATTTTCTCTTTTTCACAGAATTTTCGATATTCTCTATAGTCCTCTACTGAGTTGAATTTAATTTTTATAGTGTCTTTTTCTAATTTAGTAGAAAAATTGTTTTTTGTAATACTTTTTAGTTCACTGATAAATAGGGGATAATCGAGTACTTTATGGACATAAAAGGGGGGTATTTTAATGATGGATTCTTCACTTTCTTCCCTTTCGTTTGGCGAATTTTCTTCGGTCATATTTTGAAGACCTTGGTACCTATTTTTGACGGTCACGTTATACAGTATTCTTTTAGAAGCATTGTTTTCATCTGGTAAATCTACGTGCATGCGTTTTAGATTTTTACTGTTTTCATTAAAACCACTGGTTGACTGTTGAATAACTGTTTGTTGCGGGGCAGCACCATACCTGTTATAATAAGCATCTTTAGTGCTTACTGACTGAAGGTTGGTCAGAGTCCCTTCCGGCTCTCCATCCAGCTGCAGGGCAGGCGGTTGTGATGTGTTGAACTGTTCCAAGGGTTGAATATTTTCCATTTGTGGTGGAAATGGAAGCACATCTCCATTCATTGCTGTGAACTGATCTGGTGTGCCACCATTTAAAACGTGGGCTGCAGCCACCAATTGGCCCCCAAAAGCGGGGGCACTTGTTGCGAACATACAGCTTTCGCTGCACCACTACACTTTCACTGGATAACACAATATTTCGTTAATAGCAATAAACAATTCTATTGCACAAAAACAATCACTGTTAGAAATATGGGGATCCGCTGGTAGCGGCGCCCGTTTGTACTTGCACTAAACACGAGTTTGAGCGTAACACCGAAGCACAGCGATAAGCGGAGCGATGCGATGCTTACTCCACGACGTCTAGAGCGAGACTGCTTTGCAAACCTGAATTCGGAAATTATGTTATCGAAAGACAAGAAAACTTATTAGACTAGCGGAAAGTAATAACTGAATCATTGATCATCTTCATAATCTCGTGCCATTTTTCAGTTTCACTTGTGTTCTTTTAACCAAAATTGCAACCGGCTAAGGATTTGAGAGGACTCAGTGGCAGAAACGAAAACAACGTGTTCCTCCTTTCCTTCTTCCTACTCTCTCCCACGCGGAATGTTGGCACCGCGTGACCTTGCGCATGTTGGCAGCTCCTCTGTGGAGGGGAGAGCGCCGGCGGCTGCTGAGCAGGCAGTGAGTCAGTGCTCACGTGCCGTTAAACTACGGAGGACGCCGTTTTGCACTCTCATTCAATTGACGTTTCATTCTAACACCACCCAACAAATCTGTTGTAATTGATGACCAACAATATGAAACGTTATAAACAACAATGATGAATGTATTACACGTTAATTACTTTCGAACAATTGAGTGTTTTGTTCATTAATTAAAGGCCACTTGGGAGCATGGTCTTGCTTATTAAGGTAAAGGCAACATCATCAACTCTTCTGCCAACTTGTAAGATTGATTGGCACAATTTTCATGGATGTCCTCTCGAACTAGTCAACAAAAGGTATGATGTTAATTTCAGATTTACTCAACAACGCATAGAATGTCAAACATGTTTTGTGATGGAGGCATTGTACAACTCAATATCAATAGAAACATTTGCCAGCTTGTGTTAACATTTGCCATCAAACTATCGTTGAACCATTCAAATTGTATTTAGTATTTCAATTAGGAAAAATAGTGATTCCTATTAAAAGCGTGTGAAGCTTGTTTGATTTATTCAAGTATTAAAAATGTTTATTCTACTCAATTTGTTAACTTTTATTTACAATTAATGTTAATTTATAAAGCTACTATGAGCAGTACATATTCTGAAAGGTTTTACATGTCAAATTGCACAATTTGTATTGAGAAATTATTGTTCATTTCTGTATATTCTTAAAGTCGTTACATATTGTTAAATTTCACAATTTGTTTGGGAGACATTATTCATTTTTACATAATCTTAAAAGAGTTATATTTTATTAACTAGCACAATTTGTATGGAAGAATTAACATTCATTTCCGACACATTATATCTCAACCAAGTTGAGAATGTTGAAGATGTTTACAGGAGCGCGCCACTGTCTGTGTTTATAGCCGAAGCGACAGAGACGGAGATATAAGGATACTCAACGTGGATAAAAAAATGGGACCGTGGAAAAACGCGAAATATTTCCTTATGAATACCGAATCTTCCCAATGAACACTTTAAATGATTGTATGGGTCTTCACCTTGTAGTGGAGTAAATAGTTTACTTTCCTCGGCAGAATGATTCAAAATTGTGGTCGAATTCCTTCGATGAGCAGGAAATTTGTTTTCTAGCATTCATATAAATCGATTGATTGAGTACTTCCTCAGAAAATAAACCAAATAAAATTCTTTTTTATGTAAGAAGCAACCACCACCATAATGAACATTTTAGATATTTATGACAGTAAAGTTAATATTTTGCTACATTATTGCACACTTAACAAATCACATTAACTCTACATAAGAAAGATGAATGTAGAAGAATATAAAATATTTTAATTCAACAAAAAAGACAAAATTTTCTTTAAAAATATAGCATTTTTTATTATACTATTGTAGTAGAACGGTACAATTTCTTAAAACAAGAGGTACTACAGAAGTGCACAGACTTACCCATATTCGTTTAGTATTTCCTATTGATCTCGGTTAGCTATTGGGACTTGCCACATATTTTTGCCAGCTGCCATCTATCGCCACCTAAGGTACATTTTCTTCAGTGTTTCGTGTCCTAATAATAGAACGGAAATATTGTTTTAAGAATATTAAAGTACAGTAAAAAACTCGTCATAAACTGCATTTTATTTAAAAATATATTTTTTCTTTTATAAATTTTGTTCCTTAAAAACGGATCTTTACATATATGCATAGTGTTTTGAAGATGTGAGCAGTTTTCGTATCATTTTGCATAAAATATAAAGTGTTTTTTTCAGAAATTGCTGCAAATGTTTTCTTTAATTTTTTTCCTCCCAAGTAATCAGGGACGGTAAACAAATATGTACTAGTCCCATTTTCGACTATTGTTCTTTTTTTAAAAAAGGCAAAAGTGAACATTTGAAAATCTCAAAATTGTAGGTAGCGATTTTTGCTTTTAACAAAGTCTGTTGTAAAGAATCTTCTCCTTAAAAAAAGTAATGTACATTTTTTTATAAAACGAGCTGATTTTGCATAGTTTGTGCTTGAAATGACAAATTTCGGAAAAAGGTAAAAAATGGCCTAATAGTCGAAGTTTAAAAAAATACGAAACAACGACGTATAAAAATGACTCATTTCTTTTCGTAATACTATAAAATGAATTTATAAATGTCATTTTTCTAAAGTGAAGAGAAAAAATGACATTTCTTTAAAATTCGCTCCCTGGTCTAGACCAATCTCCAAATTTCTCATCAACTCGGAGATGCGCCACTAGGGGCCTTGGCAGACTGCGACAGTGCTTTACGAGAAACCTGCGAAGACTGAAGTGCGGCAAACTGCCCGATCCACGGCACAGACGACCATCAATAAAGAAGGGAACACTGGTTATCATTTTGTATAAAATTACTTCGTCAGGAGATTTAATAGAGTGAGTGAATAAAACACATAAAACCCTTGATCCCTGAAAGTACTCTATTGCATGGCTCACTTTTCTAATGAGAGCCATGTTTTCCTCACAGTAACACTGACACCTATATCACTAACCACCTAACGCCCGGCGCCGTTGCAAACACCGCAGTGAATGCATTTAGTAAATTGCTGTGATTATCGCAGCCTTCGAATGGCACGCATTTAAGCAGATGCGCTTATCACGAATTCTCGTTCTCGGCGTGACGTTATCAGATTTCCTCGTTGACAACAGCACAAACCGCAGACCGCTCCAGACATTGGCGTGCACGCGGGCGCGTTCAAAAAAATCAAAGCCGAACTCCGCAAGCGTTATTCAACTTTTAACGGTAATTAAACATGAATCCGATATTTTCAAACGTAATCTTTTTATTTATGAGTGGGAATGTTACTGCACCTGCGAGCACAGGCCACTTCCGCCCTCGTTCCCCCTCCACATCCAGAGAATAAGCACTCGCGCAGGCTGAAACGGCGTGAGGCGTGGAAAATGTAAATAAAAACAAGAAATGAAAAGTATTCGCGAGATTTGTTCTATCAAACATCCGAGATAAGAATTATGATGATGCTATTCATTATTTATTACTATTTCGTGTTTATTTTCCTTTTACGTTCTGTCTTTTATAAATATTTTTACTAAGTGGCAGGAATAAATGGCCAATACTTTCCTTGTTTTCGTTTTGTGTTACGTTTTATTAAATAATTTACTAGTGTGTTGTATATAGCAATAATGTGAAATAAATTAGCAAGGCTATATACGTCAACAGTACGTCTTACAAATGGCCAGGTTATCCAAGAATAATTGTCTGTTAACCCTCCTAATCTGAACCTAAGAAGTTAAAGCAATTATTGCACTCTTGAGTAAACACTATTCAGTCTGTTTAATTTTACTCTCAGTTGAATATTTGAAATCTAATTGATTAATTTTTATATTTTAATGGTCCATTTCTTTGCTTTAGTAGATAAAAGGGGAATTAATAGATATATTTAAGGCAATAACTCTCAACCGACTTCTCTAAACGACAAGGGAGCAGCTATTCAGTGACGTATCGCTACCTTGCCTGCAACCTTGGTACGCGTGTCATCAACCCTGCTTTCCAAATGCTTCTTTCTCTCTCCGTAAGTTACTTAATGAGATCCTTTGGGACTTTCTCGTACATTTTTTAGGGTTCCGTTCTCCTGGGAACCTTAACTGCATTATAAGGGTGGGTCTTACGACTTGGCGAATTCAAAGTCGGGCGGTATCTCAGCAGTATTTTCAGAAGGTTGCCCGAGTGATGGTCTTGAGCCTGCACTAGCACGAAGGGCAAAATAAGGTGAACAAATGCGAAGGCAGAGTGCTACAAAATGAAACGCAGGCAGTAGAGCATTTGCGTCACGTGTGGGACAGGATATTGAAGACGCAGGAATTTAATTACAGAAGTGTGGACCAATATATAAAAATGCGGAAAATTATTCGTAGTGGTAAAGCTATAGAGACAAGATGATTGCCCATTTTTATGAACAATAGTTTAAAAGATTTGTGTATTATCTAAAAATATCGTATTATAAAGAGATCTATGACAACCAATCTGACTACTGATTATAATATGTTTCCTGAATTTGTTCCTTTCGTATATCCTTCAATACCCTTAAAAAACAATTTACTTGGTATTCCTTCCTCACAATGATGCAAAGTTCATGGGATCTTTTATTAGTACCACGTGAATAGTATCATATTTTAATGTGGCCATGAAATATTTAATGTGGCTGGATTTCTACTTCCGCAACAAAGAACCAGCACCAGCTCTGCTATGTTAACTTCACATTAGCCGCCGCTGGGGCTAGTTTCCATAGCCTGCAGTGGCAAAGAAAGTGCAATGGAGTGTGGAATTTTAGGTTAAGTACATCTTGCTTAAATGTTTACAAGTTATTTTGAACACGTTTAAGTTGCTTTAAATACATTACCTTATAATTTGCAACACTTTTCACACTCAAGCTCCATGTATCGTTGTACACCGTTCCCCAAACTTGAAATGAAACGATGATGAAAAAATGTTCTGGCGTGGTCTGGCGCTTTGCTTGTCGTCTGCAGAGCGAGAACTGATGCGAGGTGCTCCGGAACTTCAAAATCCGTCTGGTTGAAGGTGAGAACGAATCCCTACGACTCGAAACCTGTGTATCAAGTAACTGAATCACTGATTCAACACGAGCTATGATATTGTTATTATCATAATCGTCATTGCCTTCCTCAGTGCTCTGTATAATAAATTCAGTATATCGAGTTAAACATTTTTATTTCGTATTAGAATGTTCTCACAATTTCATAACCATATGATTGAAAACCAAGTGAAAATGCTTTGAAGGCAGGAGAAGATTTATATTATATCGTAGGGAAAGAATTTCAGGTTTTGATGTGTAAATTTTTATATAAAATATTAAAGCTAGTTAATGGCATAACGATATTATATATATATTGCAATGAACAAGTCTCAATTACTATATTTCAGTTGTTTTAGAATGTGGATATAAAAATATGTTTTTTTAAAAAAAATATTCTTTTTTTTTCTTAAAAGCTAACCGTTTTATTGAAGAAGATTAGGAGGTCTTAAATACGCCAAAACAATTAATTATGATGTATATATTGATTAATGAGTTTCCAGTGAGTAATATTTTCTTCTCTTTTCAGATCAAAATGGAGAACATTCATGAAGAACAAGGGCAAGTATCACTGACTATATATAAATACTGTACCGATTTCTGTATTAAAATTCTCATTTATCAGACAGCCAACTCTATTTACTACTTGAAATGGGAATTATCAATTTTTATATTTTCGGAGGAAATGTGTTCGCTTCACTAGATTCTCCTATTAATTTGTTGATAATAATCTAGAAGTGGAAAATAACGTGCATCATAGAAGGCACGTAGTTAAGGGGGAAATAAATATTTCAGTTCCGTCTTCCTTCCTGCTTCTCCTCGTAATGACACTTTTAAAACTATAAAAAATAACATTTTTTATTAAAAAGCGGTTCGTCATCAAGATACACCTTAAAATATGATGCAGTTCATATACAAATATTAAATATTTTGAATAAATTGTGTAAAATTGGAAAAAAATCAGCTAAGGAAGCGTGTGTGTTTGAGATACATCTCTCGTACATTTTGCATTCATGGCAACATTCCACAGACATCCTTGTGGTGCAATAGATAAATACGGAGAATATGAGATGTTATTTACTTTTCAATTGTCTCTGAAAAATTATTTTTATTATCCTGCTACCCCGGTAGAAAGTTATGTAATACCGCGGAAAAAAACAGTGAATTATCTGCAGAAAAACTCTTATTACCGGGCTCTGGTAGTGAAAAAATGGATAAATTCAACTGCTAAATTTCGAACAAAAAATTCTCTAGCACGTGGTAGAGCCAGAATCTATGTTTTGTGGCTCCTTGATATCGAAAAATCGATTGTCGGCAAAATGTCTGTCTGTAAACAACGCTAGCAGCATAATAACGCAAGCAGTTTTACTCCAAAATTGATATTCTTGGATCGATTTGGCTAATGTCTCTGACGGAAATTGCAAAGAAATTATATTATTCGCCAAGCGAACGTCGATAGTTTTGACAACACTTCGCTGGAAACAATGCATTTTCTTTTCTGCATAATTTGCTGTGAACACTGTACGAGTATAAGTCAAATGTATTCCGTTTTTTTTCGTTTGTCAAAGTAAATGATTGCTGCCTCTGACGAAATGAATGCAGATATGCATTACAGGCGCTTTGTTTGAATTGGACGTTATCAATTAATTGTAGCTGAGGTTTTAGTAGCGCACAAAATGCAATACTTCAGTATTACGTAGCTGTTTCCAATAACGCGAGAAAGTATGTACAGTTGCAGCACCACTAGTTACAAAAAGGCATAAGTGATCGAAAGTCACTATAGAACTCTCAATATATTCTAGGATTCATATTGTAAAGATAATAGTCATTTAATGCCTGTATTGCATTATTTGACATATAAGAGTGGGTCAGAGCAATTGTATGTAATTCTACGACAATACGGCAAAAATGAGTGCAATCAATTATTTATTCTAACATAATTTAGGATTCATTTCGTATATTTGTCATTTAATTAATGTATTGCATTTGAGGGGTTTGGTTGTGCAAAAATACAGGCTATCAACACATTGCGGACGAACTTGTAATAAGCCTTTGAAAACATGTTTATAAATAATATCGAGTTCTTCCAAAATGCCCATATGAAGCCCTCGCCATTTAATGCTCGTAAGGTTACAGCGACAGCGATGCTTGTATGCTTAGAGCGACAGTCTTATGAATTTTATTTAAAGGAAAGTTATATTATGAAAAGTTTGGAAAAACTTGCGGTCGATATCAGAAGTAACAAATTTGTGTTTTTAAACCTTCGCTAACTCCGGGGCTTACAACCCTCAAATTCATCCCTTTTTTGCTTTATATCACCCTCATGACGTTAATACGTATATGCACGTTTCATCTTCTAGTCGCCGAGCTTAACTTGAGCGACGTAGATTTTCATTTATTCAGTAAAAAAAAAAAAAAAAAAAACAAAAAAAAAAAAAAAAAAAACCCTGTATGTGACGTAGAGGAAAATATTATCTGTAGGAATATGTATCCTGAGTAGCATTAGCTACCCTCTGTTACGACGTATTTAACTAGCCCAACATTTTAATAATGATATTTAATTGTAATAATCACAAAAGTCAAACATAAGTTGATAAGTTTACTCGTCTCGCAGGAGCCGACTCCCGGTGCCGACTCCCACCATGGCCCGGCTGCCGGGCAGCGCGGACGCCCGCGGCACGGACTACGAGTTCAAGATGGCGGCCCTGCTGGCTCTGCGCCTGCGCAGACGCGGCGCGCGCTTTCAGATGTTCTCGAACGCGGGCGCCGCGCTGCCCTTCGACGACCTGGTGGTGCGCGTGCTGGCCCCGACGCCAGCGCTCCTAGCGATCCAGCTCAAGCACAAGCACGCGGGCAAGCAGCTCACCGCGCAGGTGTTCTTACTGCAAAATCATTAAACGCTGCTTTAAATATGGACCTGTTTATTTACGAGCCTTATTTTTTTAACTTAATTACATGTGGATGACGATGTTTGATCCTTTCTATTAGAAATTTACTTGTCACCCGAACGAAAGTAATGCAAAAACACAATAAAATAAAATGAATAGTAGAATTATTAATATAATACAAAGATCGTAAATATGAATTACAAAAAAATAGAGTTCATTACAAAAAGCGGTCCACTTTTATTATTGTTATTTTACTTTCACATATACGTGGTGTAGAGCAATTTATGTAAGGTTGCAAAAAATTGATGCTGAAATTTTAGCGGAAATATAGATCACATTTTGGTTGTCTCTGATATCGGAAAAGATTGTTGCTTTTTATTCAAAAGGCCTCCTAGTATATTCATATGTTGCTCCATCTGTGAACAACACTTTTCTCATGATTTTTGCCGAAGTTTATGTTTCTTAATCGATCTGGCTGACATCGCAGCTCCTGGCATTTTTAAACTGATATTTTAATTTTTAGTAATTTTATCAAAAATAAATCCAAACTTTTTGTTTAATCTTTCTTACATGAACCTATTAAAAATAATGTTTACTGTTCAGTGGGATTTAAAACAAAAAGAGGGCAAAGTAAAGTAGAGCAAATGAGAGTATCAGACCTTGAGGATACATTGAAGCGATATGCTCATTTGGAATGGAATGTTTATAATTATTTAGAATGTAATTCTGATTATGAAAAATATTCTTTACTTATTATGGTTTCCTATTTCGTAAAGTTGGCTATTTGCTCTTGGGGTAATGGGTGTGATTAAAGAGTGGTTCGAATCAAATCGGACATATGGGGCTTTGTCGATGATGATTCATTCATTTATGACAACCCGAACGCCTCTCATCCCGCAGCACAGACAAGGTCTAAGCGCTTCTTCACTGCTTACAAGCATTTTGCCCCTGCGATTGTGAAATATCGGCCGCAATTATTACTTGAATCTCAGACAAGAAAATAAAATTTCACCAAGATAGTGTGAGAGAACGCAGACCCAAATTTGAGGGAGAACGTTTTAACTATAGGATACATGACCATACCTAAACCAGGACATAGAACAAACCCATACGTGCGAGAAAGTCTTTCATCTATTAGAAATTTTGCACAGCGCAGTGTAAACCATGATTAACAATCACGTGACATAAAACAATCTCTCTTGAACTAGTATTGCTGTGTAAGAAATAAATGATGATTGATGATTTCAATAATGATGGAAACAAATATTCATTATCTAGTAAAAAATTGTATTTTCAACTCATCACTTACCTATGACCATAGGAATATGTTTTAACATTTGCTGGGCATACATGGGAAAAACGGGGTATTTAATTTTTGTAACATTTTAATCAATTCGGTTGGGGGTGGGGTTCGATTACACGAATATCGCTTTGTGAGACGCGGTTCCCGCTTTCTTCACAGGCATTCACGAGCAGCAGCGGCGACTTCGCGCTCCACAAGTACTTCAAGCTGTACAAGGAGATGCACAGCTGGCACGACCCGCGGCGGCGGGCGCCACTCACCGCCGACCAGCAGCTGCTGTGCGCGACTCCGCTGCAGGACGTGTGGTTCGTCATCTACACGCCGGCAGCGCTGCGCGGCGCGGCCCAGCGCCCCGCCCCCGCCGCTCAGATGCCCTTCGAGGACGCCCTGCACACCGACCCCCAGGGGCGCAGCGTCGCCTTCGACGACGGCGACCCCCAGGTGACTAACGCGCTCTCTTCGTCCTTTTATTCGGTTCAGTTCAATGACGCCATACTCTCTGTGGCGAGGCTCTGGCTATCAGACCTGCTCTTCTGCCTCACCACGCAAATTCCGCTCAGAAGGTATTGTTACTCAAGCGATTTACATTTAGTTTATAGGATTCTTGAGCTGCAGAGAGCTTGAGGATATTTTAAAGGCAGTAAATATACCATAAGGGACAAGTAAATATACTAAGTATAATATGCAAGGGACACCTGACTTTAGTTCCTCTCCGAATAAAGGCGTACAAAGCGTGTTTTTGCCCTTCAAAATCCAAAGCTTTGAACGGTTTCGATCCCGAGAACTTCCACTGTGCACAGATATAACAGTCTGATACGCTAACAGTTACGCCATCGAAGCTGCAAATGGCTGAACAGCACGTGCTCTGCTTTCGTCTGCGCCCTACTCTAGACGGAAATTTGTTTTTGGTCAGGGAAACGTTTGTGATCAGCCCATTGCTCAGTCCTAAGAAAGGGGAAAGAACTGGGAAGGAAATATCGCGAGCAGTCCGTGGTCCCTAGTGTAGGGCGCTGCTCCTGCAAACACCTGGAAGCGGCCAAGGGCAGAAACCCCGACGGCCTAGCACGAGTTCGAGCCCAGAAGGGGGCACTCACTCACTGAGCGCGTCACGCACCGGGCGAGCATCGAACTCACGACCTCCCAACCTTCATGAGGCGCCAGCGTTCGCCCTCGGTGATGGCGTTACAGACAGTGGTTCTCCTTTGACGCCACTGCCAAGCAGGAACGACGTCAAAAGTGGAATGTACTTCCACTTAGTCTCATATCCTTCCACATAGTGGTCCAAGATTCTCACATGGAGAGAACATTACCTTTTTCCGCCGCCGTCCGGTCAGGTGCGAGGTCTTTAAATGGTATGCTTAGTTGATTCTTTGTTTGCAATGCTCCGGCACGTGAAACCGCTTTCATTGGTTCATCCTCAACATGGGCAAAATTCCTAGGAATGTTCTAGATGGAACATTTTTACTAGCTAACTGCACATCCCATTAAGGCCAAGGGCCTCCTGCTCGAGCAGGGGATTCTTAATACTTCTTTTAATGAAGTGATAGGATGATAATGAAGGGTGAAGGAACGATTACAAATTAACCATGCCTGAGGCGGGATTCGAACCCACGATCCTTCGATTCGAGATCGCCACAACACTACTGCCTTAGCGATCTCAGATATCCGGATCAACATGTGGCAGTTAGTAGGTTCCTAACGTAGCCAGTAAATTTTGAGTTCCATATTAGCCAACAAGTAGCGTCATAACAATGCTGATAGTAATATTTATTTATTACTGGAGGCATTCCCTGCGCTAGCGAATAAGGTGTCCAATCCGGCAGAACTTTTCAGGTAACAAGTACTTCCAGATGATCATCGGAGAACCCGACAGATCGACAGCAACAAGGGCAGTGCATTCGACGGCACGCGCTGAGAAGAAAATATATTAGTGTGAATGTACGAAGTATTTAGATTTATTTAATAAAAAACAGTAAAGTCCGTATGTGACTTGTGGGGGAGAAGATCATCTGCGCACGAGTTCCAGAATCCCTTCCCTTCATTTTATCTATAAATAGTTGAAGGATGAGTAAAAGTAAGTGATAAATAAATAAAAATAAAATTTTTAAAAGCGCGAGATTAGCGACATTAGACACACTAGACATTTTGGTTCCCGGTTTATAGAAAACTTATTTGCAACAGTGAAGGAAATGCAAGTTTTATTTTCTGCAAAATAGTAACTCGCCCTTACCTCTACTCCTACCATTACAAGCAAAAGGAGAGTTCATCAAAACGTGCGCATATTATTCCCATCAGAAGACGAGCTCAGAGGCTATCCTTCGACACCAACTGACAAGGGACGCACATTCTAGCTATTAACAGCTGAGGTTGCGAAATTATTCCGCATATGCAGCAATATCTAGCGCGTAAAGATGGAAGAAGATCATGGAGACACAGGAGGAGAGGTTTAGTTCGAGAGATATTCGTGGTTGTTGAACGAGATGAAGTAAGAGGGGCGTCTGTTCAACAGGGTTTTCTGGTTGATGGAAATGTGTAACTTGAAGTTCAATGGCGAAGGAGCGTCTGGTCAGGATGGATTTTCTGGAAGGGTGTACAGGCATGTGAAATAGCCTCTGACGCTGCAGAGCCTGGCCTGCTTCTGTTGCAGGTGTGGGGGTGCCTGTCGCAGGAGGCGGCGGAGGTGCAGGACCTGTTCCAGAGGGGCTTCCTGCCGCGCCTGCGCCTGCTGTGCCGCCAGGCCACCGTGGAGCAGCTGGACGCGCAGCTGGAGGAGGAGGTGAACGCCGCCTTCGGGCAGCCGCTGCCGCGCGCCGACTGGCTCACGGAGCAGCTGCTGCGCCGCTTCAAGGCTTGGGCGCAGGACAACCCGGCGGGCGCGGCGGTGGCCGACGTGACCGCTCTGCTCGGGGAGGTGGTGGGGGAGGACCTGCGGCGCGCGGGGCGGGCGGCGGCGGGCGGCGGCGTTTTCCGCTTCCAGGTAACGCCCTTGAAAACATCCTCGTTCAAATGATATCGCAGGCTTCCTTTGAACATGGATGATCTGGACAGTCCGGGTGACTGATGGCTGAGGTGCCGATGTTTTGACCGACATATCAGGGTCCTCGTCAGGGCTGTACTGCGCCAGAATTTTGTACTTGCGCCCGCACTGCTCTATACCGTCCGATCCCGGAGCTTCCCGAACCGCTCCATGCCGTCCGACCACCTTCCCTCCGTTCCTATCCCGTTCCACCTGACCGCGCCCGATTGGCAGTCACCTAGGTCTATCACAGACCATCTATAGAAAACGCAACGCCCAAAATCCTGGTGCAGTACAGCCATGAAGAGGACCGCCATATGTCGGTCGAAACGTCGGCACCTCAGCCTTCGACGCGGCGTCATCCAGAGAGACAAGATCATCCATGTTCAAAGTTAAAATGTGCTTATTAATAATATAGCGCCTCCAAAACAGCGATGTTGTTTAACAGCGAAGGGGGTAATGTTATCCTTATCCTTGTCTACTGTGTATGTTTTGTTCCTAATACGATTTTATTCATTCTAGTTTTAACACATTTTTGGATACACCAAAAATACCGGGTAGATCTTATTCGTAAGGATTTGAAAGATTTTGCCTACATTTTTCAATGAAATTTGATACGTGACAGTTGGATAGCATTGTCAAGAGCAGGTTACATACAGTGTGTCAGGAAAGTGCCTTCGCAGTGGCACATTGCTGTTGAGAGTGCTATAGCAATATTAATTATAACACGAGCTGCAACTTGTAACAAAATAAAACGTAAATTGGACACTCACCACAATCATAACTGTTACTGGGAGTATACGTAAGCTTCCGCGGCTCGAATCCATGAATTCTCGGCTATCCGGGAGACGCCGCGTCGTTGGCTGGGGTGCCGACGTTTCGCCTGACATATCGCAGGCTTCCTCAGGGCAGTGACACTGCGGCGCTACGCGCCCGGTGATTTATACTCTCCTGCCTGGGCTCTCGGGAGGGGCAGGTGCGCTGTGATTGGCGGAGAGGTCGAGAGACCGTTGGGCCGGCGGTCTGAGCCAACCTGGGCCTAGCGCCAGACGTCCCCGTGGTCGGACGGTGGTGAACAGTGGGCCTAGCGCCAGACGTCCCGGTGGTCGGACGGTGGTGAACAGTTCCCTGCCGGTCCCGAATAGATGGAGCGAGGGATTTCCAGGCGTGGTTAAGAGCGAGGCCTGCGTCCGCGTTGATGTTTTGCGGACGTCTGTGTATTTCTAAAGCCTCTTTTATGCGTCTCGGCCAGTATCGGTTTTCCTTGTGCAGGAGCCGAGTCTTGTCGAAGTCAATGGCATGTCCCGTAACCTCCGAGTGGTGCGCAATCGCAGAACGGATGGTGTTGTTCTTGTTGTAGTGGGCGATATGTTCTTTGAGTCGCTCGGACACAGAACGCCCGGTCTCGTCAATATATGTCCTGCCACAGCTGCAGGGAACTTCATAAACTCCTGCCGACTGGAGAGGAGGTAACGCATCTTTAATGCGTACCAAGGCGTTGTGCAGCTTGTCGGGCGCCGTGAACACCGTACGGATGTTATTCTTCCGTAATAATTTACCCACACGATCGGTGACACATCGGACGTAGGGAATCACGGCTAATCTGGAGCGGGCACTCTCCTCTATCTCCGAAGAGGCGTGACAGTCTTCGGCGTTGCCGCGGCCTTCGGGGCCACCGCGCCCGTCGGTACGCCGGGGACCTCCGGAGTGGCCCGTAACGCTGGCAAGCACTCGTTTGATGGCCGTTTGGGAGTAGGAGTTGGCCCTGAAAGTGTGTTCGAGCTTCTGAAGTTCTGCGGGAAGAGAGCGCTCGTCACACACCTTCACAGCTCTTGTGGCCAGTGTCTTCAGTACTCCTAGTTTTATTGCAGGATGGTGGTGTGAATCCGCGTGTAGGTAACGGTCAGTGTGCGTCGGTTTTCGGTAGACCGCATGCCCCAAGGTGCCATCTTCGCGTTTGCTAACCAGGACATCTAAGAACGCAGACAGTTGTTTATTTCCGTCTCCATCGTGAACTGGATGATCTGGTGGATACTGTTAAGGAACAGTAAGAACTCTTCTAATAATTCCGGTCCGTGTGGCCAGATCACAAAGGTGTCGTCCACGTACCGCATCCAGAGAGACGGTTTGTGCAAGGCGTTACGTAGAGCCTCTGATTCGAACGCTTCCATGAAACGATTGGCAGCGATGGGGGACAGCGGCGAGCCCATAGCCGCGCCTTCCACTTGGGCGTAGTGCCGGTCTTGGTACTGAAAGAAGGTGGAACTTAGGCAGAATTCAGCCAGTTCAGCCCATTCTGTCGGCTGGCTACGAATCTGCAATTTTTTGACGTATAACTTCCACGGCTTCATGTACCGGAATTTTTGTAAAGAGCGAAGTCACGTCAAAGCTAACCAGCATATCACCTTCGTTCAGTCGTTGCTGCCGAATGATGTCAACGAAGTGCGTAGAGTTCCGCACGGCGTAATGCATACCTTCGGCGAGCGGCGCGAGATGGTCAGCGACAAGTCTCGCCAGGGCGTGAGTCGGCGAATTGATGGCACTGACGATGGGGCGTAGCGGCACGTCAGACTTGTGTACTTTCGGTAGGCCGTAGAACCTGGGCGTCGACGAGTTGTTCCGACACAAAGCCAACTTCTTCGAAGCCTCTATGCAATGCGAGTTGCGAATCCTCGCGGCGGTTTCGGTTCTTATCTTGTGTATCGGGTTGTGCTCCAGAAGCGAGTACGTGGAGTCATCGGCAAGAATGGCAGCCACCTTGTCGTGGTAATCCGCAGCTTTCATGACGACCGTAGCATTGCCTTTGTCCGCTGGTACAATGACAAGGTCACGTCTACTTCGAAGTGTCAGCAAGGCCAGTCGTTCCTCCTTTGCTAAGTTAGTGCGAGGAGCGCGAGCGTGTTTCACTATCCTGGCCGTGTTTTGTCGGATGTCCTCGGCTTGTTCTTCGGGTAATCCCACGAGCGCACTTTCTGCCCCCGCCACGATGTCAGCGATGGGAATTTGCTTGGGGGCCGTCGCGAAGTTGAGCCCTTTGGCGAGTACAGCAACCGTCGTGTTGTCTAGTTCCTCTCCACTCAGGTTGACAACAGCTTTGGACAGGGTGGCGGCGCGTTGTATCGGATGCTGTTTTCTAGCTAAAGTGTCAAACTTCCTAGATTGTCTTGTCCTTGTTTCTTCATGCTGCTGTGCGGCACGTTTCGATGACACGAAGTCCAGAGTGTTCCAGTCTTCGCATGAAAGTAAGAAGGCGAGACGTAGATGAAGCTGGTACAGCGTGAACTCCGTTTTCGCGAAGTCAGTCCTGGTTTGATGAACTCGTTCACGTAGTAAAGCCGAACCAGCCCTGCGCAGGATGCGAGAGGCCGCCGGCGATCGTATGTGGTGCTTCAAGGTGACGAATTCTGGAAGTACGTCTTCATCCCTGCACCTCAGTTACTGGGAGTGTTGTCCCTTTCACTTGCTTCCAAGTAATCTCGTTGCTACAAAATGCAATGTATAAAAGGGGCTATGACTGGGCTCTGTGTTGAGAGACTTTCTTGTCGCACGTTATTATTGCTGTTTTTTGCTTCATGAAGTGATTAGCACGATAATTTAAAACTTAACCCTTCTCAGAGGGCTTTTGATACCAATTAGTGATAGTTTTGTCATTATTATTATTATTATTATTATTATTATTATTATTATTATTATTATTATTATTATTATTATTATAGAAGGATGGTTAGATCTAAATAATTAATTTGTCATTTTCCATTTCACGAGTTAGGATAGAATTATAATTATTAAAATTTTGAAGAATGTTTGTTAATTTTTGGGTTAGTATAATACACATTATCTATTCTACACACCTCTCACAAAAGGCTGGTGTAAAATCAAGATTGTTAATATACTCATTTTCCAAGTCTCTTGTGTCTAGTTCTGAAATTAATGAGGACTAGGAAAAACAGTATCAACCTCTCGCCCTATGAACACAATACTCTACTTAACACACTTTACAACAGCAACTCGTAATGAACTGGAATGAAGTTATAATCTTAGACAAAGATCAGAACGGTAAGAAAGGTTTTACGTTAGATATGATATGTACACGTAAAGCGGACAATACTCTGAATATTAAATCAGATATTAACAAATTACATATAACAAAATACTGATTAGATGACCGAGGTATGATTGTATGTATAGTAGAGAAACCAAAAACACTTAATGTGTTTGTACAAAATGACGTAAGTGTAATTATTCCGAAACGCATGTACAACTGTTAGTTGTTAATGTTAAGCTTTATTGTAGTATAGTGTGACGTCATGGATACTCACAGCGATCACAAACACGAGCCTACATATTGACAAATAATTACAATAAATATTTACAATTAATTTCCTTCTTACACCCTAGCTCTGACAGACCTGCTATCCCGTGATCGCGGGAGCGATCCCAACCCGATCGATGATCGGTTTCAATTGTGGCACTCGCCACTCCTACATCTGAAGCGCACACAAAGCCAAGCTTCCGTGACCGGATGTCACATTAAGACACAAAGTTCGTACCGACGTACCAACTGATGGTTTGCCTCCATCGCAGGAGCGAATTTACCCGATTGAGAATCGGCGCGAGTCGTGGCACTCAACCACTCCTCACCTCGGAACACACACACAACATCGCTCCCACGTGACCGCAGTCACCCAAGTGACAAACACAAAGTCCCCAAAGGCGCGACAACACGTGACTTGTCTCGCGAGCCCTGCTCGCCGCCGCACCGAGCATGCCCCTGCACGACGTTCTGCCACTGTCTCCAGATCCCACCCACTGGCTCTGTGCACTCCCTTATATACTAGAGGACCACGTGACCTACTACGTCACGTCGCCTCCGCAGCGGCCTTCTGCTTGCCTTGAGGTTTGGGTCTCCGTTCCTTAAGACCGGAAGCCCCAAGCCTCCTGTCTCCCTTTGCCGCGCGCAGGCCGGGGCGTGCGCAGGCCTGCGGCGGCTGCTGCGGGGCGCGGGCGCGCGCGGCGGGGGCCGCCTGGTGGTGCGGGTGCGCGGGGTGCCGGCGGGCCACCGCGCCGCCAAGCTGGTGCAGCTGCTGGAGGAGGACGGCGCGTGGGCGGGCCGCTGGGTGTACGTGGGCGACGGCGCGCTGCGCGAGTTCCCGCGGGCGGCGCTGGAGGCGGCGCTGGGCGCGGCGCGCGTGGCGCTGGTGGACGCGCGGCGGCGGGCGGAGGCGGCGCGCGGGCTGGTGGGCGGGGCGGCGGCGGGCGGCCGCCTGCTGGTGGTGCTGGCGGCGGCGGCGGCCGAGGGCGACTGGGCGCTGGACGGCCCCGAGCCGCGCTGGGAGGCCCCCGAGGAGGGCTGGGCGCTGGGGCAGCTCGCCGCGCACGCGCAGGACGCGCTGCTCGACGCCACCGTCTTCTTCCAAGTGAGTGCACGTGCTTGTCATGCCAGAGGGGGTGCTCTGTTGAGTGGGCATCACGGCTTTATCCTCGCCCCCCCCCCAGATGGCATCCACATACCTCGCGAGGCAACACCACTATTCCACATTTGTTCATGTGACATACAATGTTTATAACCTTAAAACACCCTTCGATAATTATCTGTCTGTTCGCCAACACACAGTCTCAGGTCCGGCACAAAGTAAATAATTACCACTTTTTTGATTTCCTTCACTTAAAATAAATTTAAATTAATGTTTTCACGAATCCGTAAGGGTCATCACAACAAAAGTATAAATCCCTAATTGTGTCTGTGTTCAAAATGTTACTGTCGACTCAAGGCTGCACACGTTAGAGTGGAACTTTGCATGCAAGTGTGAACCTAGGAATAATTTTACATTTGCATTCACATAAAGTGTAGGTCTGTATTACTCTCTGAATGAAACCAAAACATTCTCAAAAGTTAATAATTATGGGAAAAAAATATTCCTTGAAAATTAGGAAAGTCAGTGTCACATATTTCATCTGTCAACAATGCACAACAACAAAAAACAAATCAAAGGTATTTATTTGATTCCATTGCAGCAATGTCGATTGGATTCCAGCAAGAATCGAAAGCAAAGAAATCGCATACCCGTGTCATGGGGATAAAAAAATCATTTATTCCGGAATCGAACTGATAGGTTCCTCGGTGGACATCGAACGGTTTGACCTCTGCTTCATGGGTCGGTGGGGGGAGGAATGAGGCGATCTACTTTCAGGGAATGATTGGAATCTGTCTCCTCAAATACGTAGTTCATTCCTCTTATGCGGCTGTGGT
This sequence comes from Gryllus longicercus, assembly GCA_038098605.1. Classification (NCBI taxonomy): domain Eukaryota; kingdom Metazoa; phylum Arthropoda; class Insecta; order Orthoptera; family Gryllidae; genus Gryllus; species Gryllus longicercus. The sequence goes on from JAZDUA010000102.1 coordinate 466,727, forward strand.
GTATGTTAAATTCTGGAAGGCGCTGTGTTCGTCCGCTGGAGTCTGAGATACGGCACCGGGGCCCACTCCGTGTCGTCCAGTGGGAATAAAATTTTAAGAAAACGGACTCCGCTTTCGATTGCTCACTTGTTCTGTCGAGCCCAAATGTTCACTGGCTTGTTGCTTTATCGACATCGCTTCGTTGTGCAGGTCACGGCATGTTCAATTCAACAATGTTCCCTTACAATAATTAATATTTTCTGAAGATTTCCTTTAAGTATTACTGTGTGATTCATTTAATATTGATCATTACTTAAATACGGAAGTATTTAAAATGAAAAACTGCCAAATGAGCATTCGTGAGTGATGTGTTAATGTTTGCAAACACGACCAACCGCATTTTTCAAGGTTCAGTCTTTCTGGTTGTAAACCGCTAGTCGATACATTGTGAAGTGATATACTTACAGCGACACGAGATTAGCCTGAGAATGGTGGTCGCTCGTGTTTGGGGACCTCAAGGTTCATGTGAGGGAGTGTGCAGTTTACGACGCGCAAGCCTTGCTCCAGGGTTCAGAGAGCTACGTGCACAACTGTGCACAAGTGTGTTCTGCGCCTTAGGGCGCCTTCGCACGTCGCCACAGCGCCGCACTTCCGACAAGCGGCAGAGCCCTTCCGACGCCGCCACGGCTGCTCGCCACTGCAGTGGAAGGGGGTGGGTTCTCAGGGGGAGGTTTAACTACGGCCGCCTTCGCACGTCGCCACGGCGGCGCGCCTCCGATAAGCGGCAGGGCTCTTCCGACGCCGCCACGGCTGCTCGCCACCGCAGTGGAAGGTGGTGGGTTCTCAGGGGGAGGTTTAACTACGGCCGCCTTCGCACGTCGCCACGGCGGCGCGCCTCCGATAAGCGGCAGGGCTCTTGCGACGCCGCCACCGCTGCTCGCCACCGCAGTGGAAGGGGGTGGGTTCTCAGGGGGAGGTTTCGCCGACCCTCCGGCGACGACGAACAAAGGGACCGCAGCTGGTAAAACGCAGCGACCGGCGGCGCAGTGGGAATGCCATCATTTGAAGCTGATTTAAATTTGTTCTGCTAGCGGTGGCGCGTACACCCTCCTCCGATTCGTGTAGCGAAAGTCCGCCGCCGAACGCCGCAGCGGTGCCGCACGTGGGAAGACCTCCATTCAAACGAATGCTCTGCTACGAGCCGCGGTGTTCGGAGGCGCGCAGCGGTGGCGACGTGTGAAGGCACTCTCAGTGCCTTGGGAGCGGGGCAGCAGAGCTTTGTCGCTGCGCAGGGCTCGGCGCTGCGCCTGCGCGACCTGGAGGGCGCGTGGCCGTCGCTGCGCGAGGAGGCGGACGGCGCGCTGCTGAGCGCCCTGGCGCGCGGGGGGGCGGCGATGGGCGCCGCGCCGCCCGCCCCGGGCGACGCCCACGCCTTCGTGCCGCGCACGCTCGAGCACCCGGCCGAGCTCGACCCGGCCGTGCTGTGGAAGCTCGACCCCGCGCACGACCACATCGTCCTCAGCGGCGCCTCGCGGAGGCTGCTGAGGCAGCTCAAGGCCGGAGCGCCCCCTCCGGACGACCGGGGACACGACGACGACGACTCCTCGGACGAGGACTCGGAGGACGGAGTCGACCCCAACGCGCTCTTTAAAGAGAATGACAGGTGAGCGAACAGAATCTGTACTCCATTTACAGGCTATCTTTCGAGAAACGATTTGGGAGGTTTAAACACACGCGCGCGTATGCATTTAGATTGCATTGATCTGCGTCCTCTGTCGTTATGCTTTCCAAATGTGGAACTCCCCAGTGCAGTCTCTTTGGCGTATTCCTTCTTTGCTATTTTGGCTTTAAAATCTCCTATGATAAAATTCATTGACTATCTGTGCTTGTTTAGTATTACTCAAGATGAAAAAGGATTCAATTTCTTCTTGCAAGTTGAGTGTTGTTGTTTATTATGTATTTCAATGATCATCACTGATGCTACTTTTATGCTTAGTATTCTATCCACCTCACAAAACATCCGAAGGATACGAGCTGTTGAGCTATACCGTCTCTCTCGGCTCATTTTCACTACACTGCCGGCGTTTTGACAGCATGTGGCGTCACGTGCTTCCGGCCAATAATGGCTAAAATTAGTACATTTATTGTAATAATCCATGCACTACTTTTTTGGATGGGTTTCCACTTCAGATTTACTAAGATTCCGTTATTAAAATTTAGTTGGTGCCTTTAGAGAAAATATTAGGTAGCGTCGATTTTGCAAAGCTCTCTCCATACTGGACCCAATATCTCTCTCAATAGTTTCTCTGTATTCGTGATTCTCGTAAAGGTTACAAGTCTTGCGTCTCCGGAGATGGGCCGTACTCTGAGGGCCTCCCTCGCAGTGCAGGCGGTCGCAGCGCAGGGGCGAGGGGACGCGGGTGTGGCGCAGGTGGACGGTGCTGTCGCGCCGGGGCGAGGGCGACGGCGGCGAGGAGGCGGACGAGCCGCTGTTCCGCGCGGCGTGCGACGCGCGCCCGGGCCGGGCCGTGCACTGGCTGCGCTGCGTGGCGCGGGGCGCGCGGGCGCCGCTGGCGTGGCGCGCCACGCACGGCGAGGCGGCGGCCGTGGCGCCGTTCGTGCTGCCGGCCAGCGCGGCGTGCGCGCGGGGGCGGGGGCCCGCGTGCGTGCACGAGGCGGCGGCGGCGGCGGGCGACGCGCTGCGCTGGCGGCGCGCGGGGCTGCTGGCGGGGGAGCCCGGCATGGGCAAGAGCCGCTTCCTGCAGCACCTGGCGGCCGAGGCCCGCGCGCGCGCGCCCGCCAGCTGGGCGGTGCTGGTGCAGGCGCTGGCGCATCGCCACCTGCTGCAGGCCTGGCCGCCGCCGCAAGGTACGAATAGCTTAGCACTTACACAAATTATAATACTGATACATCAATTGTCCAGAAAGTCATAATGGAAGTCAATAAGTATAGATGATTGTGCTGTAGTGCGAAGAGTAAAGATACTGTATTGGATTAACAACATACCGCACTCTCATAACATAAGGAAGAAAAGTCACTCTTAACGGACGGCTTATCTTAAGGAATTTCAGAACTATAAAAAATGAGTTGAAGATTGAAATGACGTATGAGCGCTCTTAATCCAAGAAAGGGTATATCTCGTTTATACTGTATCATATTTGAAGGTGATAATGCGAGAAATTCGGCCTTTAGCGCTGTTTAAAAAATTAAACGGCATCTGTTATGTGCCGTATGCTTGCAGTATGGCAATCATTATGAAGTGCGTTGAGCGAGTTTTGTTGTTACATTTAATTGGATTGATTGTACCGAGGTAAATTGCGCAGAGCTGCGCTTGGAGCACGCCGTGGAGCTGCTGCTGGCGGCGGCGGGGGCGGCGGAGGGCCCGGGGGCGGGGGCGGCGCGGCGCTGCCTGGAGGCGGCGCTGCGCGACAGCGGCGCCGTCGCCGTCTTCGTGGACGGCGTGGACGAGGTGTGCCCCGCGTACAAGGACAAGCTGCTGGCCTTCCTGCGCCTTCTGGAGGGCTCGCGCGCCAGCCTCCTCTGGGTCTCCACGCGCCCCGAGGTACTCCGCATTCTGCGTCTCTGGAGCGGCAGTGTTCAGTAATTCTACAATCATCTTTAATTTCCCTCTTAGCTTGTCATCCTCACTTTGCATATTTTTTATTGGTCTTAGGCGCTTATTTAAAAATAAGTGACTACAAGGCACACAGTTCTCTGCTTTAACTTTCCTATTGAATCTTGTTGCGGGTATTTTTTTCTGAGTAGTTTCCAGTAGAAAATCATGCCAAGTTCCGCTTGAAGTGTATTAGGTTAAATATGTTCTGTTCCTTTTTTGGTTATCTGGAGTGCAATTTGTTCCTCACTTTCATACTCTATCCAGTGATTGTTCTGAGTAATTCTTATTCTCACACTATGTTCTTGTAAGTTATATTTTCTCTTTTTTTTGCCAAGTTATTTCTGTTTTTAGTTGGTTATCGTCTTACTTATAATTGATGGCTATACCAATCAAGAACTGAGAATATTCTGTGCCATCTTTGTGTTCATACTTAAGCTGACTATCGCTGTTTTGCGATGTCCTTATCTCCTGTTGTTCGCTGAGTATGTGCTGTTCCTGGCCATAAATACAGTCGCTCTCCTCTTGTCCTTTGCTTCTCCTGTTCATCCTCAGTTTAGATGCGCTCCCCTCTTTTCCAACTGAGTCTACTATCACCATCATCTCCCTTTGCTATCGTGGACTGAGCGTGTTGAGTTGCCCTCCTCTTGCCCTCGCTTGGCGAGAGCGGCTCCCGCCAGCAGCTGCGCGAGCTGCTGAGGTGGTTTTTTCTTCTTTTTTTCTCTTCATTTTCCCCTCTCCAGTTACCCTGGAGAGGCGGGAATTTATTGAAGTTGGGGATACATATTTTCCTGCAGCCGATGAGGCTTTTGCAGTTGCTAGGGTGGTATCTTAAATAAACCAACTTGTACTACCTTAAAACTAATTACATTTCCGCTTTGGGAGTCGCTAAAACGTTTAATGTAATTCTTTGTCGGCGGGCGTCGCCGCGTGCGCAGGTGGCGGCGAGCCTGAGCGCCGCGCTGCGCCGCGCGCCCGCGCGCCTGCGCCCGCTCAGCGCCGCCGAGCAGGCGACCTTCGTGGGCGCGCGGTGGGCGCGGGCGAGCGGGCGGGCGCCGGGCGAGGCGGCGGCGCTGGCGCGCGAGGCGGTGGACGCGCTGCGCGGCGCAGCCGGCCGGCGCAGCCTGCTCGACGTGCCGCTGCGCGCGCTCATGGCGGCCGAGGCGTTCGAGGCGCAGGCGTGCCGGGCGCTGCGCGAAGGCCGCGCGCTGGGGCTGCGCGCGGGCGTCACGCTGCTCGAGCTGTACCGCCGCTTCGTGGACGGCAAGCGCGAGCTCTTCCGCCGCCGCTACGGCCTGCACGACGCCTGCTTCGCCGACCTGCTGCCGCTGCACGACGACTTCGACGAGCTGCACCAGAACTGCGCCATGCTCGTGCTGGTCGGTGCACACGCGGGGCCGCTTTGGCCGCTTAGAGTATGCTCGAGAAAAGGCTTCGCACCCTCTCCTTCGGAGAAGTAAAGCCGGTTGTTCCAAGTTGTATGTGAACGATCCCCAAACATAAAAGAAGCCTAAATTGTAGTGTCCTGGTTTGTCACTCGAGCGATACTTTCTTTCTGTATTACATGGGAAAGAGGCGTAGCTATAATTGGTTTGTCAGCTGAACTAGCTGTTGCGCTGAATAATCTGACCGCACCAAGAAAGAAAAAGCATAATTCAATTGTGTGAAACAGTTTAAGTCCGAAATACGGGTAACTAGCGGAGCCCGGCAATCATTGTTCAGCCTTTCATCTCCGTGTTTCTCCTTCCCTTTCAGTCTCCCTGTTCGTCTCTCCCTCTTTCTCTTCGTCATTCCCTCTCTCTTCGTCTCTCCCTCTCTCTTCGTCTCTCCATCTCTTTCTCTTCGGTCTCTCTCTCTCTCTCTCTCTCTCTCTCTCTCCGTTCCTCCCTCCACGTGTCTGTCTCTAAGTTTCTCCCTTTCCGTCTGTCTCTTGCTCTCATTTTCACTGTACCTCACTCTCGCTCTCTCTCTGCCTCTGTCATTCTCTGCCTCCCTCATACACTTCTAGTTGCAGATTCTCATCAGGTCTTTGATCTGCAGATCAGGTGGGGTAATATTGAGAAGCGCCGGACCAGCAAACATTTTAGAGAAGATCTCATCCTATAGATTACCGCATGAAAAATGTTTTTTCAAGCCTTGAGCCTCAAAGTTAGGTTTTAATGTCCTATATTGCTTCCTTTCAAAGTTATTTGATAATACAGATTCAAAAATCCTGCCGTGTGTTGCGTATTACATTTAGCATGAATTTTTAAATTTGTTATTTGTTCTTTTTTCCTGATTGTTTCCGATAATTTAATAGTTATTCTGCTATTCGGGAGGGAGATGAAACAAACAAATCAGAGATAATTAAAATTGGACCTGCATTTTATGTATATGTATATACACATGTATAAACATATATACATTATACGAATCCCCCGGTTGTTTCGTACTTTAGCTGCGCGGTTTGGCTAGTGGATCGATGACTGTCGCTGCTAGGGTGGGTGAGGTGGAGTGCTTCGCTGCGCAGGTGTCGGACGGCGCGCTGGAGGGCGTGGACGCCGGCCCCTTCCGCGCCTTCGTGGCTGCTCACGCCGCGGCGCTGGGCCGCGAGCGGCGCGGGCTGCTGTGGCTGGGCGAGGGCGGCGAGCCCCGCTTCGCGCACTACTCCTTCGCCGACTTCTTCGCCGCCAGCTGGCTCTTCGCCCACGCCGCCCCCGCCCCCGCCCCCGACCCCGCCGCCCGCGCCGCCTGGCGCGCCATGGCCCGCGGCGCCGCCCCCGGCGCGCGCGCACTGCTCGAGCTCATGCTGTGCGAGGCGCTGCCGCTGCACCGCGCCGTGCTCCACGCCCCCGCCCCCGCCGCCGCCCCCGCCCCCGCCCCCGCCGCCGCCCCCGCCCCCGCCGACGGACACGACGACGACGGGTGAGACAGGCAGGGCTCCTTGCCGCAAGCTACTCCTCTCCCTCTGACGCCCATCCACCCCCGGCTTGTCTCCCTCAACGAGGGACTTCACTTGACGGCCCAGAGAGAGAGAGAGAGAGAGAGAGAGAGAGAGAGAGAGAGAGAGAGAGAGAGAACTTGTTTTGGCAAAATTTCTTTATTGTTTTACAAAACCAAGTAAATTGCTCATAATTTAAAATGTCGATATTAATGCGATATGTTGCGATATTCATGCAATGTTATACGCCTCTTTATACACTCGTGCTTTATACACCTTAACGCATGTCCCACCAGTATGTGAAAGCATATGCCACCTGTGTATGAACGTATGTTCCACCACTGTGTAAACGCATGTGCTCCCAGTCTGTGAACGCATGTGCTCCTAGTCTGAACGCGTGTGCTACCTGTCTGAACGCATGTGCCCCAGTCTGAACGCATGTGCCCCAGTCTGAATGCATGTGCCCCCAGTCTGAATCCATGTGCCCCGAGTCTGTGAACGCATATGCCCCCAGTGTGTGAACGGATGTGCCCCCAGTCTTAATCCATGTGCCCCCAGTGTGTGAACGCATGTGCCCCCAAAGCGTGAGCGCAAGTGCGTGCGCCAGCGCGTGGGCGTGCGCGAACGTGTGCGTGACGAGGGGCGCTGGGCGTGCAGGGCGGGCGTGCGCGCGGCGCTGGAGGCGGGCGCGGCGCCGGACGTGACGGACCGCTTGGGGCGCACGGCGCTGCATGTGGCGGCGGGGCTGGGCCGCGCGGGCGCCGTGGACGCGCTGCTGGCGGCGGGCGCGGACTGGCGGCGCCGCGACGCCCTGCTGCGCTGGACGCCGCTGCGCTACTGCGGCGCCGCCAACAGGTGCGCCAACTTTTTAAATTTTTCTACACTTTCGAAAATCTGGTATTTCAATGAAGATGGGTCCTGCACCGTTTTGGTTGCGTAGGCTTCCGCGGGCGGAGTTTGTGTTATCTAGGCTATCCGGGACAACCCGCGTCACAGACACGTCAAGATGTGCAGTACGCTTTGGGGAAGGCCGAAATACACTGGCTGAAACGTAGCCACCAAGTCTTGACCGGCTCGTCCTGGGCAGCCTAGAATCGCCTGCACCATTTTCTTTAGCTTCCTTACGTACCGCGACAGTCTTTTTGCCGTAAACGAATTTTTCGCTGTCCAGTGTCTTCAAAACATGTGTTCTAACAATACAAAGTGTTAGAGGAAGTAATTTGCTACATATAGGAAAAATATCAATAGCTTTATTCTTTACAAAGTGTTGAGAGTTTTTCTGTCGTAAGATTGTCGTCGCACGGTTACAAGCTTTCTCTTTATTACGTATGCGTAGTTAGGCGAGAAAGTAAAAATAAATGTGGCGATGACGTTTTTTTATAACTTGAAAATATTAGACTGTATTACAAACTTGCAAAAAGTTATTGTAATATGTTAATAAATAAGTGTTCGGTTTTCAATAAATATTTTTTCTTTCAATTAGTTTACAATTTATTCTGGAGTCCGTTATGGACCCTACATTGTAATCTTTTGCGTACCAAAATTACATTGCCACTCGTACAACAGTTAAAGCCACCGAAATTTGGAAAACGAACATGTCTTGCTTCTTTTCCAACGTATCTGGAAAGTTTTTATGCCGAGCCAAGTGTTCCATTTTCTGGTAAAGCCCGTGTCTGGCTAAACCTAAGTGCCACGAGTTGGAATTTCCGCGTGGGCAAAACATGTTAGGAGTTGAAAACAGTTTTGAGTGTTCAAATAGTATTATAGTAATATTACGTGACCATTACAAATAGAGCGAGCGAGATAGAGTGCTGTCCCTCCAATGTGCGCTGGGCGTGTGCGCGCAGGACGGAGGCGGCGGAGCGCCTGCTGCGCGCGGGGGCGGACCCTGCGCAGCTGTACGCCGAGGACGCCGAGGACGCCGAGGGCGAGGGCGAGGGCGAGGGCGAGGGCGAGGGCGAGGGCGAGGGCGAGGGCGCGGCCGAGGGCAGCGCGCAGACCGCGCAGGAGGCCGTGGAGAAGTTCGGCCGCGAGCAGGCAAGTTGCTCGTCCGCTGTGGAACTGCGCTCCGCCTTGGGTTGCAGGGCTGTGGCGGCAGGAGGGTTCTTTTCTAAAAATTTTGATGCGTCTTCAATTGACGCTCCAGCCTAACCTTTCTGGGCAATACTAGTGATCATTGAAAACCAAATACAAAGTGCTCCACATTCGTTTTGCATCTGGAAAAGTACAAATTTTCTCCAATTCTTGTTTAACATCTGGTTTGTCAGCATTAATTTTGATTTGGGTAAAAAATATAGCTGCAGCTTTCTAATACAATTGTCTGCGTTTCTACAGCTGAGTGACGAAAGATAAGCTCGAGCAGGCCAAATGCGCCAGTTGCAGTTATAGGAAAGCATCATGCTCGCCTCGTGTATCCCTTACTGCTTAGCGTGATTAATTAATTAAAACATTGGGGGCCTACGCCTGAGAACAGCGATAGCTAGCAAAAGTTGGATTAACTTGACCCTGAAATGCATTTTCTTTGTTTCGCAAATGGGCTATCAGGGGGCCACGAGAATCGTGGCAGACTTTAATTACCAGGGTAATTGCACGTTACTTTTCTACAGAACAATAATAATTTTAATGCTGATTCCATTTTATATCCCAGGCATACCAGGCCCAGCTTTTAAGCCCTGGGGGTGTGGAAGATGAAATGATGATGATAATGAGGGGCGAAAGGACACACTCATACAGACGTACACAAATACACCCATGGCCGAGGCGATCCGCATTATTATTATTATTATTATTATTATTATTATTATTATTATTATTATTATTATTATTATTATTATTATTATTATTATTATTATTATTATTAATATTGTTATTGTTGTTATTATTATTATTACTGTTGTTGTTGTTCTGTTGTTGCTATATTGGAGGGCGTGGCGGTGCGCAGGTGGCGCGCGAGGTGCTGAGGGACGCGTCGCACCGCGTGGAGAAGGACCTGCGCAACCTGCGGGACAAAGTGGGCCACGAGGTGCAGCGCGAGGTCAAGAAGCTGCCGGAGCTCATGCGGAAAGTGAAAATCAAGCGCCGCTTCTGACACTCCTTCGATCGCATCGCCTGAAAAAAGAAGAACGTAAAAAAGTGCCAAGAGAAACTAAAATGAATCGCTTATTAGCTGGGGTCATTGATGGAAATTATTTTCTCAAAGCCCAAGTCTTCACCTTTTTCACTTTCCTGCCCTTAGTTTGTAAGAACCTGTACTTCGTAGGAAGAGAAAGTTACGTAATTGTGCGCCAGAAAATGGAAATTTGTACGGCAGAAAATCCATCATTGTCGGGCCCTGATTCACTGTTGTATGATTGTAACGTAGTTCACTACTCGGTCTTTCACAACACACATGTGAGTATCCACAAACACTCTCCTCTCATCAGCATCCGTCCCTCCTGATTGCTCTTTCCTTCTTCACACGTACAATGAATGCCAGATGCAAACACCTTCTGTGGTCATAGGTCACAGGAACCAAGGGTGGCAAGGATGGCAATTAGCACTCCCCTCTGAGTGCACTGAGCATTCCAGTGTTTTCCACAGGAATCTTTCGAGTTTTCAAAATAACTTCATTTAAAGTCACGTGAAGCACATCCACTCACAAATAGAATGTATACAATTGGCATATTAACAGCGTGAGAGATATTTTAAAACGTACATTTCTGTATTAAAAAAAGAATACAGCAAAATTAAATTTATGTCATATTAAACAGTGCTGATCGAACTATACCTACAAAACGTTTGAAGACAATGATTGGAGCCGTTTTTAGAAATTGGGAAGTAAGCGAATGTGAAAATATAAAATTTAATAAAAAACGATAGAGCTATTTGTTTGAAACTTTTTAAAATGACCCAGAGACTTCTTGTAATGTACCTCCCAAAATTAAAATATTGCTTTCAAATTCAAGGAGCTACGACCTCGACCAGATCGGTTGAGGAATATCAATTTTGGAGAAAATCGGCTAAATGGTATAGCCTCTAGCGTTGTTCTCGGACAGACGGACAGTTCTGTTGCTTTTATTGGATTTTTCGATATTTAGGACCCACAATAAATTATGGCTACACTAAGCGTCAGAATATTTTTTTCTAAATTTAGCAACTGGATTTATCCACTGTTTTGTTACCAGGGCCGGGAATTAAGAGTTTTTCTGCCGAAAATTGTCGGCTATACTGTGTTCGCCGTTTCGAGAAAGGAACCAATTTTCCGAGGAAAGTAAAAACCAATTTTTCTAAGATATCATAAATTCGTTGAAGGGTTCTTCTAGAATACAAAAAAAGAGTCCAACAGACATTGAAAAGTGTTAAGACTGAACTAAGATATACAGATAGAACAATGTAAAATAAGTGTGAAGATTGCACGAATATATTTAATTTATTGATTTGCGGCAATTTCATGATATTTTACTGTCTCTGAAAAAATAATAACAACCATATTCAAAAAGAGTATTATATTTTGAAGTTGTTGAAAATAATAAACGTCTGATTAAGAACAGAATAGTTTATTACATTAATTGTTACTTAATTTTTCAAGCAATTCTTTTAAACTGTTTGATGGAATTTGCCGGTATCGATTTAGCATCTCAAACAGTAGACACATGTTTTATGATCCGCGGAATTGAGCTATTATTTCCGTCTTTTTCTGGTTTGAATATTTCGCGTCGATGTTACCCTACCCTGCACGAATGTTAAGCTACCGACACAATTATTACAAAGTTTTCCGTGAAACCATTGTTTTTTTCTATTAGAAACAGGAAAAAGTGGTAACTTTGCTTGCGCCGAACAACCAAGTATATTTCTATCACGTATTTGATTGTCACAACGCACTACAGAAATGTTGAACTATGAGACATTAAGACGGAGAAGAACTGTGAAGATTACAGACTTGAATCATCTTGTATTGGGATGCGTACTCAGATTATTATGTAGATATCCATGCAAGGTTTTTTCGTAAAAATGTACTGAAACATATGTTCTAATTTGAGTGTATTTTTTATTTAAATGTAATATTATATAGTTTAAATGTAAATAATATTGTGTTGAGATATATAACATTTTCCTTATATCCCTATATTGCTATTTTTATATCCCTTATATTCCAATATTCCTTATATCCTTATGTTTATGTGTAAATAGTGTCTGCATAAGGAAGTTTCCGAATTGGGTGCTCGGGATATCTACCACTTTGTAACCCACCCGACAACCGGAGGCATATTAATAATAATAATAATAATAATAATAATAATAATAATAATAATAATAATAATAATAATAATAATAATAATAGGACATATTTTACTTTATTGGAAATAAAAGAATTTTTGATATCCGTTTACATTATTGTCATCTTTTTAATTTACCACAAATACGAAATTTTGAACGGACTTTGATGTCTCAGCGGCAACGCCGTTGACTCCAGCTGAGCGACCTCAGGTCTCGGCGTAGTCCTTCTAGTGATAAGGGCGTATTTTTGGCGTATAATGTGGCGGTGACATTTTCGCACATCGAGAAGTTTCATTTTCTCCTTTACGATTATTCATATTTCCGCCCAACGCTATTATACTCATCTCCACTGGGTGTGTCACTCGGGGCGCGGACGGAGAGGCTGCGAGGCTGACTGGCCTCTCTCAGCTGCCGGTCGGCGTGTTGCTCCGGGTGTCGCTGGTGCTGCGTCGTGTGTCGGGCGGCTGCGCGGCCAGGGGGTAGGGCGTCGCTGACCCCGCCTGCCGTTCCGGGAGAGTGGTGGGCGGGTGGCCTGTCTGCTTGGCTATGGGGTGAGGCTTCCGTCTTCATGAAATAGTTGGGAGTGGCCGGCGTCAGCAACGGAGTGCGGCCCGGGTTGGCGACACTCTAGAGCGCCTGGATGTGCGGCGGGTTGCTGCAGGCAGGCGTCCGGCGTCATCGGAATCAGGGCCTTGCAACTCTCCATCAAAACGGGACAAAGCTCGAGAGTGCTACTCTAGGAGGCGCTAGTGTAGCCGGGTACAGCTGCAGAATAGGGTCGCGAACTTTCGCACATACAAATTGGCTAATTTGTGGGAAATAGGAAAAGTGTCTCAATGCTCGATTATTCATAATCGAAACTTCTACAAAACCTCTGAAGAATGCCCGAACACAGATGTCGTCTTTTGTAATATTATAAGACTGCTAGCGACCCGCGAACTCACGCAGCAGCCACACACGTTTTAAGTATCGTTGGCAGCAGTTCGTGTTTTAGTTTCTGTAAGAAGGTGATGCAGCCGAGCGCGTCACTGTAATGGTTTCCACCACGTTGTATCGGAGTTATAAGGCACTGATTGAAACTAGCCCGCTCGCTGGGGACCGTTGGCTTCTCGCGAGGATCAAACCCCCTTCCTCCTACCCGGCGCCACTACGCGTGGCGCTCTCGTGGGTGGCGGTTGCGACCTCATCAGCGCTGATCAGCTCACATGGGCTGCTGTGCTGCGGGTTGCCACCTCCAGGCGTTCGTGTGGCCATTCGGTCCGTCATGTGGGTGGCGGCTGTGCCAGGCGGCCGTGGTTGTCTCGGGCAGGCGTCCTGGACAGTGCTGCTCTCTCTTGCTGTGTTTAGCCTCCTGCCGCCCCTGGGGTTACGTAGGGGGGACGGCATTCGCGGGTTTGAGCGTAGCTGCGTCGCAGGGGGGAAGAGGGGAGGACCTCTGGGGGGGGAGAGCATCTGGCGGGGTGGGGGGAGTGACTCGGGGGGGGGGGGGGGGCGTGAGCGGCGTGTCGCGGTGTTGGTGCTGGTTTTCGCTGTTATTCCATCATTCTCAGTCGTCTCCTTCAGTATCTTCGGCCCTTTGTGTGATGCGCATTCCACTGTGCGCAGAGCTGAGTCTCCGCGCCTGAGTCGTAGCCGGGTTGGCGACATAGACGTGACGAACACAGACGTGACACGTGACTCGAACAGTTTGGAGCCGCGCCAGAAGCCAGGTGGAGAGTGTTTACGTTCTTCGAATTCGCTGCCCAGCTTCTGGTGGGGTCAGGCGTGGGTGCGGGAGCGCGTTCGGCCCTGCAGGCAGTTGGAACTTAGTGGATTTTATGTTACTGTAGAATGAAAAAAATATATACGCAGGCTGAGAATCGAACCTGCCATTCCTCTAGTTCGGAAACAACACTTTGACACTGAGCCGTTCAATCGCTGCCCTAGCACTTCTTCTATAACAACACAACATGAAAGCTACATTCTAAAAAAATTAATGACAATTTATTTTCTAAAAATATCTAAAAAGAAAATAATGTCAATTTATTTTCATGGGTAGGAATCACGGAAGTCTTTTACCTCTATACCATTTAGCTCTGAATGGACATTAAAAAATGTTGTACACTTTCCAATGGAATATATTTAATCTTCGTAGTTCGATCTAAAAAACGTAGTGTTCAAAAACACCATTAGATAACGCTTTCGGCAGGCAAGGATGGACATCGACATCTACCAAGGCACTTGCAACGCGAAATCTATTTCCATGTTCCTTGTCAAAAAAGAGAAATAATTTTCATAGTGAAAAGATATTCGTCTTCCAATTAGAATCTCATTAACAAAATGCACGCTGGGAGGGATTTGTTGATTACAACAGGATTAGATATCCGAATTTTTTATCGGTGCTCTCCCTTAAAAGCATAGGAAGCTAGCTTTCAAGCCACTAATCTACATGAATGGAAATAAATCCTTATACAAATATAGACCTACTTCTCTTCGAAAATGTTGAAAACAGCACATTAAATTGAAACTGCTTAATTTTGTTTGTATAATCATTTCTGAATATATCACACGCCGAACACATTTACATTAAAGCTCGACATTTCGACCACAGCAAATCACATCAAACAACCCTGCGTCTTGTCAACGCAAGCTTTCAAACAAAATATTTGCCAAAAAGCCACAACTACATATAAGCAGTTTAAAGAAAATTATTGTATACATTAGTGTATACTATTTTGTCCAAATCAAGCAGTGTACAAGAAAGTACTAAAGTAACACTGCTAACCATAATTTATCCATTATGCGCTATCCACACAGAGAGATCATAATTTGCATAATCAGCTCAACACGCTTATGGCCAACAGAATCTGCGTGCCTTCTTCACACCCACACGCACATGCAGGTATTCCCGGATATATTTCCATTCGGTCCGTCGTTCACGATGTCTAAAGGCTTCCGCAGTTCGTGGATGTCAGGCCAAGGCTTGCACTGTACTATAGCTCCATTCGCATAAAACGGGCACATGAAAGGAAATTAATTTTAAAGGAGTGACTTGAAACAAACTCAATGGATTATTTTTTTGTATCTCGAAGGTAATTCCTTGTTACAGTCCTTAAACTTAAGGTATGATTAAGAGATAACAAAATGTACTACTCGTAAGTGCCATTGAAATATGGCTTTTATGTCATCTTATAGAGTGACTGCTAATGACTGCTGCATAATTAGCACTATCCCTACCAAATGTTAAATAAAATTTGTTGCGGTTTTTGAGAAAATCTTGTTTTTGTATTTTTTTCAAATTGCATGGTTTTAATGAAAGAACTAATTATGGACAAAAAATTCATTTGAAAGAAGAACCTCTATCTTCAATATTGTAGTTGTAAGAAAATTCCCGAAAAAATTCCATCTTCTACAATTTTCGAAAATTCAGAGCTATCCGTGAATATCAATTCTATGCCATCTTTATTAGTGTATATTACTATATTTTTACAAGCAATACACAGAAAAAATTTCTAGCCGATTTTGAAAATGTCCGGGAGGCTTCATGAACAGAAGCCCCAAAACTTGAAGAAAGATTTTCAAAATCGCGGCGCCTCGAGTGAAGCCAGTTCGACCGGAGAATAACCATTTCGTAAGTATGGTTTAGGCGCTAGTGGTGTTCATAGACGGACAGACGGAGGGACAGAAAGACGGCGGACCTTCTGCCGTTAATTTGTTTCTCGGTATCAAGAACCCTCAAAGAAGGTTTTCTAGTTACACAGCGTGTAAGAGATTTTTTCTTACCATTGCAACTGGATTTTTCCACTTTTTCATTATCGGGGCCCGAGAATGATTATTTTTCTACCAAATATCCGTCATTTTTTCGCACAGCATTACATAACGTTGCCTACGCTCTTACTCCGTATATACGTATGTATGTAGGAAAGTAAAAATTACTGCATGATCGTAAATATTTCAATTTTCGAAAAATGTGGTAGAGCTCACTTTCTCTTTCAACGCTTCAAATGTTCACTTGAATTTAATTAAAACTATTAGCACCGGTATAGAAACTTCAGATTGGATTCGACAGACTGACGATGCAATAACCGAACTTTCACCCCTCTCGCATCTGACATTCGCAAATATTCGCTGTAATAGGAATTTTGTGTGTCCAGTGCCGGCGTGAGGCAGATCCCCCGGGAATCATACAAGAATAGATTAGCTACTATTATATTAGCCTATAGTCAAGACTTTCATTGATGCTAAACAACAGTGACATAATAAAAATTGTCCTTTTCTGAAGAGAACCGTTTTATATCGAGAGGAACCGTGGATTTGGCGGAAAGGCAAGTTTCGTCCTTACACTCACAAATACGCATATTTACACCTGTATATTATTTAGTAAATATACTTTTAACTTAAAGATGTAATGTGTCTGAGTAGTTATTAAATGCACATACCTTGGTATATTCCGGGATATAACATGCACCAGACGTAAGGGAATGGCATAAGTAATTGATTTGCTTTCTTCTTTCCTGTTCGTAGCTCGACAACCCGAAACGGGCCTTAGCCGACCAGTCTACCATTGGATAACGCGTTCGTGTGCTTAGCACAAAGACTTCCCTCGACCTCATATACTGGTCTTCTTAACCTTAGGGTAAGCCTTCTCATCGCCAAACAGCAAAAGATAGAGAAATTTGTAAGGAAAGCGCACAGTTATAATTTTGGCCCGGTCGGGTATCGAAACCGGGGTTGCTGCCTGGAAAGCGAGCACGCCAGCCAACGAGCCACCGCTTTTGAAAATGCTAAAATGTTAATTACATGTGAGGTGTCGTGTTAATCAAATGAGTCGAAATCCGCTAGTGGACGGCTTGGGCGATGTGAGAGCGGGCGGTGGGGCGCCTGCGCGCCGGGCGCCACGCTGTGCGGCTAATTGAAAGTGCTCGCCGCCGCCGCTGTTTTGCGGCCACCGCCCCCACCCCCACCCCCGCCCCCACCCGCCCACCCGCCCCCTCGCACGGCGCCTCGAAACGCAGATTTGGCGCGCCGGCAGCCGCATTTGCTTCCCAGAAGAAAAAATCATTTCGAGACCAACTTCGAGTTACAAAAACACGTTAACACCTCCAAAACAAGTAAATTGTTTATCATTTACAAAAGAAATTAATATATTTGTTCATGAAGAACATTGAACACAAAGAGAAAATCACCCAATTTACACTTTTTAACTGCTCTTTACTTTCCTACGTACGGTTTTTTCATTTCCAGAATCTAGTTGAAATGTCGATTGACGGTTTTATACAATCTTTTTATCCTAAAAAAGTTTTCTCATGATCCATAGTTGGTGTGAAACTTGTATATATTTCATTCATTTCAAGAAGAAATTATTCAAAATGTATTGTAATTTCCTATTGAAAATGACAATATCAATTCTATTCTTCCTGTCTCGCATTTTTACTTTACTTCATTCTACAATTTGTAATCTGAATGTATTGATGTTCGAGTACATAATGGCTTACGTCGTTTCTTCATACCGGAGGCAAATACCTATCAAAGGGCTGTGCTATTTACGCCGTCATTCATAGAATTATAGCACTGTCCAGTTTAAGATCTTACAATTGTGTAGTGCCAGCAACGCCATATACATACTGTATAACTAAGTGGTGTTGGTGCAAAGAATGGCAGGAAAGAATGTGTTTATCAAAAATATATTTTCAAATAAGGTCATGTTCAACTTTTTGAAAATATGAGTATTTTGGGGCTAACTAGAATTTGTATATTTCATTTATCTTTCGTCGCTTCTTACATTCGACTTTTGCTATACATTTACACATTAAACTTTTAGAAATTATTTAAAACCTATTTGAAATACTGCTATTTGAAATACTACTTTCTACTGAAATACTAATTTGCTACCTCTTTGAAATACTACTTTCAGGGAATATCAGATTGGAATGCTACAATGACTCAGGAGCTCATTTTTGTGAATTGCGTCTTATTGTTAGAACATGATTTACTTGCATAAAAATCAGTTATAATTGTCAAATTAGTGTTAATAATTGCTTGAAAATATTTAGTTTTTGCACCAAATCTTGTACGTTTGTAATGAGTAGGGTTGGGCAACATTTAAATACTTGTATATGAAACATGTATTTTAAATAATTCTCATTCATCCATGCCACTGGAATGACTGTCTTCCTTTGAAGGACATGATGTTAGAAACAATGGACGGACCCAGGAGATCGGACAGGAGGAGAATGAGGTAGGACGAGGAAATCAAAAAAGCAACCAACTTGACTTGGATAGAAGCAATGAGACTAATGCTTGACAGAACAGTTTGGACGAAACATACAACGGAAGTGACATGAAAAAGCAAGAAAACCTTTGCGGAAAAGGCTGGCAACCAACTGCTATGAATATCCCTGGGATCACAAAGGATCGCGAGCAATCTACGCATTACACACAGTTATTATTAATAATATTGTTACTTATTCTCATTCCTTTCTGCCTATCCTCTTGTAGTCAAATTCCACTTTCGTTGATGTGATTTTTTATATTTGTATTCCGTGGTGACGAGTGCTTTTAGTTTTGTGATTTATTCGAAGTAGTAAATATTTCTGCTTCAATTCATGTTCTCGTCTTATTACTCATAGCTCACGATCCTCTCTGTCACTCACTCATATGAAATAAATGGACCTACATGATTACAAAATAACCTGACTTCTTTCGAACGGCTTGGTTTCTCAGCATACAATACGAACATTTGAAAAAAAAAAAAACAACAACAACACAAAGTGAGTTCGTAAATGAGAGAAGAACGTTTTGTGATATAGAAAATTTCTTTGCTTCAAGAATTACTAAAAATTTCTTTAACTATCTTCAATGCAGTCGAATAATGCCTCATTTGTCCGTCGGAAAAATAATGAAAATAAACTGTTTTTTAACAAAAGTCCCGTTAAAAGCCAATATTTTCATTATACAAACAGTATTTACGAAGGGTATGTGCTCAAGAGAGTTTTCTAGGAGCTTTCTCATTCTTAATCGAAAAGAATGGAATCTTAAACTTACCGTGCCTTTCTTCATTACAGGAAAGAACCTTTTAAGTTGAAACATGTTCGCAAAGAAAGAACGCATTTGTTCATTTACACGTTCCATCAAGCGGAATAAACAGTGGGAAAGTTTCACTTAAAGTAAATTGCCTGAGGTTTCCGTAAATAAATTCTAAAATAAAGTTGAAGTTGCTCTCAAAAATTGAATTTTTTCTAATGAATAGATTCTTTGCAAGTTTACGCCCGTTTACTCTAATTTCGCCTTCGCTCAACGCTCTTGAAATATTAAAAAAAGTTTTATTTTCTTGGATATCTTGAACGTTTGTTATTCACCAGAAATGCATTGCAATGCTTAGCCTTCGGGCGCTTGCGCAATTTAGTGTCACGTGCGCGATCGGAGGGGTATTTTTGCCGCCGACAAAGTCCTTCCCTTTTCTTAATATTACAGCTTCTGTAGACCGTCAGGCTTTGGGAATTTATTAAATAACATCAACTGGGCATTATAGTAGATTAAGAATTTATTGAAAGAATTTTAATTATTTTCCAGAAAAGAAATTTCTGAAGGAGAAAATCTGTAATATCAGTCTTCATTTTGAGCTTCACAAAACATTGATTACAATTTATTACAATATAATAATGTCATAATAAAACTATAAATTAAAATATAATTTAGTAGGATGGTAAAAGTATAGTATGTAAGATAAAAGTGGTAAAGACTTGGAGAGAGAATGTGTAGATTGTTAAATATATAATAAAACGAGAATAGTAAGTATTATCTAGTCCACTAAAATCACCTACAAATTTCATGTAATGAATAATCAATTAATTTAATTATCACAATAATTAGCATAAGAGGATATTTTTACTACAAAATATTTGAAAAATACACTAACATACTCATCACATTTGTGAAACAAACTTGAACAGGTGCGATCGCGTGGCGGTGAAGCTAAGACTGATGGCATTGGGACCTTTTGCGGTAACTTGGGGCAAATGGAGTGGGTGTAGGAAAAGACGTTACCGCCATCTTGTGTCCCAATAAATAACTTGAGAATACCTGCCTTCACACCAGCTGGCGCACGTTATTTTGACATATCATTCAAATGATTGAATAAATGTTATATTTATTTATTGGGAGAAAGGCTGATTAAATAATTAGTTCTAATAACTACTTTGTCAAAAATTTTTGTCAGTTCTTTACTTGGTCTTGAAAGCAGGGAAACATAAAAACAAATCTTTGACAATAATTTATTCGTACACTACTCAGCACCCATATGCGTGCAATAGGAACCTCCACACACAGGTTTTCATATTAAACTTTTTTTTATTCATGAAGGAAAATTATCAATTTGTTTAAACAAAAAATATAAATAAACGTAATATATGGTTTATATTATTTACAAGTTAATTACGTAATATATTGTTTACAAACTAATTACATATTAGTATATTTTCAGTTAATATGAAATTTCAGAAAAGGGTTCACGCACACACCAACATTACATTTTTTACACATTGTGAGTACATTCAAATTACAATTTTCGTTTCCGCTTTTTTATATAGTGTACTGACAACATAAATCTTAATTTATCATATCTAATATCCACTGGCTAGCAGATGTCTGACGTGTCCTGGATGCTGCCGTGACGTACTGTATTTGGTGAGGTATGTTTGCGCCTGAATTCTAATTGCGATATTTTCTCATTTCTGTACTCAATCCTCGCATTATTAATAGATCAATCAGCCAGGCCATATAGGCCACCACCATTTTCTGCTCGGCACACCAATTACTATACGGTTTTCTCGAAAGGTTCCAGTTACAGAATAACCTTCTTTTCTTAACAGTCCAAACAAATTCATTCACGAAACAGATTATCAAAGAAAAAACAATGGTAGTTTTGAAATATTATTTGGCGATTCATCCAACATACTTACAAATGGTGATGATGATTCACCAAATATGATGTAATATTCTTCTGGTATTTTCTCATTTTTACCCTGGTACGTAACAAAGTTCAAAAGGTGGCCATCACATGCGTTTGTGTATCACATTTTAAACCCAAATCTTATAGCTTTAGTGCAAGTGAATCGCTTTATTCTCTAAAACATTCAACATGACAAAATATCAGAATTTGATTATTCATGAAGCTATCAGTGGATTTTTTCTTGATAAGGTCCATGAATGGATGCAGCTTCCATTATCACGAGAATCCATGAAATTATTATATCGGCACAGTGAATATAATGTATGATCTATTTACTTCTTTCCTTCTTTAACAATTATCTAACTTTGAATATTAGTTATTTCATGTATTCTTTCTTCAAAATTATGTTTCGAGTTTCGAATTTCATATTTATATTTTTTCTAGTGCGGTTAAATTTTAATTTTCACTAAAATTCATAAATAATATTCCGGAATACACAAATTTTTAATTGTAATTTTATGTGGTTATTTTAGACTCGCTGAAGATGTCCACAATGTGACAGAAAAAGATTAATGGAAAAATAAACACTTTTGGCAAAACAACGACTGATATCTATTTCTACAATGATGCCAATGTAAACACCATTCCATTTCCTACCACAGTACGTTTCTGAAAATGTAGATGAATGACTAAATTGCATCTGCCAGAATGACTGATGATCATTATGAATTACAACCAATCATTAGGCATGTACGCTAGGAAGGACACATAACAGCCATTATTCGATTTAGGTCACAATTTACCAAGTTCTGTAACCTGCTTTGAGGCGGCCCCTACTAATTCTCTGAGAAGGGAGAGCTCAGAGGAGCTAATGCAAGCGCGATGAAGATTCAGGGGCCGTGTAAAATGAAAGGTTGGTGCTAATGGATGGAAACCCTAAGACATAATCAAAACGGAAGAGAACCTCGGCAGGTGTTTAATGGAACTCTCAACACAAACACGAGAGGCAGGACTCTTTTCGCAATCTTGCACGGAAGTTATCAGTAAAACTTTACGATATCAGGAAATAACAAATTCTGATTTTGGAATTAACGACTAAAATGGAGGCGATAATAAAAAGGATTTGAAAACCAAATCGTGGAAGTACTATCCCGCAGGGAACGAACGAAAATAAAAAATACGGAAACAATTTAAAGAGGAAAATTCAAATACTCGACTTTCATATTCAAACATATCGTAATAAATACGATAATACAATACTTACATCCTTGAGAAATTTTTAAAAAATTGACAGTTGGTCTTAGTTTTAAGTAATGGTAAAATTGCATTAAAGAAAACACTGAATATTGGATCAAAATGGATATTGTCAAATAGAGAATGGATTGTTTCCTTACAAACCAGATAGTTTTTCTGATTTAGTAATTTGTGAAATAACCAAAGAAGAAAGGCAGCTACCATCAAATTAGTAATCAAATTACTAATAGGTTGTTTCAGATATCTATTTTCTTCCTCGTTTTGTTCTTTTATTGTAAGCAATAAATAAAGTACCTCATTTGGTACAACTGAAAATTTAATTATAAAAATTTAATAAAAAACTTGAACTACTTTTATAATTAAATTTTCTGTTGTACCTGATGAGGGAGACAGAGCCGTCTCCGACACATCACAAATAAACATGAATACACAAATAAATAAAATTATTATGTAAAAGTTTTTGGTAGTGTTTCAGTGGATGCTTTGCATAGAATTTCTCTTTATATTATATCGAATCGTCACAATAGATTTTCATGTTGAAACTGCCCATAACGTCCGGCCATGGCGATAGAGTAAGGATTGCTTGGATCGAGTTCTAGCAAATGCACTATGATAAATGCAGAGCGTAAAGATAATTCTGTATTGATAAACGGTTCACCGTCTAAAGCCTCGAAATGGACTAACGTAACCACAAGTCAAACATACTGGGGGAAATACAAAATACAAATATTCGAGGATGGTTCTTGTAACAGACTTCTGACGCTCTCATATACTGTGGGAACGGAAAAGGCTTCTCGTTATTGGTACGATTGATGTGATCAGAAGCTTATGGGAATCATGCGAGTTGCAAATTTTGTCTTCATTGCCGAGGAGGAAAGTTGACTTGAAAATATCGCGATATGGTTGAACATTTGCTTCACTAACTGAAAGGAATTTTTTGATTAGGATCACTCATTCACCACTTTGTACGTTATGTGGCAATTAATTA
The DNA here is from genome assembly GCA_038098605.1 of Gryllus longicercus. Lineage (NCBI taxonomy): Eukaryota > Metazoa > Arthropoda > Insecta > Orthoptera > Gryllidae > Gryllus > Gryllus longicercus. The sequence continues at coordinate 489,666 of JAZDUA010000102.1, forward strand.
GTATTTAAATAGTTAAAAAGTCTGGATCTATTGGTATTTTATTTTGCGAAGTGTTAATGTCAGTTTGATATCAAGAGCTGAAGCTGTTTTTTTGGAAAATGATGTACAGTAAATGTAGTATTGCAATAAAAATGAGCAATAATCAATTAAAAATTCTGGGGTTGCTTTGATTTGATAATGCTATGGTGACTTTTTCAGCTTGATAACAGTCTGTTAAACCTTCTAATACTACTCTTATTTGATTCTGCAATGGCCAGCTTGATGGATCTATTCAAAACATTGAAAGGCAAACATTTTGAATGAGAACAAATATTTTTTTAAATTGTTGGCACACTCTTAAATTTAAATATTTTACACTTTGTTAAATGATTGCTCGGAGATTTCATGACATGGAAAGCGTGAGTTGCAAATTATGTTCACCAATTGCACAGTTCCCGAGCACTTGCAATACACGTTTTGCTTCTCAGAATCGTTAATTCACTCTTCGTGTTCGGTGTGCGAAGCCTTGTTTCAACACGGAGGCAAACACAATATCGCACTGGAATTTCCCAATTTCGCATTCCACACGCCTCTGTAACTTTCGTTTTCCTGTGAGAACAATCGTTGTTAGGTATTCGGGGCGAAACCCATTTTAATTGTGCGTTTTCATCGCTGCTGCAATACTCGTATGCCATTCAAAGTTTCGTCCTGGAAAGTGACTTCACTGTAGAAAAACTATAAATTGTAGACAAACGTACAATCTTTACATTATTTGTAGAAAGACAAAAACATATAAAACAAACATTCTATTTTATCACACAAATATTATATATTTGCTAGCACGTTAATGTCTGTTTCCAATTATCTTAAACTAACGGCAATAAACGTACTATAAAACAATATTATGCAGCACGTGTATTTTTTCATTCTTTTCAGCCATTTTTAGAAGTTTTCTCAATGCTTATCAGCAGTGGTGCATTTAGGATATTTCTATGTGGAAGGCTACAGGTTTAGTGTTCAGATGAAATTGTTTTCTTAAAAATTCATGCATTCTGAATTTTCTTGTTTCCTTATAGTTATTTATAAGGTAAAAAATGAGAAATCAATGAATTTCGATTATTATGCGCAATTATTGAAAACTGTATTTAGAATATGTCGTTGGCTTCTGAAGGGCCGAGCTCCACGATCCCTTCCCAATTGAGCACTTCAACTTTTGAGCAACACTAACACACAAAGATAATCTACAAGTTGAATCCTTTTATTTATTATCACATGTGGCGTAACTACCTAGCGGATATGGAATTCCATAAAGGATGTTAAAGGATTGACCTTATGAAAGAATTTTACGAGTCACAACTTTATAACCGTTACTGTGAGTTCTACGTAAGCCTTCTAAAACTTAATTGAGCCTTACTATAACTCAAAAAAACTATAATAGTGATATAAAAATAAGAAACTTTCTGGGTATTAATATTTCATCAACAGGTGTGTATTTTTGGGACTGAAATATTAAAATCGTACTAAAAATAATAGTTCTGAATTCGGCCTCAATTTCAAGAGAAATTAATGACGATCGTCAATGGTTGCCTGAAAAAGTTTGAAATTGCTTGATCTCTCTCCGTCTATTGCACACGATAGACATTTGAGAATCTCCACTGTACGTGTGGAACGATCGACCGGTACGCTACCTCACTTCTTCGGGTCTGAACATCTACTTTAATATTTAACAATACTTGGATTGTAATGTATTTGGGTATGCGGCGATTTTGTCAACGTGTTTGTTTTTATCAAATTAAATTCTTGAAATATCATTTTATCAAATTAATATTACTCACACATAGGTACTAGTGGATTCTATACCAGTACACATCTCACGTCTTATATTAGATAATTGTGTTCTATGAGGACGTTGAAAGTTGGTCTAAACTCAAAAATGTTTCAATAACTGTTGTCTACTTATGGAAATGCATTTTCTCGCAAAAACACACTACATTTGTTACGCATGCATGCAATTAGACAGCAAGTCTAATTCTGCTCAATGCACCCATCAGCGCCCTAGGCAGGGTTTAACAAGCGGGGGCGCAATGTCCGTGACGTCATCACCTGCTATCTTCCCTTCGCCGGATGGCAATGGCCCGGGGCAGTCGCCAGCGGGGCGCCTCGGCGAGCAATGGGCGCGGGCGAGCGGAAAACGCCCCGCGCGGGTGGGCGGGCGCGGAGGGGGGCGGGGGGGCCAAGGGAGCGGACAGGGGCGGATGGGGGTGGAGGAGGCGGCGGGGAGCGAAGGGTTGTGGAGGGGGAGGAGGGGGCGGAGGGGGCCGGAGGGGGCGTGGGCGGGCGCGGCGGGGCGCAGGGGGGCGGTGGACGGTGGAGGGGTGTGTGTGGGCGGGCGTGCCTTGGCGTTGATTCTCGCTCAGCGGCCCGCGAAACGAGCGCCCACAGAGAGGAAGCGCAGGGCACCGGTCGAGGGGGGTGGTGGCCAGGGAGGAGCAAAAGTCAGAGGCAGCTGTCCGTTGTGCGCTCCCGAGATGCCTTGCTTAATAGTTATATGCCCCCGGCTATCGAACTCAAATTGGGACAGACATCTCTCTCTTTCTCTTCCTTTCCCCTTCTGTCTCCCTCTGTCGGCTGGCCTCACCGAGCCTTTCAATCCTTTAGTGTTCGTGGTGCCTTTACCGCACTCCCTGTTTCACAAAACCATTGTGAAATACACATTTTAAAAAAATATGAGAGTTCGGAAACACGGCTTGCATTTTCTTCTATTTCTTATGTTTGATTTATTTCGTTGTAAAGGGTTTGTGAAAACAACAAAAAAATACGTTATTTTGTATTTCACTAATTACATTATTTAAAATTTTAAAGAAATAAATTTATCCTTACCCTTTCAAAAGTGTACATTAGATGTAATCTGCCAGTGCAATTCTAAACTTGTTTTTCTTTTACGAACAAGCCTCTTAAGAATTTTCAGACGGTAGATGTTTTTTACTTTTACTTCCCCGCTACTGCTTTCGCAGCGTATTGTTGTTAAAACAACTTTAGACTTTAGAGCACTATTGTTAAAATTTGTTTGCGCAAGCACAGTTTCCTTCAGCAAAATAAAATTACACCTAAATGAAATTTAAAAATACATACCTTTCTTGTCGTGGCGGTCGTCATTCTTGTCGTGGCGGTCGTTGGGTGCAGACGTTCCTTTCGAGAGCTCCTGAGGATTAGGATGGGTTCGTACCTGCAAGAGTACCGGGCGCGCATCGGCGCGTGGGCCGGGCGCCTTTCCTCGTGTGCGGCGCGCGCGTACCAGGGACCGGCCACGTGGCGCGGTGACGGTGCGCTGGGAGCAGTCTCGTTGAGTGCGACGGTGATTGCTATTTTGCTAGTGATCGGGGGAATCGAGCAAAATCCCGGTCCAGTGGCCAGTGCGGCTAGTGCGTGTGAAAAAATAATCCGAATCGTGTGTCGTGGGTGCGGTAAGAACCTCTCTTCGGGCTGGCGATGCGGATCCTGTGGCGATTGGTTCCACAAAAGTTGTGGCAACGTTAAAAGAGGGAATGTTGAGGGATGGGTTTGTCCCAAATGCAAGGTTAACTATGTGCAACGCCTGGAAGAAGAGCTGAGATCCGCGCGAAGAGAAATCGCAGATCTTAAGGTGGCCAATAAAGCCCTTAATGAGCAACTGACGGAGTTGAGAGATAAAACTGATACTCCATCCGTGCCTCAACCTGTAGATGAGAGCGCTAGAGGCTCCTGTCTTATATTAGGAGACTCTATAGTGCGACACGTGGCAAAACAAGACAACAAATTACGCGTGGAATGTTTGCCGGGCATCCGTACGGAGCAATTGAAGCGATTTGTGGAAAATCATGACCTTGGAACTCCCGATAAAATAGTGCTTCACGTAGGTACTAACGATTTAAAGGCAAAATCGAATGAGTATATTATGGGAGAAATCTACGATCTTGTCAATGTTACCAAGACAAAGTTTCCACGCGCTTCTATCGTAGTAAGTGGTGTTCTACGACGCAGAGACATGTCCTGGAGGCGCATCGGCCACGTTAATGATTTAATGAGCTGGGTTGCCGAAGCACATAAAGTCAATTTCGTTGACCCCAACTCCTGGGTGCAAGATTTCGACTTTGGTCGCGACGGACTCCACTTAAATCGAAGAGGAGCAGTCAGTTTAGGACAGCTTTATTCGCGTGTCTGCAACTCCATGCCGTGTACTGTCTGAGAAAGAAAAGCGGTGACTAACATGGCGGGAGGGGTCATGGTGGCGAGGAACGAGATGGCGACACAAGACGAGACGGCGGTACGGGATGAAGAGGTAGTGAGTGACGAGTCGCCGGCTGTGCGGGGTAAAACTGTAACTCAGGAGATGGCGGCGCGGGACCAGACTGCGACGCTGGACGAGACGGTGGCGTGGGACGAGACGGCGGAGGGGGACGAAACGACGGCGCGGGACGAGACGGGGGCGCGGGACCAGACTGCGGCGCGGGACGAGACGGCAGCGCGGGATGAAATGTCTGTGCGGGACGTCGACAGTACAGGTGAGGGTATTCTGCGACTGCTGCAGGTGAATTGTAGGAGTATCCGCTCGAAAATAGTTGAATTTGAAACGTTAATTGACACACATAGGCCTGATGTAATAATAGGTACAGAGTCTTGGCTCACAGAGGAGATAAACAACGCAGAAATATTTAGTCCGAGTTTCATTACATACAGACGGGATCGTAAAAATAAAATAGGAGGGGGCATTTTCATTTGCGTAAGAAAAAACATGAACAGTTTTGAAATAATGACAGATGATGTACACGAGATATTAGGTGTTCAGTTACGGGGAATGGGGAACAATACGATCTTAAATATAGTTGCGGTATATCGTGCTCCTAACGAGAACTTGTCAACAGTACATAAATTAGTAGAAATAAGTAGAAATCCGGGGCTACTTTCAGGAAATCTCATAATTGGTGGAGATCTAAATTTACCGGATATATCGTGGCAAGGTGTGGTAGATACAAAAAGCTATGGACAATCCCTCGTTAACGAACTCGTTTGGGACAACGGATTAACTCAGGTAGTTGATGTTCCTACAAGAGCTAGCGCGGTACTTGACGTATTTTTAGTTCGCCCAGAGCAGATGTTGATAGCTCAAGAAACAACACCAGGTATAAGTGACCACGAGGGCGTGCTTTTGCAGGTGGCGTGGCAGGGAACCAGGTACTCGAAAAACACACGAAAACTATTATTTCAGTACAGTCGTGCTGACACAAAAGGTTTTCAGGAATACTTATTAGGGAACTACGGCGTTTGGGAATCACATGGTAGAAACGTAGAAGAAATATGGAACTCATTTAAACAAATAATGTTTATAGGTAGAGAGTTGTTTGTGCCAACTAAGATAGTTAAAGATAATAGTGATCCAGCGTATTACACGGCTAATATCAGAAAACTAAAAAGAAAGGTCAGAAAAGCGTACGCTAATCGCAAGAAAAGTCTTTTCACTGCGACTCTCTTCAAAGATCTACGTAACAAATTAATGCAGCAAAAACGTATAGCGCAAGAAAATTATCTCCGTAAAATTCTATCAAACGAGCGATCTAGTTGGAGAAATTTTTATAGATACATAAAACAAAAAAGGGGTAACAAAGAATCTATTCCGCCACTTAAAGACGAAAACGGGAAAGTTGTACTAACAAATAAAGAAAAAGCCGACCATTTTAGTGCATATTTCCAATCAGTATTCGGGTTAGGATCGGTTACTCCCAGTACTTTCGGAACAAATGAGGGAGAAAAATTTCAAGTACAACCACGACTCATTAGACAAAGAATTCGCAATATAGGAAGTAATAAATCCGTAGGGTTTGACGGTATCGCTGGAGAATTATTACAAATTGGAGGGGAACCGATGATTACATACTTGACGCGATTATTTGAAATAAGCATAAATAATTGTAGCGTGCCTAACGATTGGAAAAAGGCTATAGTGGTTCCAATATTTAAAACCGGAAGTCGTTCTTGCATTTCCAATTACAGACCAGTAAGCCTAACGTCAGTGATTTGCAAACAAATGGAACATCTGGTAGCTGAGTTCTTGCGTCGGGAATGGGACAAACTAGGGTGGTTATACGAAGGGCAACATGGATTTCGAAAATCCTTCTCGTGTGAAAGCCAAATTATTACAACGTGTCAAGATATTGCTGAAACTTTAGATTCGGGTAAGAGAACAGACGCAATTGTTATAGATTTTTCAAAAGCATTCGATCTTGTTTCGCACGATATACTACTTACGAAAATAGCATCTACGGGAGTTGACCATCGCGTAATAGCATGGATACGGGAATTCCTGATAAATCGGGTTCAACAAGTTCGAGTTGGACATGAACATTCAGAGGAAACTCTAATTACGTCCGGCGTCCCCCAGGGAAGTGTCTTAGGACCGCTGTTGTTTTTGGCATTCATCAACGATCTGCCATCTTGTATTAAGTCAGTAATGCGCTTATTTGCGGACGACTGCATAATTTATCGGCGAATAGATTCGGATGAAGATATCCTCACACTTCAAAACGATCTTAATAACATTCATTCCTGGGCTACCATTAATAAAATGAAGATAAATGCCGTAAAAAGTAAATCACTAAGCTTTTCGAAATCAGCAAAGAAGGTTTCTTTAGAATACCAAATGGGAGGCGTATTCATTCCACAAGTATCGTGTTGTAAGTATCTGGGTGTCATATTACGCCAAGACTTGGGATGGGGGGAACACGTTACTTCTATTGCCCGAAAAGCGTGGAAGTCACTACACTTTGTAATGAGAACACTTAGAAAGGGAAACATGGAGAGTCGAAAAATAGGATACACATCTTTAGTTAGGCCGATTCTTGAATACGCATCAGCTGGATGGGACCCATACAGATTAGGTCAGATTGAAGAGTTAGAAAAAATTCAAAAGAAAGCAATCAAATTCATAAATAAGGGATCTTCGAGTAGTTCAAATCCACCAAAACCTATAGAGGCCCTCAGTGTACGAAGAAAAAAAGCCAGATTGTGCTGCCTCTTCAAGGCGTACAGTAAGTCACCTGCATGGGCAGAAATAACGAAAAGACTGGACTCCCCTTTAAGAGTTGGGAGAAACGATCACAAATGTAAAATAAAAAGTAGATGTCAGAGATCCGACATAGGGAAATATTCATTTGTAAATCGTACGGTTAAAAATTGGAATGAAATCCCTGCAGCGGTCGTAGAGCCTTTTCCTGGCTCTGTTGGTGTTTTTAGAAGACGACTAAATAAGTACTTGTAGAGGATGTATTTACCGCACAGTTCAGAATACACAATTTGTAAATTATTATAGATAAAGTGTAGTGTAGTGCAGTGCAGTGCAGTGCAGTGCAGTGCAGTGCAGTGCAGTGGAAAGCTACTTTAATTAGTTATATGGCATAACCAAAGAAAGATGTAGTGAAAGTGTAGTGTAGTGTAGTGTAGTGTAATGTAGTGAAGTGAAGTGCGACAGTAGGTGGGAAGCAAATCTTGCCCCTACTCCGCACTACATGCTTAAAGAGCTAACTTTAAAAATCCACATTGTGTTTATATTTAAAAAACAAATTGTGTAACTGGTTAATTTTATGTATATGTATATATGTGCATGTTTACTAGGTGTAACTAAATATATGTTCTTCATTTAAATGTAGGCATGTATAATATGTAGGGCAAGTGTGTGTGTGTGTTCGTGTTATGTGTGAACGTGAGAGTGAGCATTCATGTATAGGAATGTGTATGTATGTATGTGTGTGTATGTATGTATGTGTGCATGTATATGTATGTATATATATATGTGTTTATATATATATATGTATATATATATGTGT